>VXBX01002843.1:3373-33570 GCA_013400415.1 Scytalopus superciliaris
ACTTGATTGTGGAGGGTGAGGGGAGCGGGGGTTGTGGTAGGTGGATGCTTTGGGACACTTTTGTTTCTGACAACGGTGGTAAACGGGACTGCGGAGAGGAAGCTTGCTTGTCTCAACCTGGCTCCTCTCCACCCCCTTCCAACATCACTCTGGACATCCTGTGCCTCAGACAGACTGCCAACATTTCTCCTCTCTCCAAGGGACCAGGAAAGAGCCTGCCTTGCTTCACAGAAAAGGTTCCACCTGGTCCCTCTGCACTGTGGGCCCCATGGGCAACACAAACTGCCCAACTCCTTCCAGAGACACACTGATAGTCCATGCCCGCAGCACTTGGGGAGCCACTGCCACAGCCAAGGCACAACACTGCCACCTGCTGTCTGTAATTATAATTGCACCCAGACAGGACATTTAATTTCCTTTTCATTCTAAAGTGTTGGTTATATATAGGTATGTGTGTGTGTGTGTGTATGTGTGTGTATATATATATATATATATGAGTTAAGAACTGTTATCCTTTTCCATACCTCTTCCTAATTAAAGTTTATTCTAAATTTAGGGATTCGTGGTGACTGTGTGGTTATTTTTCCCTCCTTTCTTGTCCCCAAAATCTGAGTTTTCTTCTAAACTAAGACAGTTGTCATTCATAGGGTGAAATTGCATGAAGACCCAACTGCTTTTAATGAAGAGCAGATGTATCATTGCTAGAGTTTGTCCACCTAGACAAAATTACAGATAGAATTACATCAGTGTAGATCCTCTTGTGAATAATCTATCATTGGTAAATGTGTGTGTGGGCATATATTTTATTGCTCTGACTGTCACAATCTGTTTGGATGCAGAGGGGAACATGGTTCTTAAATGATACATAAAAGCAAGATTAAAGTACGAACAATGCCAAATATTGGGTTCCAAACAGATAATTCCCTTTACTCTTTTAACGAAAGTGGAGGAAAGAGTGGGGAGAGGGAGAAGGACCGGGGAAGGTTCAAGAAAAGCTTTAATAACTAAGGGAGCAGAAGGGGAAAGCAGGGAGAGAAAAAAGTAGGGAAGGGCAAAAGACTAGGATCAGAAGCACAGAAAAGATTACCACCACCAGGAGATGGTGCTGGTAGACTGGTCAGGCAGTCACTCAGGGGTTAGCAGGCAGGCAGAATAGCAGCAAATTGTCTCTCCAGCAGCAGAAGTTGAAGGGGACACATCAATAACAGTAGAAGCAAGGGCAGAAGTCTGAGCAGCAACAGGGCTCAAAGTCCAAGGAGGTCTGAGGAGAAGCAGGAGCACTGAAGAAAACAGGTCTGGGAAGGTGGCAGCACCAGGAGCAGGAGCTGGAGTGGGAGCAGGAGCCTCTGGCAAACCTGGGGACTGCCATGAACACCCTTGCCCTGGGCACCCACTGGCCAGTTCTCTGGTATCCAGGCAAAGTTTTTCCTGGCACCTATTGGTTAGTCTTTCAGTGTCCTGGTAGGGTCTGCTCAGTGAGTTTCCTGCCACTTCTTTGATTGTATTCATTTTAGCTTGCCTGCCTGCCTTCCACTGTCTGCAAGGCACCTCCTGGAGCTCCTGCAAGCAGCTCAGCTCCTGCAGCAGCTCAGCTGCTGCAAAGCTCCTACCTGAGACAATGGAGAAGTAAAACTCTGTAATCAGTCTATTATATCTGACTTTATGCAGATAGTTTAACCCTCAAGTTCCCAGTTCGAACATGTTCCTAGAGAGAATCATGTCACTGCAGAAACTTAGATGCTTAAGGAATTTCAAGGTCTTTTATTTCCCTTTTCATACTCTTACATGATGGGAAGAGAACAAAAATTGAAAAAAAATCCTGAATATGAAGGCAGTTATGCAACGTAATATAAAACTCCAATCAGCCTTCTAAGAGGTACGCCACTGACACTCTCCAAGAACTAAAAATCTCTATCCAAATTCTGTTCATCTTCAGTTTACATTTTGCTAAAAAACAGCTGAGAAATAGATATGATATTTAGACACTGTTTTGATAGAGGCAATATTGGAAACATGTAAATTAATGGGTATAGTGAGAAATAAAGCCATGCTAGTATTTAAGAAGTTACCCATCAGGGGGTTTTGTGGCTCTTTCTTCCTGGCCTTTCTGAGCCCCTTCAGTACTGCTGTGATGCAAATGTCAGCAAGGTAATTATCTTGGGGACTTCCAGGCCAATTCACTCTGACAGCTCTGTGAATGCACTTCTCTCTGTAGGGACTGTGTAGAAATCAATTAATGGCTCTTCTGTAAGTTGTTCTGCAAAATAATTCTTGCATAAAAAGATCAAGTTTAATGTTGACTGCAGCCTTTTCAGACATGGTGAAGTACCATTCTGGGAAATGTGTTACCAGTAAGACCTGGGGTTTAAAGATCAACATTTTCTGCCATTAGGGGGAGGCCTTTAAGAAGGAAATTTTCTCTTTGCACCATATTCTGCATGGATATAAAAATTATCTGAAAAGAAGATGAGATCACAGAAGTATGCAGAATGTATACATCGAGCAGAAAGTAGAAATAGTAACATTTGACAGAGGAGAGAATAAGTTGCTACAGATTGAGACAGAGATGGTGGTTTGGTTTAGGCCTTTCCTGGCAACCAGGTCAAAACTAAGGAAGTATTCTATCCCATTCTTTATGTAAGTAGAGATATAAATACAAGGGAAGTTGGAAATCAGAGGTCAGACCTCCTTCCAGCATTGATTGAGAACAGGTTGAGCTCTACAATCACCTTTTGCTGTGTGGGAGCAGCAGCAGTCAGTCGAGTCTGGTGAGGCACAGCTGTTTCCTCAGGAGAGAGAAGTGAGGACCTGTTTATTTGTTCTTTGTTGGATATATATCCGTTTTGGGGGTGCTCGGGTTCCTTTTCTTCTGTGTATATATTTTTGTAACTGTATATAAGTGTAAAATACATATATATACTGCTTATATTTTGATATTGTGTTTTTTCTGTATTTTTTTTCCTTCCCTCTTTATTGCCTGTATCCAGGGGGGAGGGAGGGAAGGGCTTGAACTGTGGGCCTGGATACCTGACATTTGGCCAGGTCAAATGTCCACAAGTATCTTTCAATGAACATTAATATGCTGCCCTAATGAACTTTAACATGCTGCCCTAACACTAGAAATAGAAAGTGTAACTTTTTCCCAATGGAGTGACACAATGACCTGGATTTGATCTTGTATATAAATGTTCACTAATAGGTGAGTGCTTATGTGGATATACATACACTTGTACCTCATGCATATGTTTCTGTACTTCTTCTGAATACAGTGATGCAGATACTGTCTGATGTACTAGTATACAGCAAGAGTCAGCTTCCCTGTGTCATCTGCTATTGCTATGTTCAGACAAAGTCCCTCAAAATATTGTGATAATATAGAGACATAGTTCATTTTAGGAAGAGTGTGGACATGAATGACATATACACATAGTATGGAGCAAATGTGTTGGCAGTTAACACCTGCTGTTGTAAAAAACATAGATTTAATTCGTGTTAAAATATGACAATGCATGTTTTTATACATCTGGGCATTATGAAATATGCAGTAAAGAAATATTAAAGCAAGTTGAGGATGCAGAGAAGGTCTAAAAAGATATAGAGACTGACAATGCAAAACCTAATGTTTTAAAAGAAGAGAACTCAAGTTAAATAGCTAAACAGCCTTTTTGAGACACAATGAAGACAAAGATAAGCCGTAACACAATGGGGAGCCAGACGCAAATTAAGATAAGAGGGAGGTACCTTCAAACCAAGATAAAGATTTAGACCACGGGTTAACAATTAAGTTAGTCACCAAGAGAACTAGCTACCTAAAAGTGCCGCACCGGATCTGAGAGAAGAGCAACATGGTTAATCATTTAACAAGAAATAAAAGAATATGTATGTTTTAAATGTATATAAAGAGAGCCTGCGAGCTCTAATGGTGTGCAACCGGCAGAGCGGTGACTCTGCATTGCACCCAGTGCTGCTAGTCTGTGATTTTCGCACTTATAAAATTAAACTGCACTTTGTTGCATGATTTGGTCATTTGGGTGGTCATTTTTATAACACAAGTGATACAGGTGTTGGCTAGATGTTGGATTAAGTTCCTGGTTAGCTATTAGTTGATCACTTTTCCAAGGTTTCCAATTTTGCATTGCTAGTTCCTGGTGGTAAACTCTGATTCAGATAGCTCTGAGCAGCGTTGTACAGTGTTGCCTCTTGTTATACAGTTGAATACATGATTGATGTCATGTGGCTTGTAGGTGACAATTTAAACCTGGTTTTGGAAATATCAAAAGATCTTACATTCATTTACCTGAATGTCCTGACTAAAACAGAAGAGGTTTCCTCTAAAAGTACAAAAGAAGGCTATACCTGGCACTGGCAAAGGCAGAAACACTTCTAGAAACCTTTGTATAAGCCATGATCTGTGCATCTACTGCTCTTACGCTAAAACTCCACAAACTTTAGAACCACAGAAAAAGCATAAATCTATTCTTGTTACAGTTAAGAATAAAATGTTCCCACATAAGGAAAGCTGCCAAATCTCTTGGAACTCACCTTGCCTGGGCAGCTGGCTGGCTTCCCATGGAGAATAAATTGATGCTCAGCTAACAGCGATGTGAAATATTTGACGGCATCATCAACTGGGAATAAAGTGTCAAGTTTTTACTGGCAGTTTGCTTGTGTAGAGTCAGCAACTGCCAACAACTTCTCAGAAGTCTGAGTTCATGGGTACTGCCAAAATTCCCAGATTGCAAAGGTGGAGAATAGTTTTATCTATCCTACAAGAACTAATGATGGACCCTGGAAAACTCTTGGTTAGTCTTACCTAAGGAACCTTACAAAGGCTCATAAAACCCACAGTAAAATTAATATTGCTATATACCCTTGGCTAATTGTCAGCAATGGTGTAAAATTCTACATACCCAAGGCTGGCCTGTAAAGGTTGACTCTTCGTTCTCCTGTGCAAACTACTGGTTGGACACTCTGCTGACTTAGCTACCAAGCAAGCTCCTGCCAAAGTAAAGGGTGAGTGTTCATGTAAATGAGAAACTGCATGGTGGGAAGTGTCCTGAACTCTGAAGCCCTGTCAGACACCTGGGTGTATAGTCACATGCAATACTGAGACCAGGGGAGACTGCTTGCGTCTCCTTGCTGCTACATGCCAGGTGCTTTTCATTTGTCATGGGGCATACCTCATTCTTATATATCTTGCAGTATAAAGCTAGACAGCAAAGTTATGTCTGTTGGTTTGATGTTGTCTTAGTTTGAGAAAGAAACTAAGATATCTGGGGCTAGGGGGCAGGGGCCCAGACTGAACAACCACGACAAAACCCACTACGAGTTGTCAGAATTTATAAGTGAACTTTATTGGGGGAGGAAAGATGATGGGAGCAAANTGACGCGGCTGGACGTCACAGCAGGCAAAGAGGCTGCAGGCTCGGGCAGGGCCGGGACAGGAGGTGAGCTGGGCAAGCAGGGTCCGGAGATCCGGTAGGGCTGGGACAAGAGACTGAGCTGGGCAAGCAGAGTCCCCCGAGACATCTCCTCTCTGCACCCCGACACACGCGACCACACACGTGCAGGAACAACAGGAAGACTACCCCTCCCGGGTTTTCTTTCCCTTCCCTCTTCCCCCTTCCCCTCCCGGGGTCCCCTTCNTCGAACACATTTTTATACCCTCACACAAACAAGACTACGTGATTGGTTTCCACATCAAAACAAATATCCTAGTTACACATAAATCCCCATATATCATCCCCAGTACAATCAGCCGTTACCCTCCCGCTATAAATTATCTTTACTGTTTTTCCTTAGATGCTATGCAACCAACTCCCACCACCAGTTTCTACCCTATCTCTAACACAAATTGCTCTGCACCTGGTACTGCATGCTTGACTTAATCTTTTGATTATTGTTTCTTAAGTTCAGCATATTCCTAACTCTAACAGAGTCCAGCCTGTTTCTGGCATGGTTTTCTTTTCAGGCCTGCTGTCTTAAACAAGCCTTGACCAAACTACTACTAATATGGCAACATTATGATAAGAAAAAAGACAAATCAAGTTCTACTTGTGAGCTTGTTTCTCTTTCGTGTTTATTCTGGCTTATTTGATAAGATGGAGGCACTCTTGCTGATACATTAATATAAATTAGAGCTTGTATATTGAGATGTTGTCAAAATATAATACTATATGCAAACCAGAATATTCGTTAAAAAAACCCAGTTTTGACAGGTTCTGGCCGAGGAGAGAGAGAAGAGTGTGTCTACCACTCTGTGCTTTCAATTAGGTGATGGGTGCCACATCAGGCTGAAAGGAGAACCGACCATGAACTTTTCATATGTTATATATAAAAGTACTTTTGGATTAAAAAAACAAACTAAACAAAACAGAAGACAAAACCCCCCCACAAAACTCAAAAATAACCCAACATAAAAAACCCCCAGTGCACTTCTCTCCAAAAAAACAACCCCAAACTTTTGTTCTTCCTCAGTAAAAGAGATAGAAACAAGTCCTGAGCTAGGTTTTGATACTGCAGGTCTCCCAGAGGCATGCTGACATGGTCTTGTTTCCTGAAAACATGAGAGGTTTTGTTTAGTTTATAGGAAAGAAAGATGTTGAAATGTCCAAAGGTTTAGTAAGATAAAGGTTATGCTTTCCAATTAGTTTAACTGAAATCAATATAACATCCTTTTGCTCAAAAGACTTGATCCCTTCTGGGTGGTTCATTGTGTTTTCCAAACAAGCAGCACTTGTCTTTCTATAGCCTGCTGAGTATTTGCAGGAAGGCTGCTAGGTATGTGCCTGTCAGGGACCTGTGCACAGTGTGTGGTGATACCAGTAGGAGCAGTTAGTTTCAGTTTATGCTGTAGGTGATACCTAGCTACTGGAAGCACAAGGTATGAAGTGTAGAGGGGGAACACTGAGACTGGGAAGCCTGGGAGTAGTTACTATGGCTGTTGTGACCTACCTATCTTGTGTCGCTACTAGTGACTTCTTGCAGCACAGCTACTGCTGTGCCAGTAGAATATTTGCTTGGGCCAGGATGGGAGACTGCAGAGAACAGCCTGCACTGTTGTGCTCATCTATTGTTCTATGCTGTTGTTCACTTCCCCCACCCAGCTCTCCAGCATCAACATATGAATTCTCAGCTTGTGTGTATGTTGAGTCCCTCCTTCTAAGCCTTGTCTGAGGAGAATTAGGCTACATGGGAGATGGCTTTATATGCTGCTAAAATCTTTGTTTTCCTTCTCCCAGAGACTGTTTTTACAATGGTTTTCTACTCACTTCTGTGTCACTCCCTTTGGCATTTAATTTTGTCACATTAAATTCAAAACACAGGTCTTAACAGGCTTTCTCCATGAAACCTGTTCCAGTTTATGTACAAAATTTCTGGGGAAACACAGGATTTTGTTGAGAGAAATAACCTGGATGTTTGTCTGTAATTCATATTCATGTGAAGTTACTGCAAGAATGTGACAAAGACAGGGCTCCATGTCCTAGGACATCTAGGGTAGGGAGTGTATCAAGTACATGAAACATCTGCATGATAAAAGTAAAACCAGCATTGACAAATCTGACAGGTCCACCCTCCTTTGAGCAGTTTTGGCCTTGAGATCATGTTCCATGATCTACTCTAATCAACCACTACCCAGCAAGTAGATAAGAAAAGAGGAGATGGAAGGAGAAGGCAGGGTGTGCTCCAGAAAATATCTTGAAGAGAAACCCCAGGACCTATCAGTAGTGCCAGATGCCCATGCACTGGTAGGAGCATGTTGGAGTTTATTGACTGTTGTTTTCCGATCAATCCAGTGCTGTATCTAGCAATTCCTGTATCTAGTATATGGAAGCTCTTGTGAACTTCTGGTAGACATGAGTAAAATGGTTGTCAGAGAGCACGGGGTCTAGGATCAAATGAAGAGGAGTTGTGGGTAAACAGAAAGAAACAGCTCTTCTCCCTTGCACATTGTCAGAAGAAAAATAGGAAAAGTACAGGATGGTTAACTTTTCACTGCTCTTAACTTCTAAGCAGACAAATATTTTAGTATTGGCCTTCAGAATCCATGTTGCTGAGACTGCTGCTTTGTCTGCTGGTAGCATGCCTGCAAACCAGGAGTGTCCTGGTTCTGTCCTATTTCCTCCCACTCATAACCATCACACAGAATGTGGCTTACTGAAATAACACAAAGAGTACAAAACATTTACATTTGTGTGGTCCCATTTTCTGTCTGGCTTTGAGGTGGTGTCAGGAGGCATGAACAAAATCTGAAAAATGTGGGGAAAAGAGCACACTAAAAATGCTATATGAGCATCATGAAGCTGAAAAACAGGCAAAACAAACTTTCTCTTAAAAGTTTTCCTACAAGTTATGAGGCTGCCAGCACCAGAAACAAACCAGACTAACTAGCAGTTCACAAAATAACTTTTATTAATACAAGTATGTGACAAACTATTACAGGTTTTGCATTGTCAGTGATAATGTTCAACTGCATGATTGTACTTAACTGACAAACCCAAACACCAGAAACACACTCTACAACACAGCACAGCTACCTAAGCCTCAATACAAAACTCAAGCAACCTCATCCCCCATGACAGACAATTCAGCAAAGATTAGTGTGAGGATATAAAAACTGCAAAACACAGAAACCTCCGAAGTGATAAGGCTTAATCCTATCATGATAGGACAGCTCCTTTCCAGACAGGCCTTATTTGCATTTGACAAGGCTGTGGACTCCTGTCTCCACCAAGGAGATAGGAGGTATGCCCCAGCTGGAACCGAAACCAGTGTAGCAACATCTATTGTTTCCTTTGCTCTCTGTGGTCATAAATGTGGATTTTTCTGTCCCCTCTTAGTTAACATAATGTATTCTCCTAATTGTAATGTGCCATCCCAGTTCTTAGCATAACTCAGCCTCCTTATTGTAATATGTCTATATATATCGAGATTTGTAATCAATAAACAGATTCTTGTCCACTGCCCCTGGATAAGGGTCTCGTTTCAGACCGTTAAAGATTAGAGCAAAATCTAAACACACTCATTAATACAACACAAAAAAGAAAGAATATAGCCGCTTCCCACTAACACACATGACAACTCACTAAGATGAGGCACCGCACACCTTAAAGCAAAACCATGAGCAATGAGTCAGCAGTAAAGTACAATGTAGGATAACAGAAACCAAAGAATATAAAGTTGGATGTATATCCAGTAAGTTACAAGGTGTAGGGCCAGGTAACATTAGTATCAAAGTTGTGAAGTACAATTAGTAAATAAAATATCTCTGGGGTAAAGGTGAAAGAAGGTAATGTATAAGGCATAAGGCCTAAAGTATAAGGCATAAGGTAAGGTCAACGAACAGAAAAGCAAAGTAAGTGGTGTCCAAAGGAGTGGGAGGAGAGCGGGCAGCTTGTTGATTACCCTGCAGAGATGGTGGAACTTCTCCCCTCAGTTTTGCTCATGTCCAATCTCTTTTTATACCTTTTTTTGTCTTAGGCAATTTGTGTTGCTATAGTCAACAATAATTTCTGGAGTGATAGACAGGTGACATAGACCTGAGGGTCGGCTTCCTGTGTTCCCTTAGAATGTTGCAAAGAAAGGCCATGCTATATTAGTAACACTCCATTCTTTGTTAATCTTACCAGTCTGTTGCCATGAAGTCTCCTCATTTTGTTGAGGACTCTCAGGAAGCCACTGGGGTATCTTTGTGCCTTTTTGTGTAACTCATTATTCTCTGATTATAGATTTCTGGGACTGAACCCTCCAGGTGCTGAGGTGTGTCCCCTCACCGATCAGGACTGGCCATCAGGGCCTTAAATTGGTTTGTCACCCTATAGCATGTATGTTAAAGGAGAACAGTTTGCAGTATTTCTGTCTTTTTTATTTTCTCCCATCACATATCCACCCTTTCCTCATTTGATTTGTGAATTCTTCTACAGCACATCAGCCAAATACTGTGACAAAATCTGACTGCTTGGATTGCATCAGGTTCTCTATCATTTGTGGAGAAGGACTGTATAAAGTGAATTCATAGTGCTGGCTTTGCAGTGATATTACAAACTATTTTTTTCTGCTACCGATCAATATATAATTTAGCAAAAACAGAATAAAATCTCAGCCACAGTTACATAAAACCCCCTCCCCCCAAACAGAAAGAAACACAAACCCCCCAAATCCACAACAGATTTGTCATCCTCAGCTGCTGTATGCTGAGAGGCATCTGGGATGACTGACTAACTGGCTCATCCTTCAAATACAGCAAGGACTGGTAAAAAAAGATCAAAGAGGAGAGAATATCCTACAAATTCTCCTCAGTGGACAGAATTGATATTAGGGAGATGTTTAGGGAACCTGAACAAAATCACAATTCCCTGTTTTCTAATGGTGTTCTCTTCATTCCTCCTTCCTAGGTCCATTACTTTGCATCTAGCTTTCTTAAAACTCTTCATTAACAACTCTTTGCCAAAACAGACCTTTTTCTGACACGTGAGACAGTTAGACATGCTTTGCATTATAATTGCATTTGAATATCATGCTGTAGTAAGTTGTATTATATTGCATGAAAATAGACATGCTGTTTCTGAAGACAGGTCGTCTTCACAAATAGCACCATCAGGTTTGATGAGACACTCAGGCTAATGCTCCTCTGGTTTCACAATGCTAGCCTTTACTGGAAAACTCTATCATAACAAATTTCTGCAGTCTTCCTGCAGCTATGCTGCTTTTGCTTCATGTATGGACACATCAGTTTTCTTCTGTCTGCCTGGAATTTTTTAGTGTTCAGGATTGTGTTCCAGCTTTAAATACTCCCTCTTAAGTGAGTACTTAGTTCATAGCCTTTCATATTAAGGAACTGGAAAATATTCTATGATACATAGTAATGGTTGATAATATCAATTAATTATATTCATATTATAATTTTTCCTTTAGTAGTTCTCTTGGTTTTCCTGCATCTAGTGTTGTTCTTACTCCAAGACAGCCAAACTTCACATGAGTCCATTCATATTGACCATGGTCTACTCTTTTTCAAAAGGCCTCTGGATGATTACACGAAGCATATACTTAAAAATATACTTAAGAGAAGTATAGCAGAAAGAATGACTTTTAACCTGTGGTTAAGCAGAGCTGCACATTACACCATGTCAAGAGGATGTCTGTGTGCACTGTCTTGATGAAGGATGAATGGAAGAGTACATTAAAACTGTAAGGCCTGCCCTTACCAGATTTTTGATGCTTGAAAAACAACTGTTATAGACGCTGTGACAAATTGGAGGAGCCAATTTGTATATATAAAAATTGCATTTATTAGTAAGCGAATTAGCAAGCTATAAGAGAGCAAAACAGCGCTGGGCGGCCGGGGAGACAGTGCTCCGCCAAAGGCTCGCACCCAAAATGGGGAAGGACTCCTTTATACCGTTTCTGGTTCTTATTTCTGGTCGGCCGGTATCCTCTGCGTTGTGTGTGCGCCTGCGCCGGCATTTGCTAGGTGGTCGTAATCTGCCTCTTCGGGAGTCGCTGGGATGAAGGCTTTAAGTCTTCCTCAGCCATCCTCTGGAAGTCTCACCTCTGTTCTTGTGAAATCTCTCTCTTTATCATCAGCACCCAGTTGTGTATTCTACTGGATACCCATGGTTTTAAATTACCCAAGACTGTCTCCACTCCTTACATGCTTTTAGATAACTGAAGAATGTCTCAACTCCTGCATGCGATTTCATGAACAAAGTTAACCTGTTCATTACAACAACCAGCCAAATCCTCCTTCTCACTCAGTCTGATTAGAATCATCCACTCTAGTGCAGAATTGAATATGATAACTGTCTGCTGTAATACGACTGTGTCAAGTGGTTGCATTTGAGAATAAAATCAGGGCAACTGAGAATGCAGTGACTTGTCTTGCCTACAAATTATATCCATTCTGCCTTTAAAAATGAGAACCAAGTCATCTTTCCAAGTAATTGGTAGACAGCTTGGAAATAAAATTAGCAGAAAGAATGTTTTTATCTCATCTTACGGAGAGAGGTATCTTAAAGTGTAGGGGAGCAGGAAATTACTAACTATAAATGTAAGCAAGTCATGGCTCTTTCATGTCTCTTCTGTTTCCTTCTTCGTCCCTCAGGCTAAACAGGTATTTTTATATAACATTATATACTTCAAGAAAAAAAAGAAAAAAGCTGTTTCAGAAGAGTAGTAGAAACACTGTGATTGACTTCAGATCACACCTGGACTGCTTTGAGTCTGGAAGTCTTGTTATTGGTAATATACTTAGTACACACATCCTGTTCTGCATCCCCTGCCAGTTTAAATCACAAGAATACTGTAGGGATACGAAACTGCAAAATACCAGAATCCAGCAGAAACCCCCAGGCTGATAAAACTTAATCCTGTCATGATAAGCTGACTGTTCCAGACATGCCTAAAAGACTCTATTTGCATTTGACAAGGTTGTAGTTTCTCTGTCTCTACTAAAAAGATAAGATATTCCCTGGCCTCATCCCCTGGCTGCAACAACATTTTATTCTTTCCCTCTACCCTTGTGTTCATGAATATGGATCAACTCTGCATTCCTTTCTCCCCCCTTAATTAACATAATGTATTCTCTTAATTACAATGTTCCATCCCACGTTTTAGCATAACTTGGCCTCCTTACTGTAATATCTCTAAAACACATTGAAATGTGTATGCAATAAACGGATTTTGTCCCTGCTCCTGAGAACTGAGTGTTTTAGTGACCATTACAGAATACATTCACCTAGTCAAAGAAATATTTGCCTCTAGTGAAATGAAAGTAAACTACTGAAAGATTAAGAGATTTTTGCAAAGTGTCTAGATTTTTTAAAATCAAAAAGTTTTACTGCAATCATGGGGTAAACATTGATGTAAACTGACGAAATTATGTTTACTAAACTGCTCAATACAGGAAAACTTCAAATGTATTTTTATTAAAAGAACCAATAATTGGTCTATAAATCAGATTTTATTCTCTAGTATGTACATATTTTTACATTAGAAATCTTTGAAAAATTCAAGTCAAGAAATTCACTCATTTTATGGCAAGCAAATAATACTTCCGTGCTACCTTATGCTGCATTCATTAACCAGAAATTGAAAGATTGGGCAGTGCCTTAGCTTCAATTTCTTTGACTGCAGTTGCATTTGGCAAAGTCTGTGTAGCCACTGTGAACACACACGGTAGGTTTGTTTCTACAGCAAAGTGGCTAGGGTCTGGTCAACACAGAAAACAGAATTGCACAGAGGGTATATAAGGTCTGCAGATTAGATATGGAAAGCAAAAGAATTCAGCTTTAAATCCAAATAGAACCACTTAGCTCATTAGCAAAGTCCACTTGGAAAGGTAATAAAAATAATGCATTCGGGTGGACTAAACCAGATGTGTGATCAATTTTCAGAGCACAGCATGCAAAAAATCACTAGTTTACATAACTTTACTTAAAGTAAAAATGATTGATTAAATAAAAAAGGTCTGACATACAGGAACAAAAATCAGTAATACATTAACATACTACAGTTTAGATTAATACATTAACATACTACAGTTTAGATTAAAGTGTCTCTTCACATAAGCAGGAAGTATGATAGACTCAATCAGTGCTTAAAATCTCTTAAATACTTTGTAAAATGCAGAATGTTTCAACTTGTCTTTACACATGAAGCATTAAGCAGATTTTTATTTCAGCTCATGTCTCCAAGCATTAAGTTACAGGTATGTAAAAACACTGGCCACACAAAAAATATTTTTTATTTATTTCATGCAAGATTGAAATTCCTTCTTCTGTTTCCAAAGCAAAGCCATCCTTGAAACCACAAATGGAGTATAGACAAATGATACTTTAATTTTTAAAAAGCCACAAATCAATCCATAGCTATGCGCACACTTTTGTTACACAATCTGGTAAAGAGACATTTCAGACTGTCTATATGGATTTACATAAAAATAGTGCTGGTGCATAAGTACTTTAATACCTTGTCTTCCTATTGGATGTGCAAAGAGACTCCATACTGCATTTTTACTTTCTGCATCTAAGATGATACATGAGTTTTCACAAACCCATAGCTCAAGAACAATATTAGTATATGCATATCATATACAGATAACTAACTACATACATATAACTAAGCCACTAGGTTTAGTTTTTAATTTAATTGCTCCCTTTTAAATTTCAAAATACTTTTTAACAGTAAGGATATGACGATAGTACACTTCAGTCAGCCATGTAGTTTGAACAAATGAAAAACTAAGCCTAGCACAAAAATACTAAAGCTCATTTAAACTTTTTAAGTACTGGACTGATATGTAAAGAATAATAGCTTGTAAGCTGCAGGGACTGGTTTAAGAGCGGGTTAGTGGTGTAACCAGGGAAAGTGCAAAGCCAGAGCTCAGTTAATTAACAGCTAACAGCCCTTAAAATGGCAACATACCACTGAATGGGAGTTTCTCTAAAATAATATGAGCAAAGCTGTAAAACTGGACAATTCTGGTAGTTAGAAAACTGCTAAAGCTGTGTCTACTGTAGTCTGGCTTTAGTTAAAACTGAATGGAAATTACTTAGTTAAATAAAAGCATCACCAAACTTTCAGCCTATTTTGTCCTGTGTAATAAGGACTTTTCATTTCAAACTGATTTAACTTGAATGATCTTGTCACATCTACTTAAAGGAATTCAAACATGTCCAGCACTAGCTGGAAGAAGACTGCGTGAATTGTCTTCAGACATCTACCTATGAGAAAATATATGCAGTGATTCAGACTCTGAAGTGATTTCAACTTTTGAATAACTCTTGTCTGACTGGAGAGCACTCTACAGTCTTTTAACAGAGTGACATTTGGCCACATTTGTATTGATTTTCCACTGCTCTACCTCCATTTGGAAACATTTTTTTAGAAAAGTACTCATGGAATTGTAATGAATGAGTTATCTTTGTTCCTGAAATNATAAATTCTATTTTTTATATATACAAATTGGCTCCTTCGATTTGTCACAGCGCCTATAACAGAATTGTGACTGAATTGATCACCTTCTCTGATTAGTTTGAAGTTGTTAAAGCCAAAGTAGATAGCTCAAGGCTTTAATAAATCTATTTATCTTGTACAATGCCTGCGTCTCACACAACTTTTTGTTAACAAAATGATTACTGCTCTTGCTTTCAGTGCAAGTGCATGTAGGCCAGACATGTTTTTATTTCTTGATTCCTCTTCTGTTTTAAAGACATAGGGAGGCAGTTGGAATTTTCTAGCAAAATGGCTTAAATAGAAGTTCTAGGGAAAAGCACAAAAGTAAACATTGACAGATTACATGAAATGTACCATAACTTTACCTGCATTAGGGAAATTATATGAGAAAATTTAAGCATTCAATTAGAAAAGTCTCATTAAATTACTAACACTATGAAATCACTCGTAGTATAGAAGTCTGAGTAGAAAAGGTACATAAGTCTGGACATAAATTTTGAGGATTTGATTCTAATTTTATGTTGAGCATATCTGAAAATGATTAAGGATTAAATTCAGTATGTCCATGTAGACACGAAGTCAACTGGAGGTGTGACTGCATAAAGGCTGTGAGCAAAAATATAGTATATTAAGATACACAAATCAAGAAAACAAGTAACAGTTTTGTGCCGAGCTTAAAAACGGAGGGTCTTCATTTCCTATTTATCTTCACTGGATTCTAGAGACTTGCTTCAGAATTCAAATCAGAAATATGACTATAACAACCTTTCAAATGTCTAATTTGCTTATGGTACTTTATGTCTTCATACCTGTTCTATATTAAATCTCAGTAAAGTTCCTAAAAGCTAGGAGTCAGTCTTGGATAGAAGAGGAAGAAGGAATATGGATTTTCATCATAAGAAACATTTTCTAAAGGAAAATCTCACACCTGACAGAGAAGCGATAGAGTTACTCTGTGTGAGCTTCAAAATTGCAGTGAAAGGTATAACCCTCAAGGGAACAGTGTAACTTAAGAGGACCCTTTCCTGGCAGGATAAACTTAACACTCATGTAACAGTTGAGCACTGGTATCCTGCTGAGATCTGTGTCATTCCACATTTACTAAAAAAAGCCCACCCAAATTATCATTACTCTAAGAGGTTCCTTCAGCCTCTGTTCTTAGCAGTTGCTTACAATCACAGGAACCAAACCTGCTTTTGTAACTGGGAGGGTGAACACTGGCTGGACCACATTGTATTTCCCAGTAACATTTTTTAAGATCGTGACACAGAAATACTTCTTTTCAGCACAATTCTCTGGTGTGCTATATACCTACTCTACTGAGCCGAAATGAAGACTGTTAAGCTTGGCAGAAGAATGAAATAGTGATGCAACTTCTTAGGAAAGGCTGCAAACTGGTCACATCATCTTCAGCATCAACTATCACCTGGGAAACATCAGGCATCAGGGAAATGGGTACCTGGTAGTTTTGAAACAAGGCAAGGATTTAAAACTTCATTTAGAAAGAGACACAATGCCTTCCCTTAATGAATATGTTTCAAATTGAGAAAGAAAACAAGTTCCTCAAGATTAACTGACCAAAGGAATCCCTCCCATTGTGTTCCAAGAGAGATAACAGAGAGAGTGCCCATTCAGAGAGATAAAGAGGTCACAAATCAGGGTGACTCAAGAGATTTTCTCTGCAAGCCTGGAGCTGCAAAGAAAAGGTGAAAAGTTCAACCGAGGAAGAGGAGAGAATATGACTACCTTGAGGCCAAAGAAACAGGAATGACCACCAAAAATCTCCCCAAAATATGACTCCGCCCAAACCCCACCTACTATGAATATTATATTACTAGACCTAATGAATATGTATGTTAAATTATGCAATCCTTTGGAAAACCTGTATAAAACCCCTAACTTTTCACTGGAACTTCAGAGCTACTTTGTCTGATGTGAACTGGGGGCTCTTCAACGTTGTATCCAATAAATACCTTTGCTGCTTAAAGATAAAATTTCTGTCTTTGAGCAGTTTTTCCATGCTATTTTGGCATCAGGTTTTTTTCTGCCACAGGCAGACACTGCCACCAGTCCAGATTCTCTTCCAGAACTTGTGACTTCTGAACTGCTTTTGTATTATCTTATTTTTAGCTTGTTTTCCTATTGTATAGCTTAAAAAACAAAAACACCACACAAAAACACAAAGAAAAACAAAAAAACCAAAACTAAACAGCTCTTGCCTTTTCATCTATTTAGAAAATGATTATACTGATTTTGTATCAAATTAATTTGATATCAAATTAGCTTCTTTCAAAGAATTATCTTTAAAGCTCTTTAAGACCACTTTTGCGTATCTCCTGATATGATCAAAGTACAGTTGCCTAACTTCTGGTACACATTTAGTAACTTCAGCTTTCACCTGTCTCATGAAGGAGCACAAGTAGCACGCTGATGGCTCATTATTTGTTACTCTGCTCAGTAGTACATTCCAATGGTTTCACTGGGAAGTGGCAACGGCTGAAAACAAATTTATAATTCTGTGATGTATGCTATAAGCTCAAACACCTAACTTTATAGCATATAACTAAAATGATCACAACGTCAGGCTTGCTTTCAGCAACCTTCAGTCTTGATATAAAACTCAAACAGAAGAAATATGAAATTGTCTTCAGAACTTAGGACTCAGGGTTCTAATCTGGAGACTTTGTTAAAAATGGGCTATTAGTTTAACCATTTAGTGTGACCTTAACTGTTCTAAGCAAATTAGATGTCAAGTGATGGGACATGTAACAGCGGAATTCAGTAAGATGGGTTTTGTCTTAGTAAAACCACATACTAACTTGAAAATTATCCAGTCAAAGAATTATACTAAAGACAGTTTAAGAAATGTCCCATTTTTAGTCCTAGAAAAAAGGGATTAAGAGCACTTGATTTTTTTTGACTGAGCCAACAGAAGATTTACTAGTTCAGTTTGAAGAAGCCTCAAATCAAATCTACTACCCCTATCAGTGCAAAGTTTCTATCTGAAACAGCTATTTTCACTTGAAAGGCACACATGTTAATTCAACCAGAAATATGTAAGACATAATATCCTTCAACATTCCATTAGGAGACACTAATGAGCTTGAAAACTTCAATTTTGCTGCTTCTATAAACCTATTTTTCTGATTGTTACAAAACTGAATGCAACTGTCCTTGAAAAAAAGTCTTAAATTTATCCATGAGTCTGTAGTGCAACACAGATTGAAGAAAAGTAGTCCCCTTAGTAAGCAGGTTTCAATAACTAGTAAGACATTTTATAAGCTTACTCCAGTTGTAATTCCTTTTAGCTGTAGGACATTTGTTTTGGGTTTTGTTTTTGGGTTTTTTAATCAAAACTTAAACTGCAGGAATAATTAGGCAAAAAGTAATTTATTGCCTGAAAACTTTCACAGTGATTTGTATTTCACAAGTAGACAGTCTCACGAAGAAAAACAAAGTTGTGGAAAGAAACCAAAAGCAATAATTTTGGTTGAAGAAACAAAATACAGCACTTGATAGTTGCTTTGTGATGTAAATGTGCTTCCTTCAGCAGTAAGAACTTCAGATGCAATCTTTGGGACCAACTTGTGCTTCTGTCACCATTCTTCTCTTGTAGCACTTAGATCTGTCTGCCGAACACAGGGTCTTCTGGTAGCTGTTAATTCCACAGACATCAGCATAACATTTTCCTCGTAGGATGCTGAATCCATGGCAGCAGAAGACATTACATGAAGAGTTATTTATGAATACAAACTCTGCCTCAAAAACTTGATAGAGCAAACAGTGACTTGGGAAGAACCATTCTCTCCATGTTCTGTGACACTACAGAATTTTAATCTTGTGAGTTTTATTTATGCAGGAAAAAGACCCATATAACTGATACATGAATCTTCCTGCCTCTCATTACGGAATCTTTTTAACTTGCATTTTGAAACTGCATCGTTTTAATCAACAGCATGCATTATATAACACATGGATTGACTACAGTAAAATGCTGAGCTAGTAGAATAGGTGGCTGATTGAATGTGCAGCAGAACAGTCTCTGTAGATGGAGTTATGTTCCATAATTGTCCTAAGAAAAGCTAGAGAGAAAAAAACGGTGGGTTTGTTTTTTATTTCCTTCCCTCTAGGATCTTCAAGCTCCACACAAAATAAAACAGCCCTGTTCATTTAACCACAATATATGCATAGGGTTAAAACATTTGTTCTATGGTTTTAACATTTAAATAGTTTCCAATTCTATCTGAAGATGACTATTTGTGCAATGCCTCCATCTTACACAATTCTGGTCATTCAAACACTGCCTTCTTTGATAAGTGCTTAGCAAGCTTTACCTGTATCTAGTTCTTTCCAGAATTATAAAAATAAAAGATCTAGTTCAATATATTTTTAAAAGTGGAAAATTAAGAATACTTTGCTCTAGACTTCTTTAAATCTCTAAAATACTTAGTAAGATTTTCATTTATCCCCAGACTTTCTCAAGAGCTTTTAATTTATCCCCAGTCTTTCACAACAGATTTTCACTTATCCCCAGTTTTTTGCAAGAGCTTTTTTTTAGCTTCTCCCTCTCCCCCCCTTTTTTTTTCTTGTTTTTGTTTAAGGGCAGATTGCTGTGTTGGAATCAACCTGTTAAAAGTCTCTAGCAGGGAAATTAGCAGCAAAAATTGAATATGAAGATTGTATCTCAAATACTTGTAACATTTCCTTACCATCACAGTAAGAAAGTATCCATCAGTAAGGTACAATATTTTGTTGCAGCTATTTGAGCAATCTGAATCAAGTATTGTTTTTTCATAGGGAAGCTTGAAAATGGCTCAATTAATTTTTCAGTTATCTTTAATTCACAGGGAGAAGTAATGAATTTTAAAAATGTTTATTCAACTTCAAGTATCTCTTCTAAATACCTGTGGTATATTCACATAGATCTTCCCTCATTCCTTCAAACATACTTCAACTCTGAGGTAATTTAGGACAAAACATAAGAGCACTTTCAGAAAGTGAAAGAAAGAGATCAGTATTAAAAATTTTAGGCAGGATAAATAGGAAAATATTCTGTCTTCTTTTCACTACAAATAGTTGCAGCATAATGCACTTCAAAAGCAAAATAATCAGGCCATCAAGTTCAAAATGTAAGTGTATTCCTCAAGCAAACCTGACTTAAGCAAGCATTTCCCCTGAGTTAACATTTCAGGGATTGGGCCCATAGCAATAGAGAAGACAAAGCATCCTGGGGCAGATCATCCCAGGTCATTTTGCACCTTACTTAGTGGGGTAGAGGAAGGAAGGGAAAAATATTTAGCAAAATAAAAATCAAAGTTTGTCATGCTAGCTCCATAGTGGCAAATAATGTTCCCTCTTTACAGCAGCATGCCCATTCATGCCTGTCAGCCAGTACTGACTCTGTCACTATTAGCTGCACAAGGGACCCTGTACCCAGGGAGATTTTAAAAAATGTTCGCAGTGGTGTCTTGCTGTCCTAGAAGAACCTTTCAGTTTGAGAAACGTATTTCAGAGATGCAGGACACTTGCTGGGAAGGCCTGAGATGAAACCTGTGAATTTAGAAGATGGTCTTCTGCCCATTCAAGGATAACGGTATGCCATACTTTATCTGTGAGATAATTCCAAAGGAACTTTGGATTTAAACTGTGACATTGTCTGGCCTACATGAAGATTATTCCTTTGGAAAGCATGATTTCACCCTCTCACTTACATGCTATATTGGAAGACTGCAATACTCAAAGTAAGATATTTTTACAGTTGCAAAGATATGTTTTGATAATGACATAAGCAATGCAAGTTATAGGTCTTTATGCTGAACAAAAAAAGCTAATCAGAGTCTTCATCATCAAGGTATTCCTCTGCATTACTCAGTGTTCGGGCTGTATCTGGAAAGAAACAAAACTCTCTCAATCTGGGATAAAATCAGAGATTTTTTTACAATGCCTGCAAACCAATACCAAAGAAACCCAATTCCTCTGTCATTTAGAGATGTTAGGACTAAATAGACATGACTACATGACTATAGATCTGGATCTCAAAGGAGGGCTAAACCAGTAATAATACCTCCTACATACGAGATTTAGTCTGTGATCTTCAAGGACCATGTTCTGCCTCCTTGGAACCTGTGCAGCAAAGCTTGAACTCTATTATTTAATCTTATTTTCTGCATATTTTACTTTTAAATCACAAAGGAAAGGATAACTGAGCTGGTGGAAGAGGCTCCATGGTTTTACCCCCATAAAATAGGGGTAGTGCCTATGTGTGGTAGTGCCATTCTCTGCTTAAAATCAAACACATTCTGTTTATTTTTCCCATCCCTCTTTTCTCACCTAGTTTTTTTCCTAACTAATGACTTCTTAGGTCTACTTGTGAGCCTTTGCATCTGAAGGACAGCAAGCAGAAAACAGGAGTATTAAAGTATATTCACCAGAAGTGCAGTGATTCCTGGAGAACTACATCTACCTTTCTGACTGTACTAAGATAAATAGCAAGGGCTTTTTGTGATAGATTATTTGCCTCCAGATTTTTAGACACATGGGAACAGGAACATGGATTATAGGTAACATTGTACTACCAAATCAAGAACCACGAGATCCTAGTCAGTTGTAGTTTTGTAATAACATATTAAAACAAAGTATTAAAAATATCAGCTACAGACTGGCAGAATTCACAAAACTGATAACGGTGTTAGCCTAGATTTCTGAAACAAGAAAGAGTAAGTTTAAAACTGACTGGCTGAATTGTTTTGAGAAAAGAAATCTAACTGAAAAAATAAATTGTTTTTGAGTATGAGAAACAGCAAAGGAAGAGTGGGAAGGGAAGAAAAGAAATTGCAGAGCTCTATGCTCAAGGTGCCATATTTTGGGAAAATATGAATTATGTTTCCTCTGTGTAATAGTTGTTCCCTTCTTTGGCAACACAAATAACACAATCTTTTTGCATTTCTATGACATGGTTTTAATATTTTTAATTTTTTAGAATATATTCAAGTGATTATANACATTACTCAAAACAGCCAAGAAAATACAAAGTGCAAGAGAAGTATACAGAACAGTGGCGACAAGAGATATTTAAAAAGCCAAATTAAGACAGAAAAACAAACATGGAAGCTAATACTGAAACTGCAGGTGACTGAGAATATCAGCTCAAGCAAGCAAGAAGAGAAAAGGTGCAAGAGTACCAGAGACTGGTGATAGATGAAGTGACTTAAGGACGAAAAATCAGTCAGTCATGAAACATAATTAATTCAGAGGGAGTGAGAAAGTAGAACATTAGTTACTTAGTATCAGGAAATGAAATACCAATATAATTATTAGGGACATCAGAAAACAGAGAATACACCTTTACCAGATGCCTACAATTGATATGCAAAGATAAAGTAAGTACACCTAACAGGGATTAATTGCCTTTAGAAAAAAATTATCAAAACAGAAGGAATTCTGTCCTTTGTTATAACTGCTTTCTTCAGAGTCAAAAGTGACAGAAATAATTTGTCAAAGTTTTCTGGGAAATCCTGCTATTACCTGTGTCAAAGAACTGGCTAATATTTTTGCTGCAACTGCTCTTCTTGGCATCTAAAGCTGCAGTCAGCTTTTCCACCATTTAATTCTCATAGCCACTAAGATTCCATAAGTTCGCATTCCCTATGTTCTCACTAGTTCTGTGACAATAGTTGCTAAAATGCATATCCCAGCACAAGCAGCTTTAACTCCACCTGTGTTTTTAAGTAATTTCTCATTTCACCTAGAGTTTTCACCCTAACTTCAGCCTCCTGAAAACTATAGGCAATATTAGTTACACAATACTGAACAATTCAGTCTTTGTTCAGTGTTTTTAAAACAGCCTTATGTCTCTAACTCTTTTCAACATGGACATTAGAAGAGATGAACAAGTGAGAGGCAGTAAGATTATTTTGATAAATACTTGAAAGCAGCCTTTCTTCACTTCTCTATTAAGACAGTCAAGAGAGACACAGGAATAAGAAATAATAAAAAGAGCAGCAAGAAAATAAAAGAGGAGCATCTGATGGTGTGTGTTTGACTTAAGTCTGGAGGAACAGACAAGCAAAACAGGGAAGGATAGCACATAATTTTTCTTTCATAACCTGTCCCTTGTGGTATACTGCTTTTGAAGCAATTTCCATCCTTGCTGAACTCCTCTGCCTCTTGCTGACACAGGAGAGCACTTTGTTTGGAGTCAGAAACAACTACATGAGATAAACCACATTTCTATCATGAATCTAAACTAACCCTCTCAAGTGAACCCTTTCAAACACAACTCTTAAACCAAGTATCTTCCCAGTGGTTTTTATGGCTATCAACATATTGGTATTTGGTTAAAATATTAACTGTTCTGTAAAAAGAAAAGATTTATCCGACAAACAAAATCAGAAATACCTGCACTCTGTTTCTTCTTAAGCAAGGAAGCACAAGCTGCATTGGTTGCCATATCTAAAGCCAGTTTCTTCTCATTGTTCTTCAGATCTGTTCTTGCTCCTTTGCAATAGAAATTTTCATCATGAATCAGTGTCCCAGATATTTCTTGAGCAATGGCATTATGATATGAATTTCAGTAATGTGGATAGAACAGTAATGGACACAGAAATCTGACCTATAACCTGCTCTGATGCAGACCAGAAGCTATGGATGCTCTTCCACAAGCCACAGTTGATTGCGGAACTTGCTGGCTGCTCTCCCTTTCTAGCAAGCAGATGTCATTGCTGTTCTGGGGTTAAGTGCCTAATTTTCTCTGCAAAGCGGGATGAAACCTATCTTCAGCAGGTGATACGTCTACTTTTCAAACAGCTGTCAGAATTTTCTACAAGACTTATAAAGTCAGGCAGGTGAGCAGGCTAAGGACAGTACCCAAGTTACACAAACCACTTGAAAATACAAACTAAAAAACATTCAGGAATCTAGTCTGCTACACAGATTGTTGAAACCTTGGTGAGGATCTTTACCCTTTGCCAGCAGCATCTCTACAATATCTGCATAGCCTTTCCATGCAGCAGCATGCAAAGCTGTGTCTCCCAATTTGTTCTGTGGAGTTAGAGGGAAAAGCAACAGAATTAAAATACAGCAAAAAACCCTTCAGCTTGTACCAAGGATGAGTAAGATCACACATCTACTGTAAGGATCTGTCTGTTTAACCTACCTGTTGATTTAATTCCAGGTTTGCCTGGGAAAACAGAACATCTACTATATCTGCAGAAAACAGGGAGAGGGGTTAGAGAGAAAAATGTAGTGGAAACAAAACAGGGCTTTTTTGCATTCATACAAATTTTAGTTAAGATTCAATGAAAGAGTGAGCCAATCAGCTAATGAAAATCTGTAACAGTCAGACTGCATTGGGAAAACAATCATTAGTCATAAAGAATTGCTATTGCATAAAATACACAAAATAATAGAAAACCTGGTTTTGCTCTGTCCTCTTACCACTCTGCTTCTAACAGGTACACAAATTAGAATGCCTGCTTTAACAGCAACAAAACACAGCATTTGATGGAGCTGAACCTGCCTTCTAGCTCTAATTTTTCTTTTTTAAAAAAACAGACTGACCTTAAAAAAAGTGGCTGTTATTTAGCACTACAATTTTATCAGTCTAACAAGCACATCAAGAAAAGCAGAGAACATTAATTTCAAATTAATTCTCTGATACCTTTATGGCCTCCGTGGCATGCCCAGTACAGAGCTGTGCTTCCAGCTTTGTCTAAGCCATTGACACCAACTCGGTTATCCAAACATTCTCTCAACCAGCTTAGGTTGCCTGCAAGACAAAAACAGTTTTGATGGTATTTTTTTCTTTAGAGAGTTAACAGAACCATTAAAGACAGATAGTTCTCTCTGAATGATGGTCCTCCAACGAACTTAGGAAGAGAAAAAGTGGGTTAGCAGCACTGCTATACAATAAACAACTAGTCATATCACACATTTTCCACTCCAGAAGATCTTTACAGATCCTTATGCAGTTAAATGGATCATACCACACTCTTCGTGTGTATACAATCATAGAGTGGTAATTCTACTAGGCTACTGTTTTAATTTCAAGGTCTTTCATGGAATTTTTTTTCTCTCCCTTACTCAGCGGTTTGGGAAAGGCAGGATGACATGGCTTGTTGAAGCCCAGTCCCCCACTACCTGCTCCCAGAGCCAGCTAATTGTCCAAAAGCCTAAACAAAGGGATGGCTGATAGCTTTGCATTCCAGCATGACCGTTGGGGGAGGACTGGGGGAGGTGGGGAAGGGAGAGAGAGGTTTTCCTGGTGCTGGGCTGCACTTCTCTCCTTGGTCTGCCATTTGCTGGGCTGGTGGAAACACTGGGAGGGGGCATTTTTCTTTTTTCTCGTTTGCCCCCTCCCCCGACTCCGTGTACCCTGTGCCATTCTTCAGAGGAAACAGCTGCTGCTGCCTGGATTCGCTCAGACTTCTCGAGGGACCAACAGCATCTGCGGAGGAGCTGCTGCCCCTTCCCCTCCCCACAAGTGCTTTTTCGGACAAAGGACGGTAGGAGAGGGTCTTCGCACTGTCCACGGGAAATGTTTCATCCCGTCCCTGTGGCCACCATTCCCTCATCAATTTCGGACCCAGCGCCTCTCCCTGGTCCCCTCTTTGCCTCGAGGGAGCCCATGAGTGACTCATTGTGGCCGCTGTCTCCGGAGGCACGGCATCGCCTCGGGCTGTCTGTGAATATAACTGCATCGAAGAGGCAGAGATAGGACTCGTTTTGTTTGAGTTTTGGTTACAGTGTTGCTGTTTCTTCTGTTCTGGTTTTGGTTATATATACATATAACTGTAGTGAACAACTGTTATCCTTTTCTATACATTTTGTGATTAAAGACTCTTAATTTCAAAGGTTGTGGTGGTTTTTGGGAAGAGGTCCCCTTCCTAATGCAGACAGACATCTTAGTTTCTTTTAAACTGAGACAGCTGTATCTCAGCTTTTCAAAGCTTTAAAACTTACCAGATAACTAAACCAGGCAGAATATCTTCATTATAAATGTATTATTACTACTATTATTATTGAAAACAAGTAAAACACCCTTTAGCATCACACAACTAAAAGACCAAACACACTTACCTCGTTTGGCAGCTTCATGCAGTGGGTTATCAATAGACTCTGCTTGTTCTGCCACTGAAATGAGAGAGTAAATTCTAAATGCTTTTGAAACTGAATAGATATCTGACACCTGTGTAGAAATAAAACCTGGATTTATTCCAGATGAACAACTAATACACAGTTGATTCTAATGTGAAAAGGGATTTATGTGTGACAGACTAGTCGGATGAACTTCAATTTCCTGTGTACAGGAAAGCATTTCAGAGAAAACACTTGTCAGAACTTCAAACAGCTGAATCAAACTGATCAGCAGTTGCAATTTACCAAGAATGTGGCAGTATTTCATCTCAGTTATTACTTCCCTTTCTAAACTTGTAAGATGGTTCTGAGCAGTTGCATGAGGCTAGTCTTTCAACCTACAGCTTGCAATCTGTAGTTACAAGTGACTTATTTCCAAGCGATCTGTGAAGGGTAGCTAAAAATATCCACTGACAATAGGCTTCCTTTTTGTTTAATGGATATTTTTTATTTTTACTGGAAGACTTGTAGGAGGTCTGCAAAAAAAAAATCCCCTGCTTAAACAATGACAGTAGTGATGGGCAGAATGAAGATTAATCTTCTGTTTTAAAAACTTTTTTCAGTGGAAACCACTGTAACTAGTAAGAGTACAGGCAAGTAGGACAGAGTACAATCTGAGATGAGCAGGATCTCTAAGCCCTTGCGCTATGGTTCTTACAGGAGGCAGGGAGAATGTGAAAGGGTTTTTCTGAGGTCACACTGTACCTGTAATCAGATGCAACGCAGGCAAATACTGATAACTGTACATCAGTTAACAGAAATAAAAGTCTCAAGACTCTTGTGGCCTATCCAGATCTTTTCTTATTTTGGTGTGTATTCCTCCCATAACACTTGTAATCACAATTCACAAGCTTAACTTGCTAGCTGCGAGTAAAATAAAATATAAATGCTAGATTCCAGTACTTAATTTTAAAATAATTTGTGCAAATAGTGAACAGAATCACAATGCAGAGAAGCCAGGCACAGAGCAGACAGCTATTGCGCAAGCAGCATATGTTAGTCATAACGAGCAGTGCTTGTTGTGCACAGCAGACAGCATTAACAACACTGTCTCAAAAGCCTTTTAGAAAATTCTTGCCAAAAGTTCATTATTTTTAATGCAGATAGCACTGATTCTCCTTTCAGCAGCTTTTCATTCACATTGTTTTAAAATGTGTACCTTCAAGCCCAGCAAACCCATCCCCAGAGACTCAGTAGTTTCAGGTCTTCCTCCACCTTTTGTGACAAGGTTATAGAATAGCACAGGAGATCACAGTGTTTCATTGGTTTTATTAGTTAAAACCAAGGAAACCAGGCAGTCCTAATAGTGCAACCAGAGGAAGCTTGCTTAGGGATTTTACACAGTTTGTCTAAATCAGAAGACATGTTCCTAGTATTCTTTGTTCTCAAGGTCTGGCAGAGACTTCTGCTTACATGTGAAATTTTTGCAAATGTACAAAATGAGACACCACTTCCCCTACCCTGGTCTAAAATTGAAGTTTTCCAAATTATCTCAATGGGAACACAAACTGAATTAGTAGACTGTTGGTTTTATTTTAAACGTAACACACTTCAATGTTCAATAGAAATTTTAGTGTAGGTAAGCAACTATTCTGCTTGCATGTAACAGTTCATGATCTCTGCCAGATGGCAAGAGTAGAGTCAGTTGGGAAGTTCCAAGCTAAAGTGAAATTTGATTCTGTGGTCTTAATAACTATACCATGGATCTCTATTCATGTATTTCTACTAACTACAGGGCAGGGAATCATAGCATTGCTACTATGAGTTCTCCTAGTGAAGTTGGGACAACAAGAAGCAATCTCAGTTACTATCATATTCTTGTGATAAAATCTGTAATAAGACACTGTTACTCTGTGTATAATTCCTGGGAGGAATTGGAAAAATAGTGCTGTACTCAAGGCTTTTAAAAGTGATTTTAGTTGAATCTGAAAAAGCAGTTTCTATTCAGTTCAAATATGCATGGGATACTTAAGATGATGCAATCCCCAAGAACACAATGTTTTCTGTGGCTGAATATATTCAATAAAACACAACAAATGCCAAACAAAAATTGCTTCCTTTAGATCGAAGCATTCTTCACGTCAAATCTGAGAATATTTACTGCTGTTATCTGCACAAGCAGAAACATGAACACTGGGCAGACTCGAGCTGTCTCTAGGTTATAAAAACACAAGACAGCCTGTCCCTTGCTGATATACAATGGTGAGTGCAGACAGATGCATTATGAAACACATGGTGGAGTACTGTTAAACGCCAATGTGATGTGTTTCTGAAAATAAGTCTTTTTATGTAGTGATTTCCTTTGGTTGTGAATGACAATTCCAAATAAAAATATTCTAAACATTACCATAGTTGCTTGGAATTAGTCCAGTTCTCCCTTTGCAAGTTCCTTTCCACCAATTTGTATCACTCTGCAGAGAACAGGAAAAATATTTTAGAAGGGGTATGTTGTATCTCAGAAGTATTCAGTCTGTATGGGATGTCTTAGACTCACCATGTCTGAGATGTAAATGATATCTCCTTCTTCAAAGTACAGTTCATCTGGCTTTAGTAAAAATGGGGAAAAAATAAGCAAATATCTGAATATGTGTACAAAAGAAAAACAAATACCTGGATAAGTCAGAATACATTCACCTCTTCATTAAAAAAGAATGATAACTCATATTCTCTAGGACTTAGACAACAACCTGATGCTCTGTAGTAAGACTTGTCTACAGACAACCTTTTGGATCTGTGACCTTCCTAAAAGCACAGAAATACGGGCCTTTTCAACACAGGACTGTGCAACAGAAGCAGTGAAACATATCTTGTATTTGTTAACTTCATTCCCTTTCTAGCTGGTCCCAGTTCATCAAATCTCTTAGGTCTCAATTATCATTGTTAACTTTGGAAGAAAAATCAAATCACTGAAGATTTCTGAGCTTAGATTGCATGTAACTGATACTACAGAAGAAAGCATGCTGCTTTTAAACAGAGCTGGACTTACTGGAGAGTCATGAGGCAAGTTTTAGTCACATTAAGAAAAAATATTCATCAATAGGCTTTATCATTGAAAACATAGTACAGTAAGTTTAATAGGCCAATCCTACAAGAACTGAAGAAATGTTACAGACAAGATTAAAATTAAGCTTCTCAACCCCCTAAAATCTAGATTTATTACTTACTGTTCTGGGCTCAAACGTATACAGGGCCCTGAAGACTTTAACCTGCCCTGAAAAAAGGGAAAAAAAAAATAAATCAGTACCAGTAGCATGCGTTTTAAATGCAGCATACACATAAAGCCCTCAAATCCAAATACGTTCCTTTCCTTTAATCTTAAAGCAGATTGCTGAATGAATCTGTGCTATGCCTCTGTCAATGAAAATCATGATGGAAAGACTCAGCAGCATGAGTTAAAAAATTGGCCAGCGTGAATTATGAAGGAAACTGGCCATCTGATCAGTTACACGTAAGTAATCTCCTATGCACACCTAACATGGGTTTTATGGCTCACCATGCATCTCAAGTGTTGCCATTGGTTTCTGAGGCAAAGTGTAGTTTCAGTTATGTACATCCTCACACACTCATACGTGCTGTATATATTTTTATTCTAATATCAGATCTGTCAAATGATACAGAATTAAGGAAAGAAGAAACAAGCAAAACAATGACCAATGTCTCCAAGGTGTTATCACACTTACTTGCAGTCAATACTAATAGGAAAATAATGCAGTAGCACAGCCCTCAGTGCATTTAAGAAAGACAACAAATGGTCACCAAGTCCTATTTACGGAATGTACAACTGATGTGTTCTACTCAGATGCTTAAAATGAACTAGTGTTTGCAATTCCAGTAAGACAGTAACATTAGTTGTAGCAGGGCAGCCAGAAAGAGACTGTCAGCAGCATTCAAGCAAAGATAACCTTAATACAGAGAGGTAGGAGTTTAATTGCATAAATTGCAAAAGAAGCATCCCTACAAAAACTTTTTACAAAAATTCAGTAAAGGTACTGTTATGGTTTTGACTTCCTTTGTGAATTTTTTCCTTTTCTTTTCACTGGAACGGACATTTGAGACCATGTGTCCCAGGGGGACATTTGGGAAGGGGACTCCAAGGGGGGGGAAGAGGAAGA
>VXBX01002843.1:42814-55804 GCA_013400415.1 Scytalopus superciliaris
CGTGGTTAAAGTTAAGCGCGAGCTGCAGAGACGCTGAAGTGTTGCAGCTGCTGGGAGAGGCGCGGCTGTGCGGCTCCCGGCCCGCGGGCCCCTGGGCCAGCCCCAGCGCTCGGGGTGCGGGGGAGACGGTCCCGGTCCCAGTCCGGGTCCGGCAGTGCCTGGAAGGAAGCACGGCTCGGCTGTCCCCGTGTCCTTGAGCTTTGCCGCGACGTGCTGTTAAAAATGGGGTGACGGCAGTGCTGTGCTAGTGTTGTCATGGTTTTATGCTCTTTAACTCAGACTAGTTGAGAGTAGTTTAGGGTTCCTGTGTTGCAATACTGATAAAAAATTTGCCTTTGCAGTTTGTGTTATTCATTACTCAGAGGTCAGAAGAGCTGGTGGTGATTTTTTATGCTACTGGTTTTTTGCCATAGACGGATTAATTTACATAGAGACAATTATATAAATTAAAGTCCAAAACTCAACATGTGCAGTTATTATTTAGAAAATTTTTAGAAAAGAGCTGTTTTGGTTTGGGGTTTTTTTTAGTGGCCTATCATCACTTCTTGAGAACAGATCATCTGTTTGCACTCCTTGTATTGATAGCCAATACCACAAGCATGGAATCATCTTTGAACTTGAGAATGACAGTATCTTAGAAACCCATGTGTACTAACTTAAAAAACTTGCCAATGCCAGTAGATGTGCAGCACTGTTACAAAGCAATGGTTGTTATATGGGTAATGGCTTGGACTAGTCAGTATGTCTTTTGTTGCCGAAGGTTTTTTCCAACACAATAATACATAAAAAAGAACCATGCCAAGGTCACATCATAGACCCATGAAACAGTTGAACTTCCAGTCATTGCACCAAATGCAAAAGGACGTTATTTTTTCAGACTCCACACACACCTAACACTTTTCAGAAAAATAGTGTGGTTTTTACCTTCATACTGATGCCCTATAACAGTCTTTTTTCTAGTATAGTACAGATGTTTGTTGGGGTTGGGAGAGACAGTTTTATCTACTCCGTCTGTTCAGGTCTTATGTGTTGTAGGCTTTGGCTCCTTAAGTGTAATCTAGAAGGACACAGCAAATGAAAAAAAGGGTGTCTGCATGTCATTAAATAGTTATAAATTGACGTGTGCTCATGGAAAGCAATGTTTGACAAATGGTTTGATAAACCATAGACTAATGCTGCTGCCAAGACAAGCAGCCCTGCTGCTGCCAAGAGAACAACCTGTCCTGCTATGTCATACCTTTGCAGGCATGGGTAACTGGATGGTGAACTGCAGGGAATTTGTTCAGCTGAAGGAAACACTCTTTCCCCCTCTCCTTGCAGAACTGTTTTTCAGCTGCAGTAGCTTTCCAGTATAGTTCTCTAAGTACTCTGCAAACACCTGCTTCAGAAGAAAGTTCAGGGAAAAGAGTCAGGGCAAGACAGGATTGTGTCTTCCGGCATCTCTGACCACTGAAGATGTTCAGTAAGCCAGAGCCTCAGGATTGGTTTCCTGTCAGCAAGAGGGATATGATAGGTGGTTAAGTTAACCTTTACAGTTTCACCCTTTGATCTTTTCTGGAGAAAATGAAGTGCTACCTCGTACTTCTCAGTGCTAAGTCAGCTAGGATGGCTTAAACTGCCTTTACACTAGTTTTAATGCCTCCAGGTTACTCTATAGTGGAGCAGAGGAGGAGCCTTTGTGTGGTTTGTGCTGTTCGTGCCCAGAAGAAGGGAGTGGTGAATTACACATTGACTATTATGCTGCTGAACCAGACATATAAAAGTCTTTGAACATACTCTTCGTTATAACTCTTTGTGAAATTTTTAAAACATCTCTCTTCTCAGTATGTCACTTGTTTATTTTTAATGACTTTCTTTGATTTGCCACCACAGCTTCTGTTTACCTAGTCTTTTTTATACTGTTAGTACTTGAGCTAGTGACTGTGCTTTTCTTTAGGAACTTGTATGATATTAATATTGTTAGAACTGGGTCTCTCAGAGTTCTTTTCAAATGATTAAAATATGGCCAAAGGCAAAGTACATTAAAACTTACCATAGGACATATATATTGCAGATTTTTTTTAGCATTAGAACAAGCAGTTGAGATTCTGACTCAGTCAGAAAAACAATGGACAAAAGGACAGAAAATAAATCTTCTCTATACTTGGTATTTCTTAATACAGTAACTGCTTTCCTTATTGCTGATTTAAGAGTTTTGACTGGCTACTGTTTTTGACAGTAAAAAGGAAGAACTGAGGAGAAAACAAACTATGAAAGTATTGGTTATTGGCCTTGGAGGGTAAGTATTACAAAATTAAGTTTCCTCTACAGCTTAAAACTGGGCTTTCTTTCAGAATAAAGTGATATAATTTCTATTTCTGAGTATATATATTTTTTGAAACTGGATTTTAAATACAACATATAATTGTGTCATTTTACATCATGTAGCTCTTAACAAATTGTTCTCTGTTGGAAGTCTCAGGTACAAATGTCTATCCTCTTTCTTGGCATTGCTAGATTTACTGTCTGAAAGCTGTTCGAACGTGCCAGAAAATTCTAGAGGTAGAGAGTATTTAATGTGAATAAACTTTTGAGGAGGAGTTGGTATTTCTTTACATTTAACTATATAGAAATATATGCGTGAGCTTATACATATATTTAAAAGATTGATTTTTGTCTTGTTGAAGTTTTAACAATGTTTTCTAACAGTGTAACAAATGGGGGGAAAACAACTCTGGCAGAAAAGCTTAAGAAAATGCTTCCCAACTGTGATATAATCTCTCAAGATGACTTCTTTAAGGTAACAGTACTGATGGAAAGACTTGCTAGGTAAAAGTAGGCTTGAGTAGATTTTAACATTATTTCTTCTTCTTTCAGTTCTCCCACTGATGAACTTAAAATGGATGCTCCTTAAAATAACGTTAACTTCATGAGAAGGAGAAATAAAATGACACTGAGATAATTGAAATCTCAGTGGCCAAACCACTGAGTATACTCAGCAAAAAGAAGCTTACTGTCTTCTTTGCTCCCTTTTTAAAATAAGGAGCTGGTGTATGTTGGATGCATATTTCAAGATCCTTTGTGCTAATGAATTTAATGATACTGTGTTAAGCCCACACCCGTACAGCAATAAGTAGTTCTTTGTCTCCCAAATCAAAGCAGAAAAACAGCTTGTGTGTTGATGTTGGAGGTATTTGTTTAGGAGGGTAAAGGAGCTCTTATTACTTAAGTAAAGCTCTAACGGACTTAAGTCATATGCTTTTGATTATTTGTTGTTCTAGAGTAAATAAAGTTACTGTATTATATTTTAACGGTTGCATACAGCAGTTTAATGTCGAAGATAAATTATATTAATTGGGGTACAAAAGTGTATAATCCTGTGTTTATAAACTGTGTATGTGCCTGTGACAGTGTCCACAAAAGCCTTGAAAAAATTCAATGTTTTTCCCCTTCAGCCAGAGTCTGAAGTAGAAACAGATGAACAAGGATTTAAGCTATATGATGGTCAGTAACTCTGATGCACTGCTTTTGAACACTGTACTGAAATTCTGTACTGAACTTCAACACTTCTTCCCCTACATTCCATGCCCTTCTTTCCCTCTAAGCAAGGCACTAAACAAAATGTTGTTTCAGAGCAGTCCTTTGCTTGGTTTCTTTCAGCTCACTGAGATCTATAAGAGAATTTGCTTAACTATTAAATAGGTCAAGCTAGTGCTTAACCTTTCCTTTTCCCTTTTTAATCCTTTCCTCTGCTTCTTCACTTGTATCTGGTGCAGTAGCAAATGGTACTGTTCAGTTAACAGTCTTTGCTTGCAGCACTGGCATTAGTTTAACCTCATTACCTCCTATATAATGGATTTTTTTTTTTTTTCACTTTGATAATAAACCCATGGGATATCACTACTGAGTTTTCCAAATCAGTCAAAACTGATTTGGAAAACTGTCTAATCCTGACACCTTTATTTCATGTCAGATCTCACATAAAGTACAAATGTTTTTAATTCATGAGTAATGCTGGTTCATTGTGCCTATTTAGTCTTACAAAATTCTAGATCCAGATCCACTTTAGATCAGTGCTTTGATTCAGGTTATGTCTAGTTGTGAACAGTTGCTTAGTAGCTAAATTCTCTTGATACTTGGTGATCACAAAATATATTACTTAGAACGTTGGTCAGACTCTTCAGTTGTATCTGAAAACTGATGCTTATCAGCTATGCAGTCTTTGGCTCAACTTGTAGACTTCATGGAAGTGGAATGTGAAACCGGAAAGATAAATTGGATACTCTGTCTCAAATATCCAGATTTAATGCTGCTCTTAAAAGCTCTTCAAAATGTGTTTTCTGGTATGTTATCCGAAGGCTGCCTTCTTTCTGCCTTTTGGTAATTAATATATTCTTGTGTGTCTACAGACAAAAGCAGTTGTTACATCATACTGTTTTGCTTTGTATGCTGTGCTCCTTTAAATCCATTTATGCCCACGTTACATATATCTGAAGCTCATGAAAACCCAAAGCAAAATATGTGGAGCAACCACTCCATCTATGATAATTGACAGAAACGTGGAAGTGTCAGGTTAAGTAAGTTTTTACAAGTTTTGTGGAAGAGGAGAACAGTCACTGCAGTTTCTGTTGTGAAGCAAAAAGCTGTGTGAGTTCACACAATTCTGAGTGCCATGAAGTTCAGAGAGACTACACCCACCGGAAATACCCAATCCTGGTGCAAGCTTTGGTTTCAGGAAATCATCAGTTGCAAGCATAGAACTACTAATATGCATGAGAGATAGTCTTTGAGGTTCAGATCTAATCTGAATTTAATTTAAATTTTAATGTGGATTATTTGATTCTTACTGAGTAACCTAGGGGTACATAAGGGTTCTTTCTTTTTTTCTTCTCTGTGTTTAAGGGATGTCTAACTTTATGTTTTCATGTAGTACTTGATGCCCTCTATATGGATGAAATGGTAACAAGGATTCGCAATTGGATAAAAAGCCCCGCAAGCGCAGATGTTGTGATAGAGGAGCCCCAGAGTGCCTGTGACAATCTGAAAAATGTTTATATCTTGATTGTTGAAGGCTTTCTTCTTTACAATTATGAGTAAGCAATAATATGTATTATATGTATATTAAAAGCTGCCCTAAAATGGAAGAGGGAACTAAATACGTTATTATCTTAGGCCACTTAATGAACTATGGAATAGAAGATATTTTTTGACCCTTCCTTATGAAGAGTGCAAAAGGAGAAGGAGGTAAGATTATTCTGTTATTGTTTAATGAAGGTCACTGTACCCTCTAAACTGGAGCAGTTCTTTTGTACTAGCTTTTCTTCAGCGCTTGCCAAGTGTAAGCTATTAAAATTGTCTGTACTCTTTTCTTTTTGTTTTAGATTTGTTTTGCTTTTTATTTTAAAGCACAGGGATATTAAAGTGTTAAATGCTTTACAAACACTAAAAAGAGAATTTGTTGTCCTGATAAATTATTCACATTATTTCTTGCATATTCGCGTTAAACCATGTTTAAAATGGGAAATAGTTAAAAAAATACTAAGCAGTCTTATTCTTGGTTGAATATAGTTACATAAATTGTTAAAGTAATTATGTTCATATATGGTTTTAAATGTATGCTTTGTTTAGACTCTACATTAGTTGTATTGTGTATCTGATTTAGACTATTAAGACAGTGTCTGACTTTCCTCCAAATTTGGAGCAATACTGTATGCTTGGAGCAATACATGTGCATGAAGTCAGAATGTGCTGGTTGAGTGAAGAAATCCTCTATTCAGCTGGCTTTGGTTGATTCCACTTACTTGGTTTCTCACTACAGTCACCTTTATAGGACTTTAGTGACCAGAATGGAAGTGACCGGACTAAACAATTAGTCATTCAAAGCTTGTTCTGTATACCTAACAAAAAAAAAAGAAAAAAAGTAGAATTTTTTGTAACAGTTCCCATACAACTTAACTTATATGTAATTCCTTTTTCAATTAAAAACCCCCAACCTTTTATCTTATTTCAAATGTGGTTTGATAAGCAGAAATAGGTAATAGATAGATAAGGAATAGAATAGATAGGTAAGATAGCAGAAGTTCATATCACAGATTGAATTAAAACAAAGAAGCCTCCTTTGCTCCAACAGTTATGCAACCAGCCAGCCCTTCTTTTTTATTTTGGATAAATGCTGTTATTAAGACTACTGACAGTAGGGGGAAATGCAGAACTTGTATGGAAAAGCAAATATGTTTTTGTGTAGCACCAGGATCTATCAGCCAGCAGATACACCGGGGTACTTCGATGGACATGTGTGGCCTATGTATCTGAAATATAAAAATGAATTGGAAGAAAATGCAAGTGTGCAAGTTGGTATGGTGTTCTTAATTTTAAAGTTATAAGATGCTTAAATGTTGCACTTGTGCACTTTTTGTTGAGTTGTGAGCTTTTTCAAATGGGACAAAATTTTCCTCAGATGCTTTTAATAGCACTTAGACAGTAGGTTTTCATGATTTTATTGGTTTCTATGGAAAGTCTGTAGGGATTTTGGATTTAGTTTTTAATAATGAAAATTATGAAGTTAAAAAATGGAAATCTTCTGATCACTAATTAAGTCCACTTAATGAGATAGCTTGTTAAGACAGCATATGCATGTCTTAAGAAGGATGCTTCTGAGATGATAGCTGACACACTGGCAGAATTCTTCAGAAACAAACTGAAATCCTGGTTGAAGTCTTGTAATAAGCTGAAGATACTTTCTAGGTGGTGACTGTATGCAGTATAGTAACCAGTTTTGCATAAGAAGTATAAAAGCTGGGCCAGCACTGCCATGAGCTTGTGTGATGTTCACACTTTTACAGCTCTTAGACTGTCTCTTTCTGGAGAGGGGACCAGAAGGAAGGGAAGTTGGGTGGCTGCTTGATAGCAGCTCACTGCTTCTCACTATGCAGTGAAAATGGAATTGCAGTGCTGTTGCCCAAATGCTGAAGCTGAGTAACCTCAAGTGTTCCACTGCACAGAAAACTTTCTGCTGAATTATTCCATTGTACTAAGTGTTCTAGTATTACTACCATTGCCCTTATGGAGACGCCTATACCACAAAAAATTGTACATGAATTATTAACGAGAGTACTTTCCCAGTATATTAATTTTTAATCTATAAAATGAATTTGTGAAAGAAGAAAAGGGGAGATGCTGTTCGTGGGTTTTATTTTTTCATCTATTCTGATGGCACCTGTAGGAATACTAAAAACTTTGCCAATTGCTATTACAGATAGCTGGCATAGAACTCATGAAAACTTTTTCTTTCATCTTCCTCAGCTTATTTGGATGGAACCAAATCCCAAGAGGAGCTTTTATCCTATTTGTATAGCGATATAATACAGGAATTAAACAAACTGAGGGAAGAAAGTAAGTAATGTTACTGAAAATTGAATCTATATGTTCCATTCCGTGTTAACAACAAGCTAATCCTTTTACATGAAAATACTACAAGAATTGTATATATTATATCTCTTTATTTATTGCATTCCCATGTTTGCCCATTACTCTGAGTCAATCTAAGTTATAACTGTGAGTTCCTTGAAATTGGATGTTCTAAAATAATAGCTGAATCCACTGTTAACCTAATGATAAAATAACAATAAAAAGGGGAAACAGAAGGAATATAGGTAACACATCAATGAAAACAGATGTTTTGGTGGTATTAGTTCCTAGTATATAGATATGCCACTTGCAAACACTACAAGTAAAATGTGTACTTTTTATTTATTTTAGATCAACATGTCACAGCATGATTAATGTAGAAAACCTGGGTTCCATTTGATATGAATTGAAAACCCCAAGACTGTCATACTTGGCAAGCCAATCAACTGAGCAATTGTTATGTGTATGACCATAATGCTAGTTCATACAGTACAAGTGTTTTTGTAGTAACTATTAACTCTAAGTCTCAGATACTGCTTCGGAGTATCAATAGTTTATTCTTCTTTAGAATTCCTTTAAGCAGTCATACTTTGGCTGATCTTTAAATCTGATTGAAAGGGAACATTTTAAAGAACATAAAAATTTTTGTGTACAAAACCTAAACTATAAAGATGCAATTCTGTTGGATTAATAAGCATATTTGAACATGGATGACTGCAGTTTGAAATGATCATATAGGAATGACAGTGATTTTTAGGAGCTTATAATCACTGATATGCACAGTTAGAAGAACTGTATAGTTTAATATTATGTAAGTTGTTACGCTGCTTATTCAGCAACTGAATATATCATAGCTGAACTTACTTAGACTTGCTAAATACCTGTGTTTGCAAAGTAATTTTTATGTTGTGTATTGTTTGGAGTAGTTGGGAATGGGTATTAAAAAATTAAACATGAAGAGAAGTCAGATTATTAGAAAAAGATGGGGGAATAAGATGGAGAGAGTGCAGATGCATCATTAACAAGATATAGTACATATATTGCACAGATTGATGATTGGGATGGCACAGACTAATAGACAATAAATATATGCTTCAGTGGGGTGGAAGGAAGAAGGAATTCATACTAATATTCATAGCTCAGGTTGAAACTGAAATAATGAAAATGTTCAGAAAGTAGGTATGCTAAACAAATATGAAAGCTTTGTGATAGCATTTGTGTACATGCATTTAGATAAACTAGGATACTGGGAAGTTGGGTCATGTGAAGTTGCTGAATAAGTAGTTTCTTAACTTTTGTATTTTCTATACAACATCTTATATTTTTATCAGCCAGAATAAAAATAAAGCTACAGGCATGAAAAACAAAGGATTGACTGGATTACTTACTATGTGTCAGCTGAACTGATCAGTGATTGAAATGTACTGCTTTCTTGTAACAGTATTGAGTCCTAAATCAATATATAAGAAAAAGGTGTTATCAGATTAGAGCTGGGTTTAAGTGTGTTTTAGACAAAGTGCTTTCAAATCTAATTTTGTGTTATTATTCTGTACTAAAAATATTTCATGTTGCATTTTCTCATATGGTGTGATAGACTGACTTTAAACTGTATATTTGGTTTTATTTCCCTTTGGAAAGAGTGCAACTGATAGAGATTTGCCTAATACTTGGATGATTGTGCATGGCTGTCCTTGGCTAGCCACCAGGGTTGCTCTATTGCTTACCCCTCCTCAACTGGACAAGGGAAAAAAATATGAGTCAAGATAAGGACAGGAAGATTGCTCAGTAATTACAGTCACAGGCAAAACAGACTTGGCTTGGGGAAATTATTTTAATTTACTGCAATTCAAATCAAAGTAGGGTAATAAGAAATAAGAACAAATCTTAAAACACCTTTCCCCCACCCTTCCCTTCTTTCCAGACTTGACTTCCCTAATGAATTCTCTACTTTCTTTCTCACAGCAGTGCAGGGGAATGGGGAATGGGTGGCTGTGGTCTGCTCATTTGGTATTGTTTCCACTGTTCCTTGCTCCTCACAAATCTGCTGCTCCAGAGTGGGGTCCCACTCACAGGAGCCAGTCTTCCACATTCACCTGCTCTAGTATGGTGATCCAGAGGAGGGAATGAACAATACTACCCAAGTTTGCAGATGATACTGAGGTTTCTGAAGTAGTGCAGCATAGGTGCAGTGACAAGGAGCTCAGTTTGTGAGATGCTCCCATAGGCAGAAGTGGTAGATGAGCTCCAGTACACATCTAAGTATTTGTGGTGTAAATCATTATCAGAATATATATGGCACTGAAGCTGTACTTCAGGAACTTATAAGAAGAGCTCAGGGCAGAGATGTTTCACAGTTCTTCTGTAACTATACCATAGTTTGGAGCTGCACCATTTTTTTTTATTATTATTTTTTTTTTCAAACAAAGCAGGTGGTGCTATTTTGCTCCTGTGTAAGATTGGTGGGCCCAGATTTTTCAGAGCTGTTTCTACATTTAGAGGGAGTCCATTGTGGAGTTAAAAGAAGGGCAACTCATCAAGAGAATGCAGAAGCTGCTGTGTGAGGAGAGACTAAAAATTACCCTTTACTGGGGAGAGAAGACTGAGGGGGAAAAGGGTCAAGGTTTACAAAATCTTAAAAGCTGTGAGTCAAGTGGATGCAGAACTAGTATTCACCAAATTGTACAAATACTAGTCTTCATTGAAAACAGATTGACCTGTTATATTAAGGTGATATTTCACACAGATAAAGATGATACCTCATGCACCAGACACTGAGCTTCTGAGATGTAATGCCATAGGAGCTAGGCAGTACCAGCAAGTTCAAAGGGGATTTTGAAGATTCATTGATACCTCAATGATAAGACATAGTAAAAGAAGCAAGCAGGGCTATACAATGGCTGGACTGTAGAAAATGACCAGACTCACCTGGTGTGTCTAAGTTCTGTCTCTTGCCAGTTGCTACAGCAACTCAGTGAGCAAAGATAATCACAGAATACACCCAAGGATCATCAAATCCCACTCCTAGCCCTGCACAGGACCATCCCCAAGAGTGTGTCCTCATCATGTGTCTGAGAGGATCTTCCAGGTGCTTCTTGAACTCTGTCATGCTTGGTGCTGTGACACCTTCCCTGGAGAGCCTGTTTCAATATGCAACAACCCTCTGGGTGAAGAATGTTTTTCTAATATCCAATCTAAAACTCCCCTGACACAACCTCAGGCCATACCTCCAGTCCTGTCACTGGTCCCCACAGAGAAGAGATCAGTGCCTATCCCTCCTCTTCCCCCTACAAGGAAGTTGTAATTGCAGTGAGGTCTCCCCTCAGTCTCCTCCAGGCTGATCACACCAAGTGCCCTCAGCTGTTCCTCATACGGCTTCCCCTCAGGGCCCTTCATCATCTTTGTGTCCTTCCTTTGGACACTTTCTAATAGCTTACTATCTTTCTTATATTGTGTTGCCCAAAACTGCACACAATAGTCAAGGTGAGGCTGCACCAGTGCAGAGCAGAGCGGGACTGTCTGGTGATGCTTTGCCTGATGCCCTCCAGGACATGGCTGGCATCCCTGGCATCTTATTCCCCAGTCTATACAAACATCCAGGATTGCCCCATCCCAGGTGCAGAATCCAGCACTTTCCCTTGTTGAACTTTGTATGATTGCTGATTGCTCGGTCCTCTAATTTGTCGAGGTCTCTCTGCAGGGCCTCCCTGCCTTTGAGGGAATCAACAGCTCCTCCCAGTTCTGTGTCATCTGCAAACTTGCTTACTATCCCTTCCAGTCCTGCATCCAAGTCATTTATGAAGATGTTGAAGAGCACGGGGCCTGGGATGGAGTCCTGTGGAACCCCACTAGTGACAGGTCACCAGTCTGATGTTACTCTGTTCACTATAACCTTCTATGCTCAACCTGTAAGTCAGTTGCTTACCCACTACATAATCTGTTTATGCAGCTGTGTGCTGAACATTTTGTCCAGAAGAATCCTTTAGAGACAATATTGAAAGCTTTACTTAAATTGAAAAGGATTACTTCACCTGGCTTCCCTTAATCAGCTAGGTGGGTTACCTTGTCATAAAAGGAAGTAAGATTTGATAAGCAGGTCTTTCCCCTTATGAAGCTGTGCTGGCTGTGATCAATGAGTGCATTGTCTTTCTGGTGTTTTTCAATACTTCCCAGAACAATCTTCTCTCTAACTTTACCAGGCACTGAAGTGAAAATGAACTCCTTCTATGTTTATTTGGGAGATAAAAGTATTTCATGTGCTGTTACAAAAGCTTACAGAACTGCCCTGCAATGTTAGCATGTTGGCAGAATGCTTTTGCTTTAAAGGTGGTACAGCCCCTGAACGGAAAATTTTAGTTCACCCTTGGCAAATGCCATTTGATTGCCAGGTCTATGCTAGCTGTGAAGTGGTTGGAGAGAGCTGCATGACAGAAGCCTGTGGTTCTTTAGTGAAGAAAAGATGATTTTCTGGAAGTAGTGTCACCTCCTGCTGGCAGCAATTTCAGGCTGTTGCAGCTGAAGAGAAGCTTTCCTAAGTGTCTTGCATATGTTCAGAAACATGGTAGTGATGGAAGTGGTAGTGTTCTATAGAAGGCTGATATATATAAGAAGTGCAGAAATGCAAGTACATGGTTAGTTTGATATTTAGAAGGTGATTTCCTCATGTCAAAATAACAACATGACAATGTACGAGTCATAAACACTGATGTAGCAGGTACAAACTTTATCTTGCAGAGCTATTGCTCCCACCCTAACCTTCAAAGTCTAAAAGCTCAATTCTGTTTAGACTGTGTATCGATTCACATGTTGGTTTTACCACACACAAGGTGCTTCCTAATTTACAAAAGCAGTGATGTGTTCTTGGGAGCAATGATTCTCTTGTCCATCAAACTGAGTGTGATGCCTCCACTTTCTCTCTGGCAACGCCACTGAAGAGTGTCCAGTGTCCATTAAGTGTCTAGTCAGTGAATGTAGTTTGAAGAGAGCAGGAGCAGTGTGAGAATAAAAAAAACTGGGAAACATTAAGAGTAAAGTCAAGAGTGTTTCTGTCAGGAGACTGATACTCCTATTTCCACCAAGAGAAAGTTAGTGTGCAAAAAAACTTTTCCTGTTAACATTACTTGGATTACTAAATGACTACGACTATCTTTAGACAGTGAGGCAGGCCAGCATCTCAAAGTGAGGGGATGGGGCTTTACAAATGAGGCCCTTGGGTGTCAGCCACCTCTTCTCAAAGCAGGTTGGAAAAGGTATATGCTGACTCCATGAAGGACACAGGATGTCTGCATCCGGTCAGACAAGTTTTGTCACGTGAGGGAGGATGGACTCAACTGTCATCAGGGCCAAGGTGTGTTGTGGGGGAAAATTTAGCGTCTAGCGACTGATGCGTGGCTAGACACAGTTTAACGTGCCTCCTCGCGTAAGCACTCCAGAGGTGCAGCTCCTCCTCGGGGTCCGACAGAGGTGCTCCAGCGCCGCTGCCGCCTCCTGCCCTTTCCCGCCTCCNCTGGCCCCAGCAGCGCCACCACCACCAGCCCGAGCGGGACCCGGAGCAGGCGGCTCCGCTCCGGGACGAACGGCGCAGGCGGCAGCCGGTAGAGCCGAGGG
>VXBX01002845.1:0-29443 GCA_013400415.1 Scytalopus superciliaris
CCAGCTCACTGGGGTCACTGGTGCCACGTGGTGGTTCAGCTGTCCCTGCCAGTGTGGCAGGGTGGATCCCAGAGGTGTCACATCCCTGCAGCACCGGGCAGGGAGAGCTTTGCATCCCCCTCCTTGGCTTCTCCTTGGCTTCCCAGGCACGATCCAGCTGTGCCTGCCATGCAGGGATGCAGAAAGGGAAGGATGAACTTATGGAAAACAGCAACCATTGAAGCAGACCCAACAGCCTTAGAAGAAATTGGACTGTCTCTCCCCAAAACAGGAGCTGGATACCCAGTTTGCCATCCCCATATTCCAAGAGAATGGTGCAGGTAGGATTAAACAAGGATTGACAGCGAGTGGAGCTGAGGAAAGCGGCCTGAGGTGCTTTTTAAGGAGCATCTTGGAATGCCACCAGCCCCCCCTGTGTGTGCATCCAGCTGCTCCGGGGCCCTGCAGCTGGATTTCCAGGCCATCCCTCCCCACCTCACCTAGAATTCCCAGGCAAAGGCCTGGCAGCTGCCGAGGGCTTTGGGAGAAGCAGCTGCTGCCCCGGCGGGCACAGCGTCTCCGGGGAGATGCCGGCGCTGCGGAACGAGCCGGGAACAACTGTTTGGATAATCCTCCCGTGTGGATCAATTCCTGGGAAAACAAGCTGCTCCCTGCCTGCAGCAGCACACACCTTGAGCTGCTATAAATAGCTCCGGTGCCGTGTCTTCCTGGGGCTAATTCCAGCGCCTTGTGTTCTCCCGGGATGGGGGGAGCTCTCACTTCACTGGGAGGGGCTCCCAGCGTGGGGAAAGCGGGTGCTGGGAATGTCTCTGCTGCTCCTCTGGTTGTTTGGAAGGTTGGAAAAGTGCCCCTTCCTAACCTGGAGCTCTGCTCTGCTGGATTTCATGGAATGCTTTGGGCTGGAAGGGACCTGAATGCTCATCCCATTCCACCCCCTTGCCGTGGGCAGGGACACCTTCCACTAGCCCAGCTTGTTCCCACCTGGCCTTGAGCACTTCCACGGATGGGGCAGCCATAGCTCCTCTGGAAAAATCCATTCCAGGGCCTCACTGTCCTCATATGGAGGAATTCCTTCCCCAAATCCCATCCATCCCTGCCCTCTGGCAGTGGGAAGCCATTCCCTGTGTCCTGTCCCTCCATCCCTTGTCCCAAGTCCCTCTCCAGCTTTCTTTAGGGGCTCCCTGGAGCCTTCTCTTTTCATTCTGGACAATCCCAGCTCTCTCCTTCCTCTCACTGTCAAATTGGGATCAGAGTGATGTAAAGGATCAATCAGCTGAAGCTCCTCAGGGACTCCTGGAGCAGCTCCTGTTCCTGGTGGATCTAGAAAATTCCCTTCGGTTTTACAGTAAACATTTGGAGTTGGTGATTCTTTTGAGTCCCGGTTAACAAGTGGTGTCAGGAACACGTCTGAGGTCAGCTCTGGAGGGCAATATTTGCTTTATTTGGGTGATTGACATGTTTTTAACCAGGCAGAGAATAAACAAACGTGTGCTGGGAGTTGCAGCCACACAAGGCAGAGGAGCCAAGGTACTGCAGCCTTGAGCTGCAGCATTCCTGCTGATCCCGCCGGCCCCGTTGCTCCATCCCATTGTCCCTGGTCACTCATTACACAGGCAGCAAAGTTCCCCTGTTCCCAGAGCCTCCAGGAGAAGCTCTTTGGAGCCAGGTGAAGCCTCTGCTGGCCATGTCAAGGACCCTGCTTTTGCTGACTGCCTGGCACTGGGATGGTTTTCTTTACCCCGCTGAAGGTTTGGGAAGTTTTTGTTGAGCGTTCCCGTTGGAGCCGGGCTGGGGAGCCTGGGAAGGCTTTGCTGTGCTGCAGGATCACTTGCTTGGCTGACTTTGCCCTTCAGCAAAACCAGAGGTTATTTCCCCAGTCCTCCTTTCTTGCTCTTTCTCTCTCACCCCTCCTCCTTTTCCAAAGCACAGGTTTTCTGGTCTCAGGCAGAGGAGCTTTTAGGGGCTCTGCCTGCTTTTTTCCTTAAAGGATTTCAGCCATCCCTTGTGCCTTAAATTCCTGAAGCAAAACAATACCCCAACCCATGTTTCTGCCTCAGGTTTGGTAGGCTGGGATTATCCATGTGAGCTCTTCCATAGGTGTGAGCACAGTGTCTTGGGCTCGTGTCCTTACCCTGCTTTGCTGCTCCGAGACAACCAGTGTGGCAATAAATCCACCTCCTGATTCAGGAGTGGTGGGAACACCCTGGAAAAGAGGTGGGTCTGGAATATCCTTCTGGTGTTTAGGGAGCATGAGTTTTGCTGAGTTTTTAACTGTGGCTGTTTGTGTAAAGTGCTCCTGTGGAGTCCCAGGATGGTTTGGGTTGGAAGGGACCTTAAGAGCTCACCTTGTCCCAGGGGCAGGGACACCTCCCACTAACCCAGGGGGCTCCAAGCCCTGTCCAGCCTGGCCTTGGACACTCCTTTTATCTCCTCAGGTAATGATGGTAATTGGATTGTGTGAAATCCTAAAAATACTGACCCAGGTCAGGATCCCTATTGTCCAGTGGGATTGGGTGGGCAGGCCCTGGCACAGGTTGGGCAGAGGAGCTGTGGCTGCCCTGGATCCCTGGAAGTGTCCAAGGCCAGGCTGGAAGCTGAAAAGTGTCCCTGCCCATGGAACAACACGAGACTTTAAGTCTCTTCCAGCCCAAACCATTCTGGGATTCCAGGGATGAAAATTGGCTGCATGGTGGTTAATCTGGGTGATGGAAAATCTCTGGTCATGGGCATGCAAAGTGCAAGATAGTGGGAAAAGCTGAAATACAGAAAAGGTGATGGAATTGCCCTGAGCTGATTCTTGGGGCCTCTTTTCTCGAGGTGCCAGTGAGCGCCTCAGGCGGTTTGTGCAGCTGGGGGAAGTGTTTGGGTTTTAATTTTAGCCCTGCTAATAAAGTCTTGTCATGTATGTCAGTGAAGCAGAGAGAAAATGACTCCAGAGCTGACTGGAGGTTGTCATTAAAGCTGATTTCCTGCATTAAGCCAAAAACAACCCCACATTCCATTTCTGGACTTCCTAAAAATGTTAGTCACGCTGCCGCTTTCCCAAGCCCCAAACCCTGAGAGCGACAGAAATCTGTACCAGAAATGAAAGTATTTGCTCTTGTCTGTCACCTTGTCCTCATCTTCACGTGCTGATCTTCTGCTGCCCTCTCTGTTGGGAAAATAATTGCCTTGTTTCCAGCTGCTGGCACTTGCAGGCAGCTGCTTGTAGGGTCCTGCCTGCGAAATCCCTTCCCCTCTTGCTTTGGCCCGGGCAGTAAGAAGCGATCTGTTGTTTGGAGAGCACAGCTGAAGGTGCATCCTGCCAGATTCCTGCAGCAATTCCAGGGGGAAAATCCTGCCATGGCTGCACAGGCCCTTCCCAGCCTTGGGAGGGTTTTGTCTTTGAGGAGGGGGTGAGCACTGCAGGGCTCTGGGCTCGAACTCTGTGCATGGTGATGTGCTTCCATCTTTCATGGGAATAATGCTTCCAGGAAATCTGCTCTCCTTGTTTTCTGCTCCCTCTCCCCCCTGTTTTCATCCTGGTGAGGGGGTCTGGTGTTCTGGAGCTGGTGGAGTGCCTTCTCCTCAGGCTGGTCCCAAGTGCAGCCATGCAGAGGGGGTCAGAGGCACTTTGGGGGCAGCTGGAAGGGCTTTGCTGGGCTGGAAGCTCTCTTGGGTTTTACCCTTCATCCAAAATAGCTTCCCTGTGGTGGGGCAGCACTGTTCTGTAGGATAGGGCTGGGAGGGACCCACAGGGACCATCCAGTCCAGCTCCTGGCCCTGCACAGACACCCCAACAACCCCACCCTGTCCCTGTCCCACTGTCCAAACCCTCCNGTTCTTTAATACTGAGCTGGAAGGGACCATCCAGCCCAACCCCAGGACACCCCAACAATCCCACCCTGTCCCTGTCCCATCATCCAAACCCTCCTGGAGCTCTGGCAGCCTTGGGGCTGTGCCCACTGCCCTGGGGAGCCTGGGCAGTGCCCACCACCCTCTGGGGAAGAGCCTTTCCCTGAGATCCATCCCAAACCCACCCTGGCACAGCCCCAGCCATTCCCTGTGCTCCTTGCTGAGTGTTCCACAGCAGGAACACTCACTCTGTGCCAGCTCTGACCTGGCTGTGTGGATGGAGCATCCAGGAGTGGGGTTCCTGCTCTGGGGGAATGTTTCTGCAGGAAGCCTTGTCCGTGCCCTGCAGTGTCTGGGAGACACAGCAGAACACGGTGCCAGTGGGATGCCCGTCTGGAGGTGCTGCCAGGGGTGTGTCCCGTGCCTGTGGCACTCACTGCTTGGACCCTGTTCTCTCCCAGCATCCTGGGTGCTGCTGCCAGCTCGGGTTAGTGCTGGTTTCCATCTAAATCCAGGGAAGGAGTGGGAGGAGCTGAGCCTCGTGGAGTTGGGATGGAGAGCTTAGTGTTTTTGGAGCAGCTGGAAGGAGAGCTGAGGGGCTGGGAGAGGCAGGTGCTGATGGGGGAGGCCCCAAACCCCCAGGAGCCAGAGGGCTGGGGGTCATGCACGGATCAGGGAGCCTCTTCTGGAAGCCCTGGGCTTGTCCCAGCAAAGCCAGCTCAGGATCCAGAGGCTTTGGCAGGGATTGCTGTGGTAGGAGCAGGTTTGATCTGCCACTGGGCAGACCTTGACACCCCTTTCCACCCCCTCACAGGGAAAGGGAGGAGAGGGTCCTTTGGGAACCCGAGGTGCTCCTTGGATTTAAGAGTGACTTCAGCAGGGATGGGGTCTGAACCTCTTCCCTGCACTCACGTCTGCCTTGGAAGGCTTTATGGGGTTGGTTGGTGTGAAAGCAGGAAAGGTCGGTATGAAACGACGTCTCCAGCTGTTTCTGTGGTGTTGACAGGGCTTTGTGAGTTCTCTTTTGTCTCCCAATTGTTTGCAGGGACACAGCGGTGTCATTTGCATGAGTTAATTAGGGCAGGAGCTTGCTTGCTCCCCGTGTGTGGGGGGCAGAGCTGCAGCAGCACAGCCCCAGCCGGCTCTGGGCTCCCTCCCGCGGCTCTTCCCACAATTCTCACCCTCTTTTCCAGCCGGGAGGAGAACTGGGCTCCTCCTGCTCAGTGCAGTTTGGGCTCCTCCTGCTCAGTGCAGTCTGCCCCACATGTGCAGATCTCCTGGGTAAAGTTGGACTGAGAGGCACGGAGTGGACAGAATGGTCCTTGTGCAGGGAGCTCCGGGATGATCCTGCCTCGCAGCCTGAGCCCGATCCCAGCTGTATCCACACCTCTGGATACCCTGGCCAGAGCTTCCTGAAGCCCAAGGAAAGCAGGGCCACCTCAGGGCCAGCACAGGAGGGGGTCACATGCTGCTTTAGGCTCTTCTCCTCAAACAGAGGAACATGTTTGTGTCCCCAGCCCCAAACCTCTCTTTTGGTGCTGGTGCTGCTCTTTGTGCTCCTGGGATAGGGGAAAAAAAGGGGGGCAAATGTGTTTATGGTGGAGGGAGAGGGAGTAAACTTGGGATGGGCATCTGTCACACTGCAGGAAGGGGTTGGTTATCCCTGGGCACATCCCGCTGGAATGGTGCCTCCTCTCCCCCTGCCACAGCGGCCCTTCCCACCGGGAAGATTCAGCACAGCCTCAGAAAATCCAGAGTGCCTCTTTTGGGGGGGAATAAACCCCCTTCTTGTGGCGGGGGGTCTGTGGCATCACCAGGGGCTGGGTTTGTGCCACTGTCCTGCTCTGCCAGCTCTGGGGCGCCCGCCCAGCCCCGCTTTGCGTCAGTTAAACCGGGCTTAAGGCTCCCTTTGTTCGGCAGGGTTGGAGCCACTGCCTGGGGCGGCTCCGCCCCGAGCTGGGCTCAGTAAGCCGGGCTTAAACTCCGGGCAGGGAGCCCGTGGGTTAAGGCAGGGATGGGAAGGTGCTGCTCTTTCCCTTCCTGCCTCCCGGCCCCTTCCCGGTGGATGCTGAGCCGAGTCTGTGACTCTTGGAATGTACAGGCTGGGGTTTCTTTGAGGGTTAATTCCCAGAGCTGCTGGGATGAGTGTTTTTAGGGAAAGGGACACAGGTTTCTCTCTGCATTTAATTATTTGTGGGGTTTGGGTTTGCTGGGTTTTTGTAACAAGAAGGATTTCAGTCAAATTCAGCTTGTTCAGGAAGAGTTTGGACAGCTCTCTCAGGCACGTGTTGGGGTTCATGTGCAGGGCCAGGGCTTGGACTTGCTCATCTCCTTTCCAGGCCAGGAGATTCCAGGATTCTGTGCTCCTTCCTGACCCAGAAGCTGTGGCTGGTGAGGGCAGTGCCAGGGGCTGCTCTGCCCTTCTCCTGGAGGTGCTGGTCCCACTCAGAGATCTTGGGGAGGGATGTGGAGCTGCTTTTCATGGGTGTGTTCCCTTTGGAGCTCCTGGGGAAAGCAGGTCAGCTGTGAATCCTTTTCCTTGTTTTCCCACCTCTGAGTATCCTCCTTTCTCATGCAGGTGACAGTGAGCACATTCCCAGCTGAGGTCCTCCCTAACTCCCATGTTCCTGTGCAAGCATTCCCTGCTTTCCCTTGTCCCAAACCCACCCCTGACCTAATTCATTCTCCAACCACTTCCCTGCCTCTTCCTCTCTCCAGGCTTTCAGCCCATTGAAGCCTCTTCTCCTCCTTCCCGTCCCCCTCTGGCACCAGTCCTTGTGCTCATCAAAACATTGATCTCATGGGCTGGAGCTTTGCCAGCATAATAAGGCCACTGCTCTTCCAAACACTTCTTTCCCCCCCCCCTTTCCAAACACAGAAATAATTTTTATTTCTGTTTTCCTCACTGGGCTGGCTCTCGCTGTTTGCCAGGCTGAAATTAGAGGATTAATTCCTGCTTTCCTGCTGACACTCACGGAAAGGAGCTGATTCCCGAGTGTCAGGATGCTGATCCTTATCTCATTGCCTTCCCAAGGAAGGGAATAAAAGAACTGTGAGAAGAAGTGGCTGTAGCAGATGCAGCACAGGGCGTGTGGTGGTCTCTGAATTCCTCGTGTTCCACCAATAAATGGTGGATCCCCACCCCTGGAGGTCTTCAAAAGATGTGGCACTTGGGGACATGCTTTAGTGGTGGCCTTGGCAGTGCTGGGTTAGGGCTGGACTTGCTGATCTTAGAGGGCTTTTCCACCTCAGTGAGTCTATGATTGTATGAAACAGCTCTTTCCTCTGTTGGGAATCTCGTCCTCATCCCTGGTCTCTGCTCCAGGAGGTGTCTGGGGGGTGTTTAGGAGCTGTAACTTTGCTTTCCTGGGGCTTTGAGGTGACATCCCTTTGCTGCAAAGCCTGAAGAAGGGGCCCATTCTCGTTCTGTGCCCGTGCTGTGTCCCTGACAGGCACCAGCACACACGGCTCCTGTGCAGGGGAAGGTGCCCGTCCCCAGCCTGGCTGCACAAAACCCATGTGGAGTCAGGGGGGGGATCCCCAGGGCAGGAATTTGCCTCTGGTTTGTGGGGTGTTTAACAAATCCCAGCTGTTTAGTGAAGCATCCCTGTGGATTCTGGCACCTCCTGCCTCTCCTTGCCAGGCTGCTTCATCCCCAGTGCTCTCATGGACACTTGGCCACCTCCCCCTGCTTTTCCAGGCTTCCCGAACCTCGGGAAGACCCAGAGGAGCTGAGGGTGTGTCCCCACTGGGGTTGTTCCCTCCCTGCCCAGACCCTGCTGGAGCCACAGAGCTCACCGTGCAGGGACTGGGCTGTTTTGCAGCCCCTCCTGACCTTTGATTGATGAGCATTTTGAAATTAGGGAATGGCTGCAGTTGAGGCTCCCGGTGAGAGGAGAAGGGCAGGGGGTTGGAAAAGGCTTTGGAGACACTGTGGTGTGCTTGGGCTGAGGGAAGGGAGGCCCTAAAACACAGAACTGGGGCTCCCTTAGTGCTCCTTCTCCAAATGTTTCCTTCACTTTAGGAATGGAGGGTGTTAACCTGGAAAGCTGGGAATGCCTCAGGGTTGTGGCTCATGTGCAGGGAGATGGGAGAGGCAGAAAGTTATGCTGAGAAGGAAACCAGCCCTCCTGAGAGGACCCAAATCAAGGACAGGGCTGTGGGCAGTCCAGCTGTCCTGGATTTGGGCACCCTTTGTGTCTGTGTCACGGGATCTTAAAGGATCTGGAAGGATCTTAAAGCCCATCCCACCCCCTGCCACGGGCAGGGACACCTCCCACCAGCCCAGGTTGCTCCCAGCCCCCTCCAGCCTGGCCTGGGACACTCCCAGGGATGGGGCAGCCACAGCTTCTCTGGGCACCCTGTGCCAGGGCCTGCCCACCCTCACAGGGAAGGATTCCTTCCCAATATCCCATCTATCCCTGCCCTCTGGCACTGGGAAGCCATTCCCCTTTGTCCTGTCCCTCCAGGCCCTTGTGCAAATCTCCTTTCCTCACTGTGTATCCCGAAAAAGCAGGAGGGAGAAGACTTCTTCCATCCTGACATGCAGACAAGGTTCTGGCAGCGATTCAGGGGAGATGGGAGTTCAGTCCTGCTCTTAGCCTGGCTTAGGTGGAAGTTGTTGAATGCTCTGGGATGCTGTCACTCTGCAGCCTGGCACTGCACTTACACCTGCATTGGGATGCTTTTGCTTTTCTTCCCCAGTTTCTGAGTCCTTGACTGGCTCTTTTTAAGGCTCTTCACAACAAGTCATCTTTGTGGTGTGTTTTCTTTTACTTCTGAGCTCTTTATAAAACAATACCCCTGGGCTTGGATCTGTCACTGTTAGCACAGAACCCACAGGCCCGTTCTCCTGGTTTGTGCTGCTTTAGGGAGTGATCCAGGGGCAGCCACAGCTTCCCTGGGCACCCTGTGCCAGGGCCTGCCCACCCTCCCAGGGAAGGATTTCATCCCAATATCCCAGCTAGCGCTGCCCTCTGGCAGTGGGAAGCCATTCCCTGTGTCCTGGCACTCTTGTAAAACCCGGAGTCTGAGGGTGTGTTGGGAAGAGCTGGCAGTGGGGAGGAAGCAGGGCTGCTCCAGGCTGGAGCTCTGGGTGCTGCTGGCACAGCTGGAAGGGGCAGGATCCACCAGGGAAATCCATCCAGCATCTGCAGCACGAGGGAAGGGGAGAAACGTGGGGCCGGATCCATAGTGGGATGCTTTGGGAAGTGTGAGCCTGGCTGTTCCTCCCTCTTCTCCCTGCTGCATCCCTCACTGGGAGCATTGTTTGTGCTGCCCTTGGAGCTGCTTCCCCTGTGTGGCAGCCCTGGCAGTCTGTTTCCCATCTTCCCGAAGATTCCAGCTCCTTGGGGTTCCTTTGTCATTCAATTTGCTCTTGTTTACCAGTGCATTAAGGAAGCTGGAGTGGAAGCCGGGTGTGTTTTGCCTTAGGAAACATCAGTAGTGCAGTCACCATTCCAGAAATTCCTCTGGCTCGTTTTTCTCTCTGTAGCGAAGCTCTCGAGGGTTCTGAAGGCTCTGAATGTAAACCTGAAAAGGTCAAGCCTCGCGTATTCCGGAGGCAGGAGAAGGGAATGACAGGGATGCAGGGCCACCAGTGGATTTTAAACCCTGCCTGGAGAACAGTGTGTTCCAAGGGAACTGTCTGAGGACATGCCTTGGGTACCAAGGAGGAGCTGGGGGGGAAAGCAGCGAGGATTTACTTGTGTGTCTCGGTGGCTTCTTACCCAGCAGGGAGGGATCAAACGGCAGGATTTATTCCAGGGAAAAGGTGGGAGCTCTTTGTGCCCCCCCTGCCTTGCCTGTGGGATCCCAGGGACAATGTAATGCCTGGGGAAGCAGCAGTTCCAGGGTTTTTCCTCTTGGCCAGAGGTGTGTTGAGTTGGGTTGGTGCAGAGATCACAGCTGGGACATGTTGTGTTCTGTGGGTCCTTCCTGCTTTTGTCTGGAAGCCTTTCCAGAAGCTCTCTGAGCAGGGACAGGAGCCTGGGAATGGCCTGGTATTGTGTCAGGGAAGGTTTTGGTGGATCTCAGGGAAAGGCTCTTCCCCCAGAGGGTGGTGGGCACTGCCCAGGCTCCCCAGGGCAGTGGGCACAGCCCCAAGGCTGCCAGAGCTCCAGGAGGGTTTGGATAATGGGACAGGGACAGGGTGGGATTGTTGGGGTGTCTGTGCAGGGCGAGGAGCTGGACTGGATGGTCCATCAGTAATTGTAAGTGTTGCTCACTTTTATAAAATTTATATAAGATATATAAGGATTTTATAAGAGTGCCAGGACACAGGGAATGGCTTCCCACTGCCAGATGGCAGCGCTAGCTGGGATATTGGGATGAAATCCTTCCCTGGGAGGGTGGGCAGGCCCTGGCACAGGGTGCCCAGGGAAGCTGTGGCTGCCCCTGGATCACTCCCTAAAGCAAGTGAGTGTTCCCAAGGCCAGCTTGGATGGGACTTCGAGCAACCTGGGCTGGTGGGAGGTGTCCCTGCCCATGAGCTGATCCTTGTGGGTCCCTTCCAGCTCAGGATATTCTGTGGCTCCCTGAAAGCCTCTGGTTTGGATTGGTCCTTGCACAGCCCTGCAGTGACTGTGGGAACAGCTTGGCCCTGATGCATTTCCAACTCCAGGAGTGGCAAACCATCCCCGGGGCCGAGGGAATCGCGTGTTTTCAGCTATCCCTTTGCACAAAGGATGGGCAGTTCCTGCTGGCTGGGCGTGGGGAGTGCTGGAATGTGGGCCAGGATTGATTTTCCTGGGAGGCCATTGATGGGCACCGCTGGTGTGATGGGAATGCTGGCCGTGAGCGACAGGCAGCCCTGCAGTCTGGGATCCCATGGACAGGGATGGATTTTCCTGCAGAGTCTGGGGGAGAGGAACCCAAAAATAGCTGTTGGTGTCAAACATTGGAGGGTGTGGCCGAAGCTGGGGGAGAAATTTCCCCTTTAGCAAAGTGGTGATTTCTGGTTGTGAGTAACAGCCAGGTGGGGTGAGGTGTTTGGGATAACAATGTGCACTGGTTCCTGGGGATGGGAAACTGAGAAAATGAGCATTTAGTTGGTGGTGAATGCCTTGGAAACGCTGGCAGGCTCCTCCTCCCCTGCCTTATTCCTGCTGCTTCCCCACTGCCAGCTTCCTCATCCTCCCATCCCACCTTCCCAGGAACGGCTTTGTCCTTGGCACGGGGAGAGAGTCTCACCCTGAGGGTGTTTCAGTCACTCCAGGGAATGAGCTAAGCTGTTGATGCAGGGGCAGAGGAGCTGCCAGCACACTGGGAGCTGCCTGGTCCCTTCCCAGCCCCGGAGCAGGGAGTGGAGCCCCCTGTGAGCCGGGCACAGGGAGGGATGTGCTCCCCGGAGCAGACCCTGTGCCCTCACCCCCCACCTCGCTTCCAGTTCTCCCAAGGGCTCTTTTAGGGCTGTTGCCCACCTTGGATTTGCTTCCACAGGCTGTGCAGGGCTCAAAAAATGGTGTAGGGGCAGGCCACCAGCGCCACCAGTGTCACCAGTAAGCAGCAGGGCAGCTGTGTAGTGGGAAACTAGGCTCACACCATCCAAGGAAGCTGCTGATTCCAGGAACTCTTTCCCACCCTGGAAGAGAGGAGGATAAAGCTTAGGGAAAGGCATTTCAGGCTGTGACATCTGCAGAGAAATTCAGCTCCTCTTCAGAGCACTTTTAGCTTTGCTGGCTGGGCTTTGGGGGGTGAGGTGGTTGCTGAACTTGCTGCTCACAGAACCCAGTGGAGTGTATTGTTGTCTGGGATACTGTGGGGATGGGGCTGTGGAGCTGCAGTTCCTGAGGGTGGCTCCAGCTGCTCCAGCTGCTCCAGCTGCAGGTCTCCAGCCAGCTGATGTGAAGCAGGCCTGTCCTGCCCAGCTTCCTGGGCCTGCTCTGTGGGTTTTGCCTCCAACTGGAGGTTTTCTCCGAGCTCTGAAGGGCTTTTTTCACCTTGGTGTGGTTTCCCCTCAGGATTTCCTCTCTTGTCTTGTAGCAGAGAGGCTTGATGGAGCATGTGGCAGGTTGGGGCTGGAAGCCTTGGAGTCCAGGAGCCACCTGGGACCCAGCAGCTCCATAAAGCCGAGCCCTGACCCGTTTGCTGACTGTCCTGTTTCCATGTCTCCGTATTTATTTGCCTCAAGGAAAAATTCCCCCCTTTTTTTCCTCTGCTCCTTCCAATTCTACTGCAGCTTCCACAGTGAGAAGGCAACAGCTTAGCAGTGAAATCCTGGATGGTTCCATTGCCAGCAGTGTCCAAGCATCAGTTTTCCTTTGCCTCTTTTCTCCCTGCCCTCTGCTTTGTCCAGGAATTTTGCTTGGGGGAGCTTTGGTGTCACGGGTTGCTGAGCAATCCTTATCACCTCCCGGTTTCTGGAGCGGAAAGGATCAGAGCCTTTGGGCTTTGGAAACAGCTCATGGAATCATGGAATCTCCTGGGGCTCGGAGGGACCCACAGGGACCATCCAGTCCAGCTCCAGGCCCTGCACACACACCCCGACATCCTGAGGGTGTTGTCCAAACCCTCCTGGAGCTCTGGCAGCCTTGGGGCTGTGCCCACTGCCCTGGGGAGCCTGGGCAGTGCCCACCACCCTCTGGGAACTCTGAAATCCCTCCTGCAATGGGAGTTTGGATCACAGGAAAACAGGGAAGCTGCAGCCATCCCATGGGAACTCTGAAATCCCTCCTGCAATGGGAGTTTGGGTGGCTGGCAGGAAAGCTGCAGCCATCCCATGGGAATTCCTATCCCAGGGCAATCCCTGCTGGATGCCAGGGGGGTCCTGGGGCTTGGCTTCTCTCCGTGGGCCAAAGCTCAGGGGATCTGTGTCAGCAGATGAAGCTCCTCACGTTGATAACACTGATCTCCTGGAGGGATATTGTGGAATATTCCCAAGAAGGATGGAAAATTTTCCCCGCTTTCGATAAAAGGCTCCATTAAAACTTCAAAAAGGGAAAAAAACCCCAACCCCAGCAGGCACTGAGGGAAGGGGAACATTTTGCAGGCTGGCTCTGGGAAGAGGCTGTTGGTTGAACACGCCATTCCAGAGGGGAGGGAACCGCTTGGCCCGTGCTGATTTCTTGAGGACAGTCACCCTTTGGGATGGATGGCACCCCGCAGATGGTGGCAGATTGTGCCCTCCTCCTCTCCTGCCAGGAGCTTGTGCTCGCTGACAGAATCAAAGCAGGGAGGATGGAGCTCTCCAGAAAAGTCGATGAATCTCTTGCCTTTAAAAACCAGAGTGCTCCGTGCCAGGGAAAATATCCACGGGTGTATTTATAGCCGCGAGCGGCGGCTGCCTCGGCACACGGGGGGACATGGCTGTTCCACCGAGCCTGGGCAAGTGCACTCTACTTTTAGATGCTCTGAAATGATAGTCTGGGGTTTTTTATGCAGCATTTAAAAATATCTGAAGGCTAGATTTTAGAAATCTGTACGGAACTGACAGGAAGAGGGAAGATCTGGATGATGTAAAGCTGGGAGAGGGCGGCGGGTGCTGTGGGATCTCCAAATCCCAGGGGGTTTGGGCTGGAAGGGACCTCGAAGCTCATCCCATCCGNACCCATCCCTGCCCTCTGGCAGTGGGAAGCCATTCCCTGTGTCCTGTCCCCCCATCCCTTGTCCCCAGTCCCTCCCCAGCTCTCCTGCAGCCCCTTTAGGCACTGCCAGGGGCTCTCAGGTGTCCCTGGAGCCTTCCCTTCTCCAAGGGAGCCCCCCCAGCTCTCCCAGCCTGGCTCCAGAGCAGAGAGGCTCCAGCTCCAGTATCAAGGAATTATATCCTGGTGTTGGAGGGACTGGGATAACAGGGAAGTGCTGTGCAAGTGCCAGGCTGGTTTTGTTCTCAGCATCTCATCTGCCATGGATTTAACATCAGGACATGCTGGATCCTGCAGATGCCCCCTGGAGTCTCCCAGCACTCTGGGGAGACAGGGACACGGTGGGAATAGAACCCCTGAGCTGTGACAGGGGGCAGGAGGAGGGGTTGGGCACCCCCCACCAGCAGAGACCTTCTGACACTGCTCATGGAGAGACACTGGGAATGTCACTGGGCAGCTGGGATCAGATATCAGCCTGTCCTGCCTGAAACTGGAGACAGGGGTGGCACTCACTGAGAGGTGGCACTGAGAGGTGGCACTGAGAGGTGGCACTCACTGAGAGGTGGCTGGCACTGAGGGCTGGCACTCAGGGGTGGCACTCACTCACTGAGAGGTGGCTGCAGTGGCACCAGGAGCTCGGGGGGCTCGGGACCGACGGGGACCTGCTCGGGGAGGCTGTGCCCGCCAGGTGGGTGCTGGGTGGGAGGTCCCTGGGCATGGAGCCTGGCCCTCTGGGAGCTGCCAAGGGGTCTCCTGCTGCCTGTGCTCTGGCTTGGCCCCACTTAGGCTTGGCCTTGTTTCCCGGGCACCAAATGGACTGATTTGATTGTAGAGAAGGAGGGAAACCCAGCATTAAAAGGGGCTTAAAAGGAAAAACACCCACCCAAATGCAGAATTCATTCTCTTCCTGTAACGGGGCAGTTTTCCCGTTGTGTTTTGTTGTTGCTTGCCTGGATTCTGTGCCTGGGAAAGGCTGGCTCTGGCTCTCCTTGCCCAAAGGGGGAAGGAATTCTCCTGGAAAGGGGCAGCTCTTCCTTCTTGCTGGAATTCCATCAGGCCATGTACAGCGAGCGCTGTCTCTGCTCTCTGCTGCCATGGCTGGGTTACTCCACACCTCACATTCCTCACATTTACGTGGAAAGGGTTGTTTTATTCCCCTGGATTTCCAAGATGACACATCTTTGACATTCTGGGTGGATGAAGTCACCAGAGTCTGCCGGAGAGACTGAGGATTGTCATGTTTAGTAGGAGTTGCTTCATCCTCCCACTGCCAGGAGCGAGGGAAAATAACGGCACGGGAAGGGAACACCATCCTTGGAGGGCTTGGCACCTGCAGAGCAGCCTCTTGCCTTTGGGGTGGGGGTCTGTCAGCACCCTGGGGGCCACACCTTCCTGCTCTGGCACTGCTGAGGGGATTTGGCTTCCTAGGAATGCAAAAAGGTGCTTTTGGTGTGAGCTGCTGCAGGGCATTGGAATCCCAGAATGGTTTGGGTTGGACTCATCCAGTGCCACCCCCTGCCATGGGCAGGGGCACCTTCCACTAGCCCAGGGTGCTCCAAGGGTTTTATTCTTGATTGCTTTTACTTTGCTGTCAGCCAAACTGAGACCTCTTGGGTTTCTCTCTCCAGGTTTGGGGTAGGAAAGCAGGGCCAGCTTCTTGTGGATGTTATGCCTGAATATCCTGGGATTCTTGGGAAATACTCCAGTGGATTTGAATGCAAAAGAAAGCTTGAAACCCATCCTGCTGTCATTTGTGGGGTGGGACATGTCCCACCTGATGTGAGGACCTCGGGATGTCTCTGGATTAACCTGATTTGTCATGGATTGGAGGGGGTTTGTGATTCCAGCTGTGCCAGCCCCTTCTGGAAGTGGGATGGGCAAGGCCTGGCCGTGCCAGGTCCGGCTCAGGGCCGGGTTGGTGTCCAGCCCAGCCCTGTGTTGTGCCCCTCACTGGCACTGCAGGCTGGTCACTGCAGCACCCACATGTGGCTGGAGCAATCATAGGAAGGAAAACATTCCCCAGACAGCCCCCCAGATGGCCAGGATTGGATGAACTTCCATCTGATAACACTTGCAGGCCAGACCTGAACATATTGAGAGCCCAACGCTAAGAGAGACATGTTTTTTCCCCACTGTGCCCTCTCCTTGTCTCCTCTCTGCCTGCAGCACTTCGTTTTAACGTCCACCTTTCCAGTGAGAGTGAAATCCAGGCTTTGTTTCGGAGTTCCAGAGGCTGGGGCCGGGTTTTTGTAGCAGTGGGTTCCAGCTGAAGCCATAATTGGTGTTTGGGGTTGAGAGTGGCTGTAAATCTCCAAGAAGGGAAGGGAAGGATGCTCTCATTTTGTTCGGCTGCTTCTCTTTGGGATGCAGAGTGCATCTTCCAGCTCTCTGGGCTAATTAAAATGCCATTACAGTACATGTGGTGCTACAATACAGTCTAGGGAGACTTCCAAAAATAGATCCTTGAGTGCAGACAAATTAGAGAGGAAATATGCACTGAGCATTTTCTCATAGGTTTAAAGAGAAATAATCCATTTGCTGCCCTAATTGCTTTCTTGTAAATGTTGAAGGCTTTCCCCCCCCCCCCCCTTCTGTACGTTCTGAGCGAGCAGACAAATAAATAATCTGTCCACCATAATTAGTGTGCTCATGGCTTAGTGCTGGGACTTGTCACCTGCTGTTCATGTGCAGGGCAGGATCTGCCATGCCCTGTACCCAGGGGGCAGGGACAGGGGCAGTTTTTCATCCCTGGCTCAGCTGCCTGGCATGCCAGGGCTGCAGGCTCAGGGCACGGTGTGCTGTTCAAACCCACCCCCCCAAATCCTGTGTGCCCCTGTGTAATGAAGAGCAGGGGGCTTTTTATGGCCTGGCTGGGGAAAACAATCCGTGCTCCTGTGCCTGGAAGAGCTCCAGAGAATTGTTGGGGGCTTACTGGGGTAATGGGGACAGCACGTAAGTGGTGGGCAGTGCCAGGGACAGCGAGCAGCTCCCGCTCTGGGACAGCCTGGACCTCTCTGGGAACAGCCTCGTGCCAAGGGATGGGGCTTGTCCCGGCTTGTGCAGACTGGGCAGCCCTCCTGGGGGAGGAGGAGCTGTGGGAAGGGCACGGCAGCAATCCCAGAACCCCACAGTGGGGTGGGTGAGAGGCACCTTAAAGCCCACCCAGTGCCACCCCCAGGGACACCTTCCACTGGGCCGGGTGGCTCTGAGCCCTCTCCAGTGTGCCCCTTGCAGGGCTGGGGAAGGGCAGCAGCAGGTTCCCTGAGAGGGTCAGCTCTGGGGCTGCAGCAGGGGCTGCTGCTCCCCTGGGGCACTTGGCAGGTTTGCTGTAGGTCACCCTGGGAGGCTGGAGCGTGTTGGGGGTTCCATGTTGAGCTTAAGATGTGCAACTCCAAAAAAGTGCAGCCTGTGTGCTGGGACTGCTCCATGGTGCAACCAGGGGCTGTGGGAAAGGGGATATTCCCAAAGTACTGGGAGTGAGGCAGCCAGAAGAGGGTGCTGATCCCAGCAATGCTCCCCTTCCTCCAGGAGCTGGGGCAACCCTGGCTGGGCAGTGGCTCCTCTGTGGGGCAGGGCACGGAGGGGCTGGTCTCGTGGAGGCAGTGCTGTTGTGTCCCTGCTGTGTCCCTGTTTTGTCCCATGCTTGGGAAGAAGGGACTGAATGGATCTCTCTTCTCTGGGAGGCAGCTCACAGGAGTTCTCCTGGAAAGCAGCGAGGAGAACAAGGTGGTTGTGTTGTTGCCAAATCCAGGGCTCATTGATCCAGGAACATCCCCTTCTGCCTGCCCTTAATTCTAAGTACAGATCCATGCCCTTGGAAGGATGTGGTTGGGATGGACTCCCAGATGCCAGTGGGTGGATGTTGATCCTGGACTCGCTGTCAGATGCCTTGTCTTGCCTGAGACTTCTTGTTGCTTGGGCACTGAGGAGTTCCAGCTTCCTTTTTGGCTGGCAGGGCTTGGGGGCAAAGCCCCTGGGCTGCTTCTTCCTGAGGGAAAACCAGCCAGAGTCTGGAAACTGCCCTGTGAGGGTTCAAAGGAATGGTTATCAAATTAATTAATGATGGTGAATTTGATTTATCACCATTCGCCATAATACAGAATCTCAGAGTGGTTTGGGCTGGAAGGGACCTCAAAGCCCACCCAGTGCCACCCCCTGCCATGGGCAGGGACACCTTCCCACTATCCCAGGTTGCTCCAAGCCTGGCCTTGGACACTCCCAGGGATCCAGGGGCAGCCACAGCTTCTCTGGGAATTCCAACCTAGTCCCTCTCCACCCTCACAGGGAAGAATTCCTTCCCAATATCCCATCTAACTGGCAGTGGGAAGCCATTCCCTGTGTCCTGTCCCTCCATCCCTTGTCCCCAGTCCCTCTCCAGCTCTCCTGGAGCCCCTTTAGGCTCTGCCAGGGGCTCTCAGGTGTCCCTGGAGCCTTCCCTTCTCCAGGGGAGCCCCCCCAGCTCTCCCAGCCTGGCTCCAGAGGGGCTCCAGCCCTTGGAGCATCTCCGTGGCCTCCTCTGGCCTCCCTCCAGCAGCTCCAGGTCCTCCCTGTGCTGGGAACTCCAGACCTGGATGCAGCACTCAGGTTGGGCTCTCAAGCACAGAGCAGAGGGGTAATTGAACCTTCTTTTATCCCTCTTTAATCTCAGGAGAAGAGGTGCCTTACAGAGATCCCTCCTGATAAACCACCTCCCTGTTTGTTTGTGTTTTCCCTCAAGTAGAGATTTACTTGTTAATCCCTGATAGAGCAAATACAGAAACTCAGCCCTCACAGCTTTGGTTCCACTTGGTGTTCCAGGTGTCAGACACCCTGAAATGTTCCCCTCTGCTTAATCTGTTACTCATTTTGAAACCGAGATTGGAGTTGTGGTTTTCTTTTTTGTTCTGATGAGTCGAGAAGTGCAGGCACTTTTTCTTTTAGAATTAAACAAGGCTTAAAGATCCCCCAGACTGGCTTGGCTTTGCCCCCCCAGAGCACGTGGGTGCTGCTGCTCTTGGGCCCTTGGTCTGAAGCAGCTCAGCAGAGAAGCCACAAATCCTCTGCTCCCAAAACCCCAGGAGCTTTCCAGGGCTGTGCTGTCCCTGAACGTGGAGCAGCTGGTGAATGAGTTGCCTTTAAAAGAGAGATGTTTTTGCTCTGCCTTTTTGTCCTCATTTGCTGCCTTTTGTGCTGCTCGTGCAGGTGAAGCTCAGCTGGCCAAGCATCATCCCATCAGTGCTGGAGCTTGGCTATTCCAGCACATCCAGCCCTGGAATAACAAAGGAAACCCCCCCAAAATATTACAATGTGGGCTTGTTTGAGAGGAGGAAAACTCAGCGTGAGCATCACTGGATTTATTGAGCTCAGGGGGCTGAACCCCAGGAGAAGTCCCAGCTGTGCTTTATCTCCAGGAAAAAGGAGAGAACAGGGAGAAGGAAACAAACCTTCCCATTTTTCCAACCCTGTCCTTTGCCTCAGAGAGATGGGGTGGCTGGTTTGATGTCTCCAGACAGGGTTTGGCTTGATCCTATCGGGGCTGCAGCACAGGAAGGCCTTAGAGGGGGAAAAGGGAGCCAGACTGGAACAAATAGGGCCGGGATGAATTTTCCGTGTTCACATATTCATAATGACACCGAAAACATAATTTAGCACTTTTTGCTTCAACTTTGATTGGAGAGGGTGGGAGGGCAGCTGGGAAGGGACTGGGTGAGTAGAAAAGCAGGTCTGGCAGTCCCCAGCACTGGCTCTGGGTGTTCTGTTTGACTCTACCTGGTGGTGCGAGATACAATCTCGGAAATATTTTAAACAGGGAACTGCTTCAGCAAGATGGATTTGTGCATCTCATTTACAAAGTATGTTTTTAATGCTTTTCTGAAATCCAAACTTATGCAAAATGGGGCTCGTTCTGTGTGTCTCTGCATTTTAATCTCCTGCAGTGATTTGTCAGTTTTCCTTCCCATCTCCCTGGCATATCCCAGCCATTCCTCAACTTCTCTCCGTGGGGCTGCGTCTCTGGCGTGGCTCTCCCAGCAAGGCAGGGCTTGCAGTCCAGCAGTTCCCCTGGTAAGGTTCCTGAGCTGCCATGCCAGTTCCTTTGGACTGGGATCAGCACCAAAGGCTGGAAAAGCTGAGCGTGATTTGGGTTACAGTGCCTTTTATTCTGTGCTTTGGCTGTCCTGGGAACGTTCTCGTTCCCATTGATTTGTGCTCCTCGTGTTTCTGCTCTGCATTGATAATTGCTTACTGGGTTGGTTGGGTTTTTTTTTTCTCTTCTGGCTAAAAATAGCTCGGCTGCCCAAAGTGTTGATGTGATTTTATTCCTTTCCCTCCTTCCAGATGGGCTTTCTGGCAGAGACCAGCCCGTGGAGCTGCTGAATCCACCTCGAGTGAACCACATGCCCAGCTCTGGTAAGGAGAAACTTCTTATTAAACCTCCTCCTCCTCTGGGGGTGCAGCAAAACCTTCTGCAGCTCTGCCTCGGAGTGGGAGAGAGCAGGATGCAAATGCCAAATGCTGGAACAAAGTCTGTTAGGACTTGCACACCTCTGCTTTCCCAGGCTGGGAGAGTGGGATTTGGGAATGGAGCGCAGCAGCCTTGGGAGTGTTAAATCCGAGGCAGGGGCCCAGGAGAGCCCAGCCTGGTGGGAGCTGCCTGTGCTCCTCAGAAAGGAGAGGCCAGGAGGACAAAGCAGCACCTTAAGGAGTCCTTTCCCAGCCCAAAAGGAACGCTGGGAAGCCAGGGAGGTGTTGGAGTTGGTGTTTTTATGGAGGAGGAATCCCGTGTGGAACGGGGAGCCGGGGCCAGGCTCACCCCAGGGTTGGTGCTCCCGGCTGGTCTCCTTCTGCCCCTCCTGGGTCTTGTCCTCCTGCTGCTCCTCAGGGAGTGAGGGAGCTCTCAGGGCTCACAGCTGCAGCTCCTCAAGGAATGGGAAGCAAAGTTCTGTTCACAATACCTGTGGAAAACAATCCCCTGGTGGCATTTGTGTGTCCCCCCCTCGTCTCTTCCCGAAGCGGTGCAAACAGGGAGAGATTTATTCCAGGAGGTTACAAAACATTCCCTGCTTCTCAGGGAGCAGCTCAAAGCTTCCAGAAGCCCAACTTTCCCTTCCCTGTTGCCTTCCAAAACGCCTCCAGGGCATTTTTTATATTAAGGAAGAGATCTCACCGGAGATCTGAGCCTTTCTGGTCGTGCCAGTTGGGAAGATGTAAAGGAGGTTTATTCAAAACAACTGCAGGAGATGGGAAGGAGGGGACGGGCTGGGGCACAGCCTCGTGTGTCCAGCAGGTAAGGGAGGCTCTGCTTTCCCAGCCCTCTGAGAGATTCCCAGGTTTTAGGGGGCTGTGGTGACCCCAGGGCAGCTGGCAGGGTCTGTGCCAGCTCGGATTTTGGGGCAGGAGGGGTGGGGAATGGGCTGGTTTGGAGCCTTTTGGTGCTCAGGGTTTCTCTCTGAGGTGTTTCAGGGGCTGCTGCTGCTGGGCAGGGTGTGATGGCTCTGCTTTGGCCCAGGTGAGATGGGGCTTTTTGAAGGTGCAGTGGACTCCTTGGGGATTTGGGGAATTCTGGCTGTTTGGACTCAGTTTGGGGTGTTTTTAATGGCTCATCTCTGTGCTTTTGAGACAACAATCAGCCAGGGAGCCATCTAGAGCTGGAGAGGGACTTTGGGCAAGGCATGGAGGGACAGGACACAGGGAATGGCTTCCCTGGGATATTGGGAAGGAATTCCTGGCTGGGAGGGTGGGAGGGGCTGGGATGGAATTCCCAGAGAAGCTGTGGCTGCCCCTGGATCCCTGGAAGTGTCCAGGATCGGGTTGGACAGGGCTTGGAGCAGCCTGGGCTGGTGGGAGGTGTCCCTGCCCATGGGATGGAATGATCCTTAGGGTCCATCCCACCCAAGCCATGCCATGACCCCGTGGTTGTCGTGGCTGGTGTTTATCATTCTCATCTCCAGGAGTTTCCTGCAGATCCCTCAGAGAGAAGGAAGAGGGAGAGATACCCAGTACTGCTCTGGAAAAACAAGTTCTGTGTGGGACTGGGGTGGTGTTCCCAGCCTCAGGCATGGCTGAAACCAGGGTGTCCTGGGAGGCTCTGCTGGGGATGTTCTCCTGCCCTGCTGGAGCTGAAGGAACCCGAGGGCTTGCTGAGCTTTCACCCCCTGCCTTTGCCTGAGTCATGAAACTGCTGTGGGGCCCTTGCAGGAAACCAAAGTGGTTTTGTCTTCACCACAAACAGAGTGCAAGGAGAGGTTTGACCCTTGTTAGTTGTTCTCCTCTGGTGGGGAAATGCTGAGAAATCCTAAAAATCCTGTCCTGCAGAGCATTTCTGCTGCAAAAGAGGGACATTTAGGGCTTTGTCATGATAGGCTTTTAGGAGTGGAGCGGAATGAAGGTCAGGCTTAATTAAGATGGTTGAGCAAAGCTGTTTGCCCTTCATTCTTTTGTTTTAACTCGGGGTGGGCAGGCCCTGGCACAGGTTTCCCCATCCCTGGAAGTGTCCCAGGCCAGGCTGGATGGGGGTTTGGAGCAACCTGGGCTGGTGGGAGCTGTCCCTGCCTGTGGCAAAGGAGTTGGAATGAGATGATCCTAAAGGTCCCTTCCAACCCAAACCAGCTGGGATTCTATGACATAAATTAAATGCTGCATTAAGTAAAGTGGAAATCGCCCCCTTTGAAAGTTAAAGCTTTTCCTGTGGGTCATAAAACTGGGAATTGGGATGAACAGCCTCAGCTGACCAGCTGTGTTTTTCCAATATGTGAAATTTTAAGGATATCTGTGTGTGATACAATTACTGAATTAGGAGAATTCCCTTTCCTGTAGCCTTCCCATTGATTTTTCAGGAATGCCTTCTCAGGCTGTGATAAAATTGGGCCACGAAGCTCATCCCCTTTCCAAACATCCCTACATGTGCAAACAGAGAGCCCAGGGATTGTCCTCTGACCACCCAAACAGGACAATACTAGTCCTGGAAAGGGGTTCTGGAGCTTGGACATCCCCCCTGCCCTCCCTCACGTGGCTGCATCCCACTCTCCATCCCAGCCCTGCCTCTCATCCCTCGGGATGGCTCTCCCAGCCCGGCCCTGGCCGTGGGAGCAGCAAGGGCAGAGGTAGCCAGAGGATCCTGGGGGGGATTTCAGCTCCCTGCTGCTTGTTCCTCTCCCTGGAGCTAATTATCCACTCTCACTTCCCCGTTCTTTGCAGGAAGCTGTTGATGTATGTGGGGATAAGTGGTTTGTAAGAGCCTCTGGACTAATATTGTTCCGTGATTTCCGAGCCTTTTGAAGGCAGAGATTAATCCCTGCCTGGAGGAGGAGGAGGGAGGGCTGGTCCAGTGCCAGGCCTGGGATTGTTAATTCCCCCTCAGCGGGCTGGGGCTGCTCCCAAAGCTCCTTGAGCAGGCCCAGGTTGCATCCCGTGGGATTTGGGTTCGGACAGGCAGGATCCCCCTTGGCTTTGTGTTACTTGGGAACCAACGTGAGGCTTTGCCATTCCCAGGAGTGGCTCCCCTTTAATGCTAAAAATATCCTGGTGTTATATAAGGAGATACATATGGAGTCCAGGAGGGGGAGAAATCCACCCAACCCCCCCCAGACTGTCAGTAAAAGTGAGTTCTGGGGAAACCTCTTTGATGCCACAAAGCTCTTTGTGCTCCTCTTACAGGGCAGTGAAAAGCCAAAGCTGTTCTTGTCAGGCCTGGGGGGGTTAATTTTGCCACCATTTAGATGTTCTGGCATAAGATTCCCAGAGAAGCTGTGGCTGCCCCATCCCTGGAAGCGTCCCAGGACAGCTTGGAGCACCCTGGGCTGGTGGGAGGTGTCCCTGCCCATGGCAGGGGTGGGATGGGATGGGCTTTGGGGTCCCTTTCCAACCCAAACCAGTCTGGGATTCCACGATAGGAGAAAAACTACAGGATAATGTGGTTTGGAGCCTTTGTAGTTAAAATAACAAGCCCTTTGCAGCACTCCTGGAACAGGGTCAGGACATTTGGGGTTGGGGAGGGAATTCCCAGAGGCTCAGGGCAGCTCCCTGCAGAGCAGGTGGGGAAGTTCAGGCTTCACAACCTCTTTTCTGGATCAACATTGTGCCCAAACTCCTGTCTGTCGGTCCAGGGGGGATTTGTGGACTCTCCAGCTGTGGCAGCACGAGCCCTTTGCAGGGCTGTGTGAGGAGGGATGAGCTTTGGGGCCACCTCCTGCCTCAGCTTCAGGACCTGCATTCTCCAGGGGATTAAAGCACTGCTCTAGCCAGGCTGGCAATCACAGAATCCCAGAATGGTTTGGGGTGGGAGGGACCTCAAAGTCCATCCCATCCCACCCCCTGCCATGGGCAGGGACACCTTTCAGTATCCCAGGTTGCTCCAAACACCTTCCAGCCTGGCCTTGGGCACTCCCAGGTATGGGGCAGCCACAGCTTCTCTGAGCAATCACCCTCAGAGGGAAAAATTCCTTCCCAATATCCCACCTATCCCTGCCCTCTGGCAGTGGGAAGCCATTCCCTGTGTCCTGTCCCTCCATGCCTTGTCCCCAGTCCCTCTCCAGCTCTCCTGGAGCCCCTTTAGGCTCTGGGAGGGGCTCTCAGCTCTCCCAGAGCCTTCCCTTCTCCAGGCTGGACATTCCCAACCCTCCCAAGCACCTAAAACCAACCCCAGTGTCCAGCAGCAGGAACACCCTTTGTGCCTTGGGATGGTCCCTCTCAAAAAAGAGCCTTGCTCCAAACTGAGTAATGATCCTGGGAAAACACACCAACCCTCCCATGTCCCATCCCATCCCTTCCCATCCCATCCCATCCCATCCCATCCCATGCCCCCAGACTGTGGGCACAAGGGTGGGAACCACAGTTCCCACCATGGGCAGGGACACCTCCCACTATCCCAGGTTGCTCCAAGCCCCATCCAGCCTGGCCTTGGGCACTCCCAGCCATGAGGAGCCCACAGCCTTGCTGGGCACCTTACCTTGTGCCAGAGCTGGAGCCCAGAACGTGGATATCCTGATCCCATGGGGTGGGAAGAGCAGGATCCCACAGCTCCTCAGCTCTGGGGTTGTCTTTTATCTTGGGAAAAACATTCCTCCGTTTCCTCCTCTCTCAGTCCCGAGGAAATGGTTATCAGTTGGAGGGGGTGGGATGAATTATTAACAACTTCTCCCTCCTGGAGCAGCCCAAAGCAGCCCTTGGATGTGCAGCCCTGGGATGCAGTGCTGCTTCCCTGGCTGAGCAGGAGCTGGCAGGGAGGTTTGCTCTGCTGCCAGCCCCAGCTTGCTCATTTCCTTCAGTCTTCCCTCCCCTTGTTGGGTCCAGTCACTCATTCCAATCACCTCTGGATTCCACTGGATTCCCTTTGCCCTCACTGCTCATCCCAGTGTCCCTGTTATTAATGGGTGTCACCAGTCCCTTCTGAATTCCCTTTGTCCCCACTGCTCATCCCAGTGTCCCTGTTGGAGTCAGTGGGTGTCACCAGTCCCCTCACTGCTCATCCCAGTGTCCCTGCCATTAATGGGTGTCACCAGTCCCCTCCCCAGGGAGAGGCTGGTGTGTGTTTGTGGTGCAGTAAAGGCAGGTGGGGAGGGAAGAGCCTTGGAATGTCCCAGCTTGGTGGCTCTGTGGGGAAGAAGGAGGAGGTGGCAGGATGGGCTCCCCGGAATGGTTAATCAGGAATTCGTTCCCATTGCCTCTGGCTTTGCTAAAAATAACAGTGCTGTGAGATGAATGAAAAGTGATATGTTTTCCATGGGAAGTTGGTCATGGATTGAGGCATTGCTTGGGGAGAAAATCCAATCTTGGAGGTGCCTGTGCCATGTCTTGTGTGCCATGTGCCTTTCCACTCTGCATATTCCACCTGGATTTGCAGCCTTAGGGAGGTACCAAGGTGAGACCTTTGTTGTTTAGTTGCCATTTTACTTTTAATCCTGTCCCTTTTCCAAGGTGAACCCAAAAGGAGCAGCTCTGGGGCTGCAGTGCTCCCACAGCCTGGCCCCCTGGTTTCCATCAGCCTCTCCCCATGGATGGGGGTGAGCACCAGCTGGAGGATGAGGATGGACCGTTCCTTTGGTCCTCCTGCCCTTGCCATGGCTGTGCCCTGCCCAGATTCCCTGGGGGTAGTTCATCTCCAAAGGGCAAAGAGCAGCCACCTGCATCCTGAGGATTTTAGGAGTTCCTCTTTCTCACGACCCCAGAAGCTCTTCCCTGGTATATATTGATTTTCAGGGCCCTATTTGGCCCTGCTCTGCCTTTGGCCAGCAGAGGGAATACCAGGTGAATGTCCTAAAGCACCAGAGCAGACTCCAGATGCTTCCCTGGGGAATTGCTGAGGGTTCCCTTGCCCAGGGAAGGGGATTCCTCATCCCTGGAGCTGTTCAAGGTTGGACTGGGCTTGGAGCAACCTGGGATAGCGGGAGGTGCCCCTGCCCGTGGCAGGGGGTGGCACTGGGGGGGTTTGAAGGTCCCTCCCAACCCAAACCATGCCATGATTCTGTGATGAAATCTCTGCTCTTTGGCTCAACATCCCAGGAGTTAAAGCAGCCACTCCTCGCTGCTTTTCCATGTGTTTCTCATTCAAGGAACTGTGTCATATCAGATGATTCATTCATATTTGATTAGAGATTTCATTATGAGCTGGCCTCGGGTTTTGATGATCTAATGAAATGCTTTGGAGTCATTGATTTGAGCTGCAGTTTCCACAGCCAGGGGAATGTGCTGCCCACTGGAGTGAGGCTTTTTGGAGGTGTTTGTAAAGCTCTGCCAGTTCCTGTGGGGAACTGGGGGGGCTGGGTGGGAGTATCTGATGAAGTTCCCCCTTGGAGGAGGAGCTCCCCAAGCTGCTGGGACACTTCTCCAGGCTGCCCTGAGGACCACTGGGGGGAAACTGAGGCCAACCCCTGCCTTTCTTCCCCCGTGTGTTGTCCTGCTGGTAGGCAGTCCCAGGGGATGGTGTTGGGGAAGCTTGGGAAGATCCTGAGCTGTCAGGGCATCCTGGGACACGTAGGGGGCTTTTGTGATGTCACCTGTGTGCAAGCTGGTCCTCAGATGAAAGAAATTACTGCAGGGGTGCTTTAATTTTCTTCTAAAAATAGATTCAGCTCTTGCAAGAAGGTATTTCAAAAACACTTCTAGGGGGGCTGCCTTTATCCTCTCTATTTTCCCATTCCAAAACTGTCTGAAGCTCTTCAACATTGTTTCCAGTTTTATACAATGAGTGTATTTTTGTGCTTTAAATATGAGGGGAAATTGCTCTGTTAGGAAAATGTCTGACCAAGTTGGTTTTTGCTGTGCTTTTCTCGCTGCTTGGTGCTGATAGAGTTTATTACAGATTAATGTCTAAGGCAAACCTAAGCCAAGGGAGCATGGGGAGGGGCTGGGATGGAATTCCCAGAGAAGCCCCATCCCTGGGAGTGTCCAGGGGCAGGTTGGATGGGGCCTGGGGCTTTGAGGTCCCTCCCAACCCAAACCACCCTGGGATTGTGTGGCTTGTGACACTTGGACTTGTCCCAAACGACTTGTCCCCTTTGTGTTTTTGTCCCCCAGCCCTGGATGTGTCACCAGCTGGGCTCTCACAGACAGCAGGCCCAGTTTGGGGGCAGAGCTGGGTTTTCCCAGGGATTCCCACCCTGAGATGGGGATCCAGCAGCTGGGGTTGTGTGATTCCCTCCTGGAATCCCTCTCTGACCATCAGTGGGATTCTCTGTTGGTTTTCCCTCAGGGAAAGGTGAGGTTTGGGGTTTGGGCTCTGGGGCTGGGCAGTGGCTCTGGGGAGGGAGCAGATCCCATTCCTGCTGCTCCCCCAGCAGTGCCCATCACTGGGCTGGGTGATGCCCAGTGTGTGGTGCCACTGGACCTGCCCTGTCTGCCTCAGCTCTGGCTGGGCCACGGGGATTGGCTTCACTGGGCACCAGAGCTTTGCTGATCAAACCCTTCCCATGATTTACTGGGGCACCTGGACATGTGGCTGCTGGAGTCCAGGAGCACATGGATTTGGTACCTCCAAATGCTCAGAAATCATGGAATCCCAACCCAACCTGGCTTGGAAGGGCAGGGCCCTTTAGGATCATCCCATCCCACCCCTGCCATGGGCAGGGACACCTCCCACCAGCCCAGGGTGCTCCAACCTGGCCTTGGACACTCCCAGGGATGGGGCAGCCACAGCTTCTCTGCCCAACCTGTGCCAGGGCCTGCCCACCCTCCCAGCCAGGAATCCCTTCCCAATATCCCACCTAAACCTCCATACCTTGGGAGAAGTGCCCAGCTGTGCCCCTGGCTGGCACTGCAGTGGAGTTGTGTGTGTGTGTGAGGGCCTTCAGAGCCAGCTCAGATGTTCCAGAGGGAATGGCTCCTTGTCTCCCTTTGGTAGCCCCATGGGATCCAAAGAGCTTTTCCTGGTAGAGAGAATCATTAAAGTTGGAACAGAATTCCAAGAGCATCAAATCCAACCTTGGCCCGAAAGCTTTGCTGGCAAACTGCAAGTGGGACAATATGCAAAAACTACCCCCCTGTTTTTACAGACAGAAAACCTGAAATTCCTTTCCTGTTACGTGCAAATCCCCGTTCCAGGGATTTGTATATACTTATATGCATAATACATATGGATATGTGTGTGTCTCTGTTGGGATTATACTTGTCTAATCCCTCTTGCAGGGCTTTAGCAGGGCTTGAACTGGTGCTGAGCAACATGCACATCCCTGGATCTGTCCTGCCTCCCTGGATGTGTCTGTGACATCCGGGGCTTTAAAGCTCCTGGGAGCTGGGGCTTGGAAGGAGGCAAAGGCTGGGGGAGGAGCAGGGACTCAGGGCTGGGACAGTCAGCTCTCCTGGAGGGAACTGCACGAGGTGAAGGTGACTTCCCACCTTCCCCCGAGCCACTGGAGTGGCAGAGCCCCAAAAGTGGCTCCTTTTCCTTCTCATGCTGCTGCTCCCTTGCCATCCTCCCTCTGGAAGGGGGACAGGGAGTCACACCAGGACCCTCTGGAGTGGAATTGCAGTGCATATCCTTTATCCTCAAGGATATCTCAGGCATCTGGGGAAAAACCCAGGAGGGGCTTGGATTATTGGGAAGAGCATGGCTGTGACTGCTCTGAGCCACCACAACGGGCCCTTCTCATGGGTGGTCCTTGATCTCCAAGTCACCTTCAGAGATGATGCTCCCAAAAGTCCTTGGAATTGCTAAATGTACATGGCTCCTGGCCAGGCTCTGTCTTTCCTAGAGGAGCTGAGGACGAGTAAATAGGTGAGATATCCCTGTTGGCACCTCGAGGATCCTGGTGACCCTCCCACTGGCATCAAAGAGCCCTTCCAACTGCAAAGCAGGAAACTCCAGAGCCTCCTCTCTGGGCAGGGTTTCACTGCTGTCCAGGCTGTCCTTCACAGACAGGGATATGTGATATGTGGGAGCTGGGAATGAGGGAGCAGGAAGGATCCTGGGCACGAGGAGCCTGCAGGAGGACCGTGTGGCTTCATGTGCAGCCAGAGGTGTGTGGTGTCCATCCCGAGTTGTTCCACCTCAGCTGGTGGCACAGGGAATTTGGGGGCACCACCATTGTGGCACCTGGAGGTTTATCCTTTGGGAACACGTGGATTGCCCCGCCCTGCTGTCCCTGCCCTCTCCCAGGTGGTGGGGACCCACCAGTCAGGGTGAAAGGGAAAGTCAGGGGTGTTCCTGGCAGGGAGGCTTTGGAATGTCCTCCTGGATTCCTCAGCAGCCAGGAGACCATGGGCTTCCCTGGGTGTGCCACCTCCTGCTGCTGCAGGCCTGGGGAGCCAGGGGAGCACAAAGGGAGTGCTTGGACAGCACTCCAGGCACGTGGTGGGGTTCCTGGGGGGGTCTGTGCAGGGGTGGTGCTTTGCTCAGGTGGTGCTTTGCTCTCTGAGGGATCTGGGAGCCCCAGTTTCCCTTGCTGGCTCCAGTGCCAGGGTGGGGCATGAAGGGGGCAGTGCCACCCCCTCTGCTCCCTCTGTGCCCTGGGGGCTGTCTCAGCTGTGGTGCTTTCCATTCAGAGTGTTCATCCCCCTGGGGCACCATTCCCACCTGAGCCATCCCAAGGGCTGCTCAGAGAATCATGGAATGGTTT
>VXBX01002855.1:159-13683 GCA_013400415.1 Scytalopus superciliaris
GTAGAGCCGCAGCGGGCATCGACTCGCGGGGAAGAGGGGAGAGCCCGCGCGTGGGGCGGTTCATGGCAGCCCGAGGGGATACGGAGCGTTTCGCGCCCTCCCGGGGAGGGGAGTGGGGATGGAGAGCCCTGCTGCATTAGGGAACTTGCTTGCTCGGTGACTTTGTTCGCTCCTCAGCGACCAAAAGCAGATAACCCCGTGGTTTTTTTCGCAGTATCGACACGTGCAGCGGGACATAATGAAGCTTTCTCTGGATATTGCAGCAGTGTGTTTGTGGAGGAAGTTACTTTTAACGGATGATGGTAAGTTTTCATTATTTTATAATTTATTTTTTTGAATGTAGGGGCAGAACCACTTCTTTTAGCTCAGGTTTAGACTTAAGTTAGGACCACTAAATTCCAGAGAGTGCATTGGGATTGGAGGCATGTCTAGCAGTCCACAATTTCACTCAGAGGAGAATAATGCAAGTTTCCCAAGCATTAATTTGTTCAGCTAAACAGCTGGATACTGAGAAAGTTTTAAAGACGTCTAAATTTGATATTTGGGTTTATTTTTTCTTTAAGCGAAGCTCTTTTTTCAGTCTGTTTAACAGAAGTTATGGTTTTATGTTAGTTTCAACGTACTGTATTAAGCTGGCTATAAATATCAGGTAAGGCAGGCTTTATGTTTGTATGTTCCTTCAAGTCTGTATTCCTATTAAAGAAGGAATACAATGTTCTTTCAAATTTTGAGTATAGCACTGTCCTGCTTTACTGAAGCTCGGGTCTTTGCTGTAATTTGGTTGTGGTAGTGTATTTTACAGCCATCATTAGAACCTGCTTTTGGTTCCTTAGGTAGGCTAATCTAAATATCATGGTAGGAATTGTAGTTTGAGTGGCAGTGGCAGCAAATATTGTAACCAATCAGCAAAATGAGTAATTGAAAAACACAGGAAGGTACCTGGCATGTCATAAGATGCTTTCTGGACTTCAGAAAGATGATAGTATGATATATTCATTCTAATTTTAAAATTCCTGGCTTCCTGAAATTGGGCACAAACTTATAAGTACTTACTGGCCTTACAGGTTCTTTTTAATTGAGGAGAATTGGTGGGAGCTGTTCGCTAGTTTCAGATTTGTCTGTGAAAACTCAATTTTAACGAGTTGCAGTGGCATTTTGAGAATGGTATGGGAGAACAATTAACTAATTTTCACAATTGGGTTCTTCTGCTGTCAATCAGCATTGATTTTGATACTCTTAGCATTGTGAATGAGTGTCTTCGATTGGCCTGATGGGCTGCTTCAACTTACTCTGAAGCAGGTGTTTAGCCCAGAAATGTGCATATTTGTTCCAAAGCTTGCAGTTCTAAACCTGATCAAAGACTCACTTTGTTCTTTTCTTTCAGCAGGTACAAGGTAGACAACATAACTTGAATTGCTAAAAAAATGCTGTTTGCGTCAGAGTAATGTCAAAGTGCTTACAGTGCAGGTAGTGATATATAGAACCTACTGCAGTGAAGGCACTTGTAGCATTATGTTGACAACTGCCTCAGGAGATCTTGCAGGACTTCAGAGAATGGAAAGGTACAGTGTGGTGGTGTCAAGTGCTTTTTGTACTAAGGTGCATCTAGTGCAGATAGTGAAGTAGATTAGCATCTACTGCCCTAAGTGCTCCTTCTGGCATAAGAAGTTATGTCTTCATCCAGTCACTCAGGTTAAGACTGTAGATGTTCCAGTAGTTTTCTGCTTTGCAGTCTTCTGTTAGTTTTGCATAGTTGCACTACAAGAAGAGAGTGGTTGTGCAAATCTATGCAAAGCTGATGGTGGCCTGTTATAATCTACATCAAGGAGTTGGAACACTTTCTGCTGGTTATGGGATATTTTGTGGCCTGCCTTATTTTAACAGCAGTCTAGTGAATGACAGCTCTTGTAGCACTAAAGTGCTTATAGTGCAGGTAGTGTTCACTAATCTACTGCATTATAAGCACTTAAAGTACTGCTAGCTGTAGAACTACGTATTAAGTGTGTCTTACAATTTATTTGTTGTTTAATTAAACACTGTTCTCTGGTTAGTTTTGCAGGTTTGCATCCAGCTGTATGATACTCTGCTGTGCAAATCCATGCAAAACTGACTGTGGCAGTGACAAGTCAGTCAGTGAGTGTGGAAAAATTATACCCCTTTCTACACAGGTTGGGATCAGTTGCAATGCTGTGTGTGTCTGTGGTATTGCACTTGTCCCGGCCTGTTGAGGTTGGTGGAGATAGAGGCTGAAACACCTTTGTAGCTTTAAGGAATTTCTCCTTCACTGATCCGTGAAACTTAAAATTTCTAATTCTCTTCTTGAAAAACTGTCATGTAATTTTCTGCGTAACCAGACTTTGATTTTTTTTTTTTTTTTTAATGTATCTGACTTCTTGTTTGTATGTATTGGATTTGTTGCTGACAGTATGTATTCACTGAAATTCTTAAATGTGGATTTTTTTTTTTTAAAGGCTGTTATTACTTTTCTATTAAACTGAGGTGGATGCTTGTTTACAGTTTCTTCATGAATTTGTTGGGAAGAAATGGATCTTGGGTATCAGAAAATCTGGGTCAAAGTTCTAACTTGTTCACCATAAGCTTGCTTTGTAAATTGGAATTGCATGAAGGATTCAGCAACTTTCTTTTGTATATTGAAACTTTATGTTCTAAATGGTAGGAGAGCACATTTGTAACCTTAGCTCTTCCATCCAGAATTTGTCAAATTCAAGAGTAATAAATGTGATTTCAGGCAGAGCCTTAATCATTCATCAAGCTACGGAATTTGTAATAGTCAGGTGTCCGCTTCTTGTGGAGTAATGGCATTCATGTAGATGTAACAAGTGGTCAACTTGTAGCCTTTGGAGTGAATGACTTAGTATGTGACACACAGCAATGAAATAAAACATCTCTTGAGCCTCCTGAAAAACTTGTCTGGAGGAAAACTGATCCAAATAACTGCTTCAGAGAAGCTGAGATTGACTGGGGGAGATGTGGTAGGTAACTGGCTCTGTAAGGAACGGTCTCTGAAATCTGCAAGTGGAGCATCTTGCTTTTCTGAATGACCTGCATATTGGTAATCTATGTGCATAGCCCACACATCAGTGAGTTTAGTCCTAAATCAGGCTTCTGGAGGACTAATGCCATAAATTCAAAGTACTCATTTTGCTTCTTGAAGCTGCCAAACCATATACAGTACTCTAAAGCAGAGTACAGTTCCTTTGTGGTAGGAAAATGTGGAATATTTGGGTCATTGCTGCCCTTGATGTTACTGCTTCAAAATAAAGTTTAATACAAAAGTAAATGGGTTGTTGTTCATTAAGAGTGTTGAACACTGTATTGCAATGCTGTTTTTCAACATTACTCTGTCCTCTAGCATGTTGAAAAGTCTTAGATGGCTTTGGCATCTTCAGGTTTCTGAAGTAGCCAGGCCAACTTCCGCTCTTAAGAGGTGCTGCTCAGTTTCTGCCCCCTTTTTCTTTCTATCTATTTCTTCAGAATGTATTGCTCGGGTTTCTTGTGCAAAACACTCCTTTCCCAAGCTTGTAATTTTCTTAGTTTTGCTAATTAGAGGAAGCTTGTGTCTGTGAAGTCAACAGATGAAGTGTTTCTTGTCCTGATTTCTCTATGGTAAGTTTCTACAGTAGGCTCTTGGTGGTGGGTTTAAGTCTTCTGAGTGTAGAAACAGCATTCTTGCAAGTTGAAATTCAGGAAGCATTTTAATATGTGATCATGTTTATATTGCTATGTAAGTATCAAGTTCTGAAATGCCTGAAGATGTGTTTTACAGTTAAGACAATGAAGCTTGTTAAGACCAAGTGCTTGCAGAGGCGGTCATTTATGCCCATGGAACCTTAAACTGTGTATTAGGTATGTTGCAGTGTATGTAGTTCTAATACCTGAGAAAACAAACCATGTGACATTGTTAGTGTTTCCATAATTTAATCTCTTAATTACCTGGACTCCAAAAAATGCTTTTACATAGTGCTAGTCTCAGAAATTATATTTTAGCTGTCATACATCAGTTGAAAGATGTGGTAGGCTCTACTTTAGTTAAGCAATTACAGCACTGCTTTTGTAATATCAGTCATATTTGCATGCTTTCAATACAGCATTGGCTTATTGATTATATAACTTCGGTTATCAATTCAAGTTAATCATGTGCTCTTTTTGCAAAATACTCATAATACTTTAGTACTCTGTTTCAATTTACTCTAATGCATCAGTAATGTTCTCATGTATATGTAATCAGTGAGTATAGTTCTGTCTTGGATCAAGGTCCGTGTAAACTGGGGGTTTTTTCCCAGTCATTGGGAGTGTTTCCTCAGAAGCAATCATTAACTGTGTGTGTTGGTTTCAGCGTAGCTGAGACATTGAACTAGTTGACAGAAGACTGTAGGGAGAGAAGTAATGCTGCTAAGTTCAGCTGGTTTTGCTGAAATAAGTTAAGCCTTGCAACTGATGTTTGTGCAGAAGACTTGACTAGAAAGAAATGGTTAGATCGCTAGAACAAGTGCTAATTCTAAAATTCTGCAGAAGTACCAAGAGGCATTTTCTGCACATCTATTTAGCTTGTCTATTAAAGTTGTCACGCGTATGGAAAGCCTCTTCTGGCTTTGATACGGGTAATCGTTTTTGAGGTGAACTGCTATGAATTACTCTTGAGACAGGAACTTACGGGAGATTAGCACTAATAAAGATAATCTTGTGGATTTTTAGGAATTGCCTAAAATGAAATTATTTTTTAAAGTGTACTATGCAGGAAGGACATAGCTTTGTCTTGCTAAACAAAAAGTAAGGAATTCCAAGCAGTATTAATACTTCCCTGTAGTTCTAGTATAGCACTGTTAGCCTTATAAGGAAAACCTTGTCTGTTAACCATAGAAAACTATACTCTTAGTATGTGAAACATGCTGGGAAATAAGCATTTCTTCACTAAGTTGTTGCTGGATGATACTGCAAAACCAGCTCAGTTCTTCAGAATTCACTTTCTTGTGTTGACTTTAGAATACCAGATCAACTAGTGAGATGACTGTCAGGAACAGGCATTTTGAGTAATAGCTTGTTCATAGTCGTGAAATGAACAGGACTGGAAGGGAATGTGTCCTGCTGTGGTGACACTGAGTTGGATCTCTCTCAGATAGCTGAGATGCTACCATGAGAAAATAAATGCAACACTGTGTTCTGTGGTATGTCACTTGCATGTATGTCTACCTTGTCTACAAAGTCTTTTTGATAAAGACCCACAGCTTCAAATCTGGGAGTCATGGATTTGTTTTTCCTCCCTATTTCCCCCAAACCACTGGACTGGAATTCCTTCCCTGGAGCCTTTTCTCTGGTTCTGGTAGCTTCAGATGAATAGGCAAATAACATTCAGTGATTGGAACACAAATGTCATGGATACAGGAGATGAAGTAAGTGAACATAAAGCAGTGGACTGCATCATGCTTTGATTCTTCATTATAGCCTTGCTATGAAATCTGCTCTGAAGAGTAAATTTCTGGTAATTTGCTTTCTTGGCAGTTTTTTGGATGATGTCTAAAGGAGAAGATACTGGGGGGAAATAAAGTGCACTATTGGAGTTCTCTACTCCATTTACTATATCGTACTCTTTCTTGTGGGTAATCTGCTGCACTTTGGTCTTTTATATCACTATAAGATGTCTTCATTGACACAGCAGAAGAAACTGCTACCTGTTAACTTGGTGCATGAGAATTGTCAGTCTGGAATCGGGCTAAGCATGTGTTCCCACCCTGCCATTGTTGCATTCTACAGGTTCTGAAACTTGGAAGACAGTTTGAAACAGCGCAAACAAAAAGTGTTGCATACATTAATCTTAACAGTAATACAAGGCTGTTAGTTGCTACAACCAGTGAGATTCCTCACTGGAGAACTGTCTGGTGGGCCTGTGAGTAAAGACTCAAAGAGTTGTAAAATGGATTTTTTTTGTTTTGTTTTTTCTGTTTGATTTTTCTTTGTTTTCTTGTAGTTTTGTTGGATTTTTCCACCTTTGTAAGGAAGACAATGACCAAAACCATTACATTACTGTTTCATTCATAGTGTTAAGTAAAACTTAGTTTTACCTAGTTCTCCAGTTAATGGATGAGCGATAATGTGAATTTAGTCTCATTTTGGGCTTATGTGTTGGGCTTTGGGGTATTTTTGTTCACTGGGGTGACAGGAGGGGGATTAGGGTTAGTTCATTGCATTTAACTTGCTGGGATGACACAACACATGAGTAATTCTAGTCTTAAATGTCCAAATACAGAATGCTTAGTTTAAAACTTCTCAGGCTCCTAGAATGGATCATGTTCACATGAGTGGCAAACTACAGACAAAGCTGGAAATAGTTGTGATTTGGGTACCCTTCAATGTCATTTTGTGGCTTGAGATTAGCACTTGGACTCATTCCTTCAAGCATCAGAAGTTGTAGCAGGTTTAGGCATCCACTTCATCTGAGAAAAGAAATCTCCCTAGTTAAAGGAAAAAAATTCTTAATGGTTCCTTATGTGGCAAATGGAACAGGATTTTTTTGCAAGTTGGGTCAATACAGTTAGTTGAGCCTTTGAACTGAAGAAATGTTTACTTATTTGATCGGTGTTTTGGTTGTATCTGGGACTCAGACTGGCTGGTTATTGTCAGCTGGGCTAGCTGATTAACGCAAGTTACCAATGCATAGTCTGAATTGATGAAGCAATATTTGGAAAGGAAAAAAAGTCTGGCAATGCTAAGAGTGCCACATAAATATGTTGCAGTCAGTGCAAAATAGTAATTTTTGGTTGAAGAGAAGTGTGTATGTTTTTGAGACTGCAGGTAAATGGTGGCTGATCATGTCCCAGTTGTACCAATATATAGGCCTGTTTCCTCTTGGAAATAGCATGATACTCTGGGAAGTGGAAGGTGTCAAGGTTGCGGTTGAAGGTAGGGATGATGGAAAAAAGGAATGGATGGGAAAAGAGTGGAAAGCATAGTTAAGTCAGGAGATGGGTATAACTTGGGTTATTTAATCTATTTTTTATGCTGCTGTGACTGACAATATTGGAGCAACTGTCGTGCGGTGGGGCATGTCAGCAGTAGGGATAGAAATGGTCTGGAATTTAACAATGGATAAGATGTACAATAAAAAATCCTTTGGGTGACACATTATAGAATCTTTAAAAGATTCCAGATACCCCCATCTTTTAAGTGCATTTATGGCAGTCCTTTTTTCTGTTATAGAACAAATTAACTAGTTCTGCTTAGTGTACTCGATGCAGAGAGGAAGCTGCTTCTACTGCTGTACAGGACTGGCACTTTTCTAATCACATTTGTAATTCTTTAACTGTCCTCTCACAAGAGACGTAAAATATGAGCACTTAGGAAATACTGAGTGACTAGCTTTAATATGTGTATATCACTTCATTTTCTCACCCCACTACTTTGGCAAAGGCCCCTGTTTTATGTGTGAAATAACTACATAGCTTTTTACTGTAATACTTAGAAGGTATTTATGTGTTAAACCTTATAAAAATCCAGGGTTCAAGTTGTTTTTATTTCTTTTTTTTAACTTGCCCAGTAGTTTTTCAAAGACCAAAAGTATGCTGTGTCTTGACGTGAAGCTTCTTTTATGTATCATTTTCTGCAGTCAGACTTTAGAAATTAGCACTACTAGGTGGCTGATCAGTCTTTTTCTGATTTGGTAAAAATGTTGAAGTAAAAGGTTTCATAATGAAACAAGAATGGCTTAGGGACAACTGCAGAAAAGTGTCAGTCTGATACAATTTTTCCTAATTGTGTTTTCAGGTAAAATCTTAATCCTCATAGAGCAAAAGCTTTTGAAAAACCTGCTGATTGAACAGCAATGGCTAGATTCTATGATTGGAAGTTACTATATGTGGGGTAAAGTTTTGTTGGTTGTGTTTTGTTAAATAGTGAGATAGTACAGTTTTGGGCTGTAGTTTTGTGCATCATTATTATCAGATGAAGCATAAAAGTCAGTCATGAGTATATATCTGTCAAAAGAACTGCCCTGCAAGTCATGAATTTCTTTGAAATTGCATTATGCTTACATTCTTAAGGATTGTGGAGGAAATAGTCTTTGCTACTATTCTGTGTTAAGCAGTGCTCCCTTTCAGCTATCACATGGAAATTCTGCAATCCTTTCTTGCAGTATAGTACTGCACGGGGTGGTTAGATCTCATGAGCAAGTTGTGCTCTCTGAACTGCTGAGTTCATACTTTAGTTCCAGTCTGAAGGTCCTACAGCTGGCTTTCAATGTTCTTCTGTATGTCAGCAAACTATGCTCAACATCTTCTGGTAGAGCCCTGATTTTGCAGTAACAGATACAGTGTTTTTAAAGTGTTGGACTGGATTTCTCTGCAGGTGGTTATACTGTAAGAACTGGTTAGGTGTTGGAAAGCCCCAATATGCTTGTTGACATAATTGCAAGAATGAATGTAGAGTATTTTATAGTAGATTATGATTAAGGAACATACCAGCGGTTCTTGGAATATTTCCAATGGGCAGCCTATAAGCTTGGAACACCTGAGACCTTGGTGAAAACTGGGACCAGAGATGCTGAGAAAAAAAATTAAGGTGTTCATTTTGCCTCAGTCTCTGCTTTAATACCTGGGTGCTGAGGAAGTATTCAGGGAAGTAATTTTTTCCTGTTCTCCCCATTCACATGTCTCCATTTGCAGAAACTTGGTGATCCCAGGTTAAATCCAAATGGTTGAGGTATGAATAGATACTAGCAGACAGCATATGAGAGGTTGATTTAGCGGGGTAGTGAAAGCAGGTTTTGCTCAGGGAGACTGCATGAGCAATATGTAGTAATATGGATTATTCAGAGAGATCAGTGCAAACAAAAGTGACCATGTTCTTTGTCTGGTCAGGTCTGAGTCAGCTCCTCTTTGAAGCAGTATTCTGAATCAGGAAGATTTCTTTATTTCCTAGCAACTCATGTCTAAGGATTGTAATGATCACTTTGACAACAGATGTTCACTTGTTGGTATCTACTATTCAAAGTTATTTTTGTCCCTTTTTAAGGTTTGTTTATTAAATTCAGCCAATAGTTAAACACAGTAGAAAGATGTAGTTATATATGAATTCAAATATGTACTGCACTTGTAATTTGGAGGCAAAAAGTACATATACCATATTTTTCTGAGACTAATGTGTTTTTAAATAGGAGGTTGAAGTGGTTGGAGATAAAAAAGGGTAGAGTAGGGGAGGAAAGGCTAGAATCTGGAAGAGAACCCTCTGTTGGGGAGGCTAAAAGTATGCTTTCTCCAAAAAGCATAGAAAGTAACGTAAATGTGCTTGGAGTGATAGTGTTTTGCCGCTCTTGGGTTCATAATACAGCAACAGTTGTGTTTATTGCAAACAGCTTCATTCTGAAGAATGAAGTAAATGGTTATGGGTTTTGTTTGGTGTTTCTGTGGGTTTTTTTTGTTTTGTTTGTTGGGGGGTTTTTTTGGGGTTTTTTTTGGTTTTGTTTTTTTTTTTTTGGGGGGGGGAGGGTTTGTGTTTTGCCTTTTTTTTATTACTATTATTCTCCAGAGAAGTAAGCTGAAAAGACACCTGCAGACCTTTGTCTGCTGGACGAGTGAACTATTCTCAATTCTTTATCATTCTAACGTGGCATTGAATGTGCCCAAGAGTATTTTGATTTTTTTCAAGTATCTCATTCTCTCTTTGTGATGTATTTTACATAGAGAAGCTTAGTGCTTCTGGGGGAAGGGTTTTTTTTTTTTTTTGGCTTTTATAAGGGAAAATGCAGGAGTGTTAGTTTTGAACTACTCCATTAAGAGGGTAAGTGGAGAATTCCCCTTGTGACAAGAGTTTCATGGACACAGAAAATAGGATCCTTATAAGTCACTACTTGAAATGAGTGGTTTTCAAATTTTTTTTTCATAAAAATCAAGATTTGTGTTGGTAACTTTAGACTGTGAGAATGGAGAGTGGTTAAAGGAGACAAAACCTTGGAGAATCCTTTCTGCTGTATTTTGTGATGGTGTGTTCAAGACTGTCCTGGATTCCAACTGACAATGACAGTACTCTTGTATTAACACTACTTTATCCTCAAATCACAGTTATTTCCTGGCAACATGCTTTAGTATATGAAAAAGTAACCTTGCACTGATTGATGTTTCTCTGAGTTACTTTCATGAAGCTGTTGTCAAAATAGCATGCCTGGACACAACCTGGAATCTGAGCTCTACCCTTCATATACTGATTCCCACCCAAACTTAAGCAGCATCACTGGCCTTGACAGACATACTTCATGCTCTTACATGTGAGTGGTTTCCTGGGGAAATAGTAAGTGGGAGCCATCAACACATTGTATATATCGAGGTATTCAGTATTGACAGCTGGGAGCCATATCCAGGTATCTGCAACCATGTGGAGTTAAACTTGAAAATTATTTTCTCTATTTGTGTATAGGTGTATGTCCATTTGCTAAGTGCTTCTCTAGTACTGAGTGAGGAGTTTGATCTAAAAGGTATTGATTCGTAGGCCTGTTCCCCTTGGGGGATAGAAAAGCTATAGTATGTTAGGGATCACCTACTTACAGAAATTTGCAGATTACTAGAACATTTCAATTAGGTTACATTCCACCTTATATTTCTTTCATAAGAGACGTGGGGAGCCAACAAGAACGTAAGCATGTTTTTACACACATTGCAGAAACAAAAGAACTGTCATTCAAGAAAAAATTAAGGGATGTGCTATATTCATAAAACATAGGAACTATGCATTTCAGAGTTCTGCTAGTGATAAATTGAGTCTAGTAATAAATTGAGTCTTTTCTCTATATCCTGAAGGCACTTGGAAAGTCTGCACCCTTTCCTCTGTTTTGTAAAAGTTAACTGCAAGGGAGCCTTGCCCAAAGAATCTAAACAACAAATGGGCAAAAAGTTTAACTAGTTATTTCCTAGAGTTCTAACATAGCACAGTGGAACAAAACCTAGATCGAAGTTGCATAAAAATACACATCTATTTCTTCCTTGTCTGATGAGAAATAGGGAGAGAAGGAAATAACAGAGCTAGATGGTGAAGGGGGTGCTACTAGAGTAGTGTTAAGGGTACTTTAGGCTAGAGCTAGAGACTACATGCAGAGCCACTTGGGGAGGGTGGAGGGTGGGATGTGGGTTAGAGAGGTGGAGGGAGGAAGTATGGAAGGGAAGAAATAGAAGTAGAGGATAATAAAAGTCCCTGCTTGGTAAAGACTAGATTTTGTTTGGTTATGCGCTGAGAAGATAAAAGCTGTGAAATTAAGCTGGGAATTAAAATATCTGTCCCCCTTGTTGTTTGTGGATTGCAGGATTCGTTGATTGATTTTTGCCTCTGGCAGTGAGCAACAGTGAGAAACCTGTTAAATTTGCCTTAGTGGCCAAAACAGAAAACTCCCTGGTCAATTACCCTAACACCCACTGTTAGAATAGCTCTTGTTATGGTGTGCACCACATGGTATTCTTGGACCATGATTCTAGATTGGCACACAGTGGTGCTGCACAGAAGTATTCTTTGGGATTAAGTGTTCCTGGGTGGTGTGTTAAAACCAGCCCCTTGCTTGAAAGCATGGAAGTCACCTGCTGACCCAGAGTGCCTTGAATTTCTTGTTTATGGGTGTCTGCTTTTGGTGTGACATCCATTCAGAGAAATAAAGGCAGCACTGTTGAGGAATACATCTGGTCCAGGTAGCTGGGCTCACAAACTGCAGATTGAAATACAGGTTGAGCTCTGGGTGGGAGCCCGAGTCAAGAGGCCCTGAACTGCCAGCCTTTGGAATAACAAAGGGCATGAAGATGTGTGATGCCAGGCAAATGAGATGAAAGCTGGTGACAGCAGCGAGGTGGATGGACACAGAGCTGGGGACAGGAGCCAAGGACTCTGGAGGGAGTCCGGGGTGTGGGTGGACTGTGAGGGTATAAAAGCCCAGGGGATGCTTGGTTGAGGGTCCCTTCTTGGAGGCACCAGCCCGAGCTGTTTCTGTGTTACTGCACTGTGAATAAATTGCTTTATGGAATGAGACATCTGAGACTCCCCTACGGGAAACCTGGTCTGACTGAGTGGGGTGTGTGGGAGTCAAACAGGACACCTGTGGGCTCCCTGGAGCTACCTGCTTATGAAGGCACTTCAGTCCCAGCAGTGAAAGTGTCTGGCCTTAGGAGTGTGACTGACAGTCTTGTGAATGGTCAGATTGCGAAGTTTCCTTTACAGCACTTGATAAATACGTGATGCCAGGAATTGAGGATGGTGTTCAGTGTGCTCAAGGTACCAGAGCGCTGCTTCCACAGGGCAGCAACACCACCTTGTGTTTGGCAAGGCAGAGAAAGTGGTGTTCTTTCATGTGGTAACTGTAACTTGTAGAACCAGTGCAATAATAAGTATTTGAATCTCTTGTATGTTTGTACACCCTGTCAGAGCCACAGCTAGCTGCTTCACTCTTCTGTTTGTTAACTAGAGATTTATCTCTATTTTACTCACTGGGAGCATCCTCATCTATTGGCTTTTTATGGCCCTAGCAGAATCATAACTTCCCTGGTGTCTGGGTCTCTGGTGTGCACCTGATTTATAGGTAGGAAGTTTGCATGTACCTTATTCCAAGAGTTTCATGAATGGTAAGGGTATAGACATTTATAATCCTGATTGACTCGATTGGTCTGTTCTAGTATCAGGATTACATTTATCTTTGCTATGAGTTCTCAGGCTCCGTTTTTTAGATCTGCCAACAAGTCTGAAAGTGCAGCATTTCTATCAGTCTTCCTCAACTTCGTTATGTTTAAAATTTTTCTAGTCCACTATTCATAAATAGATAATTAAGAAACTTTTATAGCACTGTTTAGGAATAATACAATGTTAGTTTAAACTTGCTGTATGTTAGTCAGAATTTGTCGAACTACTGTGGATTCCAGGGATCATTTTGGGGAAGCCTTTTGTAAAACTTACAGATATTTGCAATTTCTCTGATATCCCCATATCTTTGTCAGAGCTAGCTTTCCCTAAGCATACAAGGTCAAAATAAGTAACTACGCTTCCAAATGATGTTTCATCTCTGTCCTTGAGTGGGCCAAGAAATATGTTATAAACAAACCAGGAGCTTTTTTACTTCCTTCAAACTTCAGAAAGTGTTCATTCTTCACAGCTGCTTCTTGTTTGCCTATCTATACTTTTTTTTTCTCTTACAATATGTATCTGTGTTTCTGAATAGGTACATATATTTATTGTGTGCATAAATATATGCATGTTGGAACGCTACTCATATACAAAAGCAAGTACATATTTATGTCCACATTATGTAAGGCAAAGAGCAGGCTGCTTAGTAAAATTATTTCCTGACTACTATCTGCTATAAATGATCCAGAAATTAAGAAGAAACTGCTGTAGTTTGAGAAGATGTAGGCATTTTGTATGTATTCCCTCATTCTCTCTGGTGGAACCTATGAAACTTAATTCTTTCAGGAAAACCTGAAAGAAGGAGGAGGAAGAAGGGAGGAGAAGAAAGTTTGGGTTTTTTTGGTGTATTCCCCCCCCTCCCCCCCT
>VXBX01002855.1:22361-72238 GCA_013400415.1 Scytalopus superciliaris
AAAAATTGAAAACACAACCCCGAAATCCCCTGACACACAGAAGCCCACTTGACCTTTTTGACTAAACTAGAATCTTCCTCATCTTGAAAGAGCTATTTCTAACCAAAACCAACTCCCTTTCCTTTAGCCCCTAGAGTTGGAGGGTAGAGGTTTTTCTTAATTGTTACTAGTGGAACAAGCAAGCAAGTACTGGTTCAAATTGAAGCCATGGAGTTCTAGAAATTTCCCAACATCATCTGCTGCTGTAGGCAAACTTCTGTGTGGCTATGAGGTAAAGGAGAAACTTGTATTTTTAATTTTTTTTTTTAAAGTAGGAATACTTGTCTTAAAATTTCTTAACCTGCAGGAATTTGTCCCTGTTTCATAGTATTTTATTTTCATGTGTTTATTGTGAGTGCTGCACCTTTTGTACTATGTGTTGAGGATGGCATTTCATCGTTCCCAGAATTTGCTCTACCATCTTCAAGTTGCTGAATAAGATCTTATGTTCTCTGGCTCCCATATTCAGGTTGGTTTTGTCAGTGATATTTTTCAGTATTTTAAAAAAGTCTTTTGTTTAAGGAAAAGTATTTTACTAACTGATAAGAAGTTCGCTTCCTACTACCAGCCTCCACACAAAGGTATTGAACTCTTTAATTCTTTTTTTTAATCGAACCCAGATCTTTTTATCTGCAGTAAGTCTTGCTGTCTTCTTTTTCCCCGTTTTTCCTTGGAGGGGGTGGGGGCTGGCTGAATGTCTTTTGCTGTAGTTTGTTTTATCAAGAAGATTGTAACCAGTCATTGGTGTTCACTCTTCATACGTCAAAGTATAAGAACAATAGAACAAATTCTGTTAAAGGACATTTCATGTAATATATGTTGGAGCTTGCTGACAGAAAGAAGTTGCCAAGTCCAGGAGTATAAAGGATTCAGAAAAGGGAAACACTGTTCCTCTCCCCTTCTTATGAACTGTCACTCAGTAGACTGGATAATGTCAATACTGTTCTTTAATTGCTTTGCTCAGCAGTGAAATGGTTGATCTCTAGTGCACGTTTTAATAACTTAGGTGTCCGTTTGTTAACTGTATTCAAATGAATGTGTAGAATAAATCACACTTACAACTGGTTTTCCAGTCCTATGTTGAAATTGCTGACACAGATCAAAGAGTTATTTTAAATTGAAAGTCTAATGCTTTACAGTGCTGAATGACCACCGGCAGCTTCAAAACACGCTAAGAAAAATTTCCGGCTATAATGGGTAAGGTGTGACATTTAAATGTTTGCGTGGAGGGGATTCTTGACGCTGGCATCAAGGGAGCCGTTTTTAAAGATAACCTGATGAGTCCCAGCTTCCTTGGCTGCTCCAGCAGATACCATTGGACTTCAGTTTGTACACGAGAGCGTTTTGTAAACTGGTCCTTTGTCACTTTTGCCTGAGGAAACTGAAACTTTTGAAGATACCTTGAAGAGCGCTGACTTCTTGGAGATTTTTGTCAGAAAAACAAAAGTCTGGCATTTGAAGCCAAAGTGAGTGGCGTACTTTACTGACAGCGTTAAACCTGTAGCAAGTAGTTCCCCAAAGCGCTACAAATCAAGTCTTTCTTTTTTCTTGCCTTTTCGGAGTTGCTGCTCATACACAATTGCATCGCTTCTTTTCCCTGCGGGTTACTCCTCGGCAGCCCGCACCCCCGCCACGCCGACTGTATGCGCTGCTCTCCCCGCTTTCCCGGACGGGCCATACCCACCCCCAAGCCCCGATGGGGCGGCGCGAAGGCACCGCGACCCCGGCGCTGGGACCCCCTCGCGGTGCGGGCGGGGCCGGGGGAGGGTCCCGCGGGCGGTGCCGCAGCCTCTCCGCTCTCGGCGGCTCCGGGGCGCCTTGGACGCGCTCCCTGCGGCAGCGGCCGGAGACAGATGGGGGCAAAGAGCCTTAGTCTCGCCGTCCTCACCCTCGGCGTCCTGCTCCTGGCCGCCGCCTCGGCGGATGCGGGGCCGCCGCCGAGCTGCGAGGCGGTCCGGAAAGTTTTCCAATTGCGGCGGCTCGGCCCCCTCGGCGGCGTCCCGGAGTCCCCGCGGGCAGGTAAGAGGGAGCTGGCGGGGCCGGGGGCTGCCCCGCCGGGCTGCGGGACTGTGGGTTTGGGTTTGGGGCCGCGGGCACCTCGGGTCACCCGCGGCCGGGGATCCGCGCTCCGTCCGGGATGGCTGAGTGGCATGCCTGGCCCCCTACTCAGGAGAGAAAACGCTTCTCTCGGGCTCCGGGCACCGGAGTACCCTGACGCCTGCCCCAAACCCCCCCTGTGCTTACCCACCTCCGTGCCGTATCGCGCAGAGGAGAGCGAGCCAGCTTCAGCTGGGGGTCACCCTGCTCCCAGCCGCCTGTGGGCAGGCACAGGTACATCGGTGCCTGAAAGGCAGGGGAGAGTCACCGAACTGCGTCTGGGGCTGGTGGAGTCCCTCTAGTGTGGAATGAGAATGCACCCCACGGCTGCAGGTGGTGGGGCTGCGAATTTTCTCTATTGGATGTCTGCATGTCTCTATAATGGAATAAAATTCTCGAGGAAGTAATGTCTTACTGGTAAATTGAGTGTATCTAGCATTTGTATCAACAACAAAACTTTTTCTTTAAGAGGGTATCAAATGACATTGGAAAGCGTGTATGTAATAAGATGTACCTCCTTAGATCTGAGGTTTGCTTCCAGCTTCATGAGAACCTCAGTTGACTTCAGGGGTGCTAATCACAAAATCAAAATTCAGGTATTTTCATGGTCAGCAATATACATATCTATAAAGTGTGTTTGGGTCAACTAGTAAATGTATATTAATATTTTCTTGACAGAAAATGACTTCTCAATGAAACAAAAGCTGAATTAATGACTCCCTCACTTTAAAATATCGGTTTTTAAGATGATCTGTGTAGTTTTATTAACTCTGCAAGTTGAGGCATACTAGGTTTATTTTAAAGGAATCCCTTCAAAATACAGCTTTTTAATGACAAGTTTAAAGCATGACAGGTAATTCTAATTTTGACACAGTTAATATTGTAGCACAGTTTAAAAATCAAACTACTATGTTTACATTACCAGTACCTTTGACAATATGCATTGTCTTCTTATGATGTCCTTAGGTAAAGGTTTTTAATTGTCTTTGCTAAAAAGAGAATAAACACTTCAACTGGAAAGCCTGATTAGACAGGAATTGTGCTAATGAAGGTATCTGGACCGTGAAATCTGAGTTAAAGCCCTGTCAGTGATTTAATTGTTTATGCTGACTATTTATGTGAATAATATTAGTATGAATTACATGGTATCTGTTTATGTGTGTTCTTCTCATTCTGTAGCCTAGTGTAAATATTACGATTTCTCTGTCATTGTCATTTATTTTGACTACCATACATTCACTTGTGTACTAGAGATAGGGAGGAAATATGTTGCCTCAAGAGGAAAGAACCATAGTACCTTATGCATGTTTCTTCTGCTCTGTTCCTTTGATTTCTTCCCTTCCCCTGTAGTATTTTTATACCACCACTCATTCTCATTTCTTTGTTTTGACTTTTCTACATCTCCTGTTTGAAACAAAAGATGGTTCTGAATTATAAGAATAATAAAAGAATTCCTTTCTCTGCTGATGCCCCTGCAAGCAATGGGCAGCGGGAGGTGCAGTACAATTGCGTGGTCAGCAGCCTTTCACTCTTTGAAGGAGTTGAATTACTGTGTGCAGCCTGGAAAATACCAGCCCTCAAGAAGCTATCTTTGAGTGTCAGAGTTCTTGCTCTGAGTAACACTGATCTCAGAAATACATGAAACAAATAACTGTGAACAGTAAAATCTATCCAGAATTGGCAATGACAAAAGAAATTGAGATTAAATGAATATTTTAGAAGGTTTAGATGCAATTAAAGGTAGTCGTAGGCTGGAAACATAATGTGAAGAGGAAAGAATGTCACTTTTGCTACTGATCTTCTATATGAAGCCTTCTTTTGAGGCAAGATGTAAAAATATTTCTGATGGCACTTAGAAATGTGTTTGTGTAGAAGACACACACATGCACACATACAACACAGACACTTTTCATAGGTATCCACTTACGAAAATAGATGTCAAAGCTGCCTTTATAAAGTTTAATTTGGTTGCTCAAATGTAGGCACCTGGCCCCATTTTCTTAGAGTTTCCAGAATGTCCCATGAGGCTGACAGATACAATACCCTCGGGAGACTTACTGTCTTCGTGGGGGCACAGTGGGTAGTGGATGGGATACCTCTGGCATCTCAAATGCTCCCTGTGGGCAACCACAATGCCCAGCCAGTGCAACCTGTGGCATCTAGGAGCTACTCAGCTGTCAAATGTTGGTGTTGACTTCAGAGCAAGCTGCATAAATGCTTCTATTGCATTGCCTCTGCGTCTTTATTTCAGTGGTACCTTAGGCGTAGCTTGTATAACAACACTTTCATTTAAATGTCTTAAGCTCAGCCACACCTTTTGGGTGGAGTAGGATCATTGACTGAAGAAGATCAGGAATGTTAGTTAGTGTATGAATTTGTATACACTGGAGGGCTACCTCTACAGTGAATAAAATTACAAGGCTTATGTTGACCTTGTGTTCATTGCACGTATTAAAATAAACAAGCTGTACCATTCATATTGGTATGTTTTTCCTCTTCTTAGGAGTAATAAAAATTAAACTGCCTTATATAAGTGTTGCAAATTGTAATTCTATGTCATTTGGGGATTGCCATGTATCTGTATTGTGATATATTTTAGCTCAAAAACATGCATTATTTTACATAATTAGTTTTGCAGTTATTGTATTTCGTTTGTGTATCCTTAAAGGAGGAAAAAAACAAACCTCTGTCATATGTAAAAATACCAGATATATATGTGAAGGTGATCTTGAAGGATATGGGAACAACAATTTGAGTTTGTGTTATCATACAGGATATCATACTGTTGAAATTGGCAATTAATAATCAAAATAGATTAATACATTTACTGAACCCAAGATTTTTGTTGTTACCCTCAGCAATGAAGACACCTGACTAACTGTTCTGTCTTTTGTAGAAGTGATTTGGAAACTATAGTGCAGACTTATGCTCAGCCCCATCAGCTATATGAAAACATTTGTCACTTTCATATTGATTTTAAATGTTAGTTGTAAAACTACTATGAGTTTTTTTCCTGCCTGGTTCTGTGCCACAAGTGCAGTATTGGCGGGACTCTGCAGAGAAAATTCAGTAATTAAAAATCTTATAATATGCTTTTTGTTGCATGGGGAATCAAGCAATATGCAAAGCATGGAATAAATATAAAAAGGTTTCAAAGGTTAGGTTTGGACTTTTTATTTTATTTTTGTAGATCAATATAACTTGAATTATTTGAAAAAAACCCACAACAATTGTCTGCAAAATGCCTTTTTTTCTTTTTTTCCTTAACATATTTTCATTCCCTATGCTCAATTTTTGGTACTGTAACGTAATCAACTTTCTTGAAGAATTCCACTCATCTACCCTACATAAGCTAGTAAAGATAGAGCTTTTAGCTGATTTCAGCAGCTCATTTTTCTGACAGGTTAAATAGGAGCTCTGAACTCTCCTCGTTATCTTGGTTGCAAATACTATTTCTTCTCACGTTTTCTTTCAGAATATGTAGAACAGAGAAGTTGTGGATGCACCATCCCTGGAAGTGTTCAAGGCCAGGTTGAATGGGGCTTTGAGCAACCTGGTCTGGCGGAAGGTGTCCCTGTCCATGGCAGGAGGATTGGAACTATATGTTCTGTAAGGTCCCTTCCAACCCAAACTATTCTATGATATGATCCTGTGAACAGCAGAATAGGATGGACAGTAAACTATTTACCCTAACCTTCTTGACAGAGGACTTTCAGTAGCTATGTTAGTAACAAACTTTCAGGCTTTTGTTTGCACCAAGAAGCTGAATTCTGTGGATTATTGAAAAAACGTTACATTTGCTGGCACTTTAGACTCAAACAATTCCCAGAGAAGTAGGGGGAAAAATGTGCTGGAGGTATTTGTTTTCTGAGTAGTTTGGTTGGTTGGTAGGTTTCGGTTTGTTTGTTTGTTTGCTTTTTTTCTTTTGGTTTGTTAGTTTGTTTTAATTTTTTTTTCAGGAATCAGCCTAGGCTTCTTTTCATCAAACTTTGGGAGATCATGTATGCAATTATGAGAACAAGAAGCATAAAAGGGAGTGAAGACTGTGAATGTTATAAATTTTATTGCAAAGGCTTTTTGGTAGAGGAGCATTATTAATATGCAATTGAATAAATGAGAAAAGCTGTGCCAGGAGGAGGAGATAATCTCAGAAAAAATTGGTCTGTGATACATTTCTTAGTTCAAGTTAAAATATTCTTACTAATTCCACTTACAGTAACAATAAAAATCAGTCTAAAATCCAGAACAGGTTACTTTGATGCAATTCCAAGATCATATTGAATTTTAATGTGAGTTTCTAGTATGGTTTTCATTCAGGTAATTTTTATTTTTGTTCTATCTGAAGCCAAATTAAGATTTTTTTTTTTTTCTGTTTGGTGTGTGCAGTTGGGGGTACTTCTAATTACTCTGTTTAGCTGACATTCAGAGCTCTGGAAGAGGATTTAGTCAGAGATAGAAAGTGAGTTGCTCTGTCATATCAGTAATTGATGTCTGTTTCTGTAAGGACTGTTGGCAACAACATAATTTTGTGCGTATGCGAACTTTTTACCTCTGGATCCACAGAATTACCACAGTGAAAAAATCTTTACAATACTTTGAGATTAAAACCAACAAAAGAATGGGCTTAACCATGCAGCAGATTCCCTATCTCCCTCTTTTGGTTTCTCTAGGAAGTCAGTAGTTTTAGGACTTGTTTTGGCTAGGATAGCCTGAAAGGTGCTGGCTATACTGCTCGTCAGAGGACCAACTCCTGGTTCTCATGCCAAGTGGAATAGACTAGCTCATGTCTTCATTGCTCAAGGCTGGTGTCTTGCAGAAGGGTTGGATTGTCCTCACTTGATGGGGTTTGGCCTTGAATCTGAAGAACCCATATGATGCTGTTGTAATACCACAGCACTGTGGGTTCCCTTCCCCTGCAATTCAAGCAGTCTTAAAAACAGAGGTCTTTAGGTAGGCAGTGCTTGTACGGTAACATGACATGTTTTGTTCAGTGAGATGTAGTGTGGGTGTATGGGGGGATGCCTTGACCTTGACAGGGTACCTGCTAGTAGGAGACAATCTTAAAGCATATAAGGAAGGAGCCAAACCTGTACTCCAGTGTTGCCTAGAGAGTCCTCTGAAAGCAGTAGGTAGAATGCACCATCTCTAGAGGTGCAGGTGAGAGAAATTCTGATGCCTTCTGAAAAGAGCCACAGAAAGAAGTGAGGTGACAGTTCAACAGTGTCAACAGGCATGGCCAGGTGCCCGAGACTGATTACCATCTCTTTTTCTGAGCAACGCTGAACTACTTTGCAACAACCATAGTGATGGTATTTAATGCTGTGTCTGGAGTGATGCTTGTAACAAAAATGAGTTAACAAATATCACAGGATGAGCATGAGAAGGACTCATGTCTGGTACAGGTTGCAAATCCATTTTGGAATAAACCACTTATTTATTGCTTCCAGACCATATGGTATTTCAGTGCTGGCTTTTGAAAGACTCTATCATGACAATCCTAGCTCTGTTTTGTGGTTTTTCAGACTCTGGATTTGATCTCTTGGAAGTCTAAGTAGATAGGGATAAATTTATTATACATTTGGCATTTTTTCTTCCTGGCAATTAATGTCCTCATCCTGTCAGCATTTGTTTATCTCAGGGTACTGAAAATACAGATTTGTATGGCTGAGACCATGAATAAAAGTTTGAAATCAGTTCCAGATAGGTAAACTTAGACCTCATTTTTCTTCCTGAGATGTTTTTCCTGCACCCATCTAGATTGTTTTCAGTTGTAACTGTTTATGTCAATATATTTTTATTACAGTTTTTTATTACAAGTTATTTCACTTCTAGTTGTTTTGTGATCTTGTCTCAAAATAGATCACAGTGTAGGGCCATCAGAATGTGGTACTGAAAAGAGCCAATATGACTTACTGGAGCAGAAAATGTTTTCTCTCTGCATTTGAAAATTGGTTATTGATAAAACAATTCTTGTGGAAGACGGAAAGGTTTTGAGATGTGAAAACATAGAAGGTATGTGTGGGGGAGTTTTAGTATTGCTTGTATTGAAATGGAATGACCTGTTTCACCTTCTGGTTTACATACCCTCTTCTGAAATATTATCCATAAGCTGTTGCTTGTTATGTAGTGTTATAAAGAAACAACTACAAAACCATGGTGGCTTTTGAGCAATCCCACTCAGGTTTTAGTCAGTTGGGTTCTTTGCACGTTGTATTTGCTTATTTTTTCCTGGCCATTGAAAGCACTGCCTTTAATGAGCTGGAAAAAAGTAGGTCAATAAAATGTACTTTATATGCATGTGATTAGCAGTCTTACAAACATAAAACAAAATTCCCTGAGGGTTGGGAATGAGACCCATGTTAAAAAGATGCTGCTTAAAAAATTGTTTGCCATGAAATCAAGGGAATAAAATAATACTGAAGAGTCAGCTGAAACCATAAACAAATATTCATTATTATTTTAGAGTTTTACTGAAGGTGTAGATGTCTTCTTGAAGCTATACTAAAGCCTATAGTAAGCCTAGATAAAATTTCATATTAGGTCCTGCTTTACAAAAGGCAAAGATTTGAGGGTTAAGCAATGCCTAACATTTGTTTAAAATACTAAGAAGGGCTTTGGTAATTGAGCTAATCTTAATTGCATTGAAATATTAAACACGTATTATTCATGTCTATGCTATGTCTGTGTTTACATGGAACTGTGTGTGAGCAGTTACTATGTATATTTGTTTTTAGCTAGTGTGGTAGGTGAAAGGTCATACATATTGGAAAAATGGCATGAAGGTTTTGTGCAAGATCTGCTTTACTGAACCTCATAGGGAAAAAGGAGGTATTTACTTGTGAGAAATGAAGTTGCTGTTTACTTGTGAAAGAGACACATGTCAAGTCAGTAGGAGAATAAGGAATAGTACTCAGAAATTCTAATTTTTGCTTGGTTTTGACAACTCAGCTGCATATTTCTGATTATGAAATTATGGTTTATTATACAACAATGCTATTGTCTAAAATGATGTTGTATGAAACACAATGTTATTTGTGTTTCAGGCAATGTGATACTAACACTTTACCAAGTTTTCTTTATTATATTTTTGATTCCATGCAGAGGGAGAACATTTATATATAATTATTATCTGCTAAGATTTAGAGGCTAATGTCCTTATGGGACACTTCAACTTTCCAGACATCAACTGAGACTATCATACTGCTGTGACTAACAGGTCTTAGAAATCCTTGACGTTTGTAGGAGATAACTTCTTATCAGAAGTACTCTGTGAGCCAATGAGTACAGAAGCCCTCTTAGACTTGCTATTTGTGAATAGATGGATCTTGATCTACATAATTTCATGGGCACTCAGCCAAAGCTGCTGTTGGTTATCTTCCCTTCTCCTTCTTTCAATCCAAAAGAGTTCCATACCTGGCTGACCCATCTAGCTTCTGTGATAAGAACTGAACCCCTCCAAAAATCTCCAGGTTTGCTTGCATCTCTCTGTGTTCTACTTACATTGTGAGGTTTAAAGTCTCTTGTAAGAACCAGGATCTTGCTTTAAAGAAGACTCAATCCTCTTCCTTCTCCTGACTTTTCATGGTATCAAATTCATACCACAGTGTCATCCTCACTGAAATCTTCTTTGGTCCTGGGTCACCACATGTCATCAACCAGCCTGTCCATTCCATACCTTCAGCAGTTTTCTTAGCATGAAGAACAACCTTCCTTCTTCCCACCTCATGCTTCCTGACAAACCTGTATTTGTCCATTGCTGCACAGTGGCCACTCAAGCTGTTTCATCATGCCTCAGTTATTCCAGCTGTGTTGAGTTCTGAGCATGTGCATGCCCCACATTTGCCTGTTTGTTTTCCAGTGTTAAAGGTATTATAGGAATTGCTTAATTCAGCAGATGCTGCTCCCAGAAATTCTTCCTGGCAGCTGGATGTACTCTGAGAGTGCACTAGTGAACTTCACTAGTGAAAACACACCCTCTCTCTCCAAGTTACAAGCTGCCACCCACCACTGTGGTGATGACAGCTTAAAAATTCAGGAGCTCCTTTTTCTGCCGATATGTTGTGATTACTATGCATTGCCCTTCTGCACACAATGCAAAGCAGGATCATCACAAGTCACAAATTGTCAGCTTCAGGTGAACAGACCACGTATTTTAAAGGGTTGAGTTTTTGTTGTGTTGTCTTTCTTGCTTTGTGACTGCTGCCATACTTTTCCCTAAGGGGCATCAAGCCAAAACTTTTATTTTGGTTTGTCAGTAAAAGTTGAAGCAATTTAGCCAGTTGCCAAGCTTGCTTAGTTGTTTTCCCCAACATCCTTACATATGTACACACAAAAATATGTAGAAAAGGTGAAAAAGCAGAGGGTGTTTGCAGATGTCATGAACAAAGAAAAAGAAAAGGCATTGTCTATGTCCATTGTCCATGAATCAAGCTTACTCCAACCACTTACAAACCTCACTTTTTCCTTTAACAAACGAATGCCATATGTCATATAGAAAGTTAGAATAATTGTGTGTAATGCTTTGCATACCATGGAAACATTTCTGTGATGCTCTAAAAAAGACATATTTGATAATGCAGACTAGTATTTAGGATCATAAACCTAGCTCAAAATTATATCCAGGAAAGACCCTGATCGACCTTTGGTTTTGTACCCCTAGGGAACTGATAGAAAAATCTAAGTTCTTGTTGTACAAAAGTCTCTAATTTTAATTTTTTTCATTATCCTTTTGATTCTTAATGCTTTTCACTTCAACTATACTAAAATAGCTAGCCTAGCCCTGAGAAACAGACATGAGTGTGTTAAGTTCCGCCTGAAAATTAACACTCACACCATCAAAGTTTTTCAGCTTTTAAGACTTCTTATGCCTAATTAATCAATTAATTAATTATTTCTCTTTGTAGTCTTGAAAATGTATTCCATGTTGATATGCTAACTTTTTGGTCTGACTTCACCTCTGGAAAATATGTACATTGGACACTCCACTGCAGAGAAGCAAGTTGTGAAAAGAGTGAATGAATCTTCGTTGAGACACTGCATAGTTGTTTTCTTCATAGTCATGTTTTCAGCTTGTGAAAAAGAACAGAAGAAAGTCCTACTGTAGACAGTGCTTAATTAATTTACCTTTCTCTTTGTCATTTAGTTCTAATTCAAGCTACTGCTGTGTTTCTTATTCTGACACGGCTTTCTTATTCTTATTGGGCTCTTGTAATTGTTCTTAAAACTTTCTGACGTTAAGAAGAAAATATGGGTAGTTAGGCATATTAAACTTCAAAAATAGAAAACCAAGAGATAGGAAAATTGTTAAGAATTGTGCTAGAAGATAAATAGATATGTATAAATATATATTAAATATTTATGAAAGAGAGGTGCCTAAGATGAGTGGATCAGGGTTCTCAGGATGCTTTGTGAAACTGAAGTTGGAGGAGTATGTTGAGAATAATTGTTTCAAGTGGCTGGTAGAATAGAAGGATTTCAAAGCCAAAGTGATCCTTAGGAATCTCAGGGGTAATGGTAAACTGAAAGAGCACATTGAAGGAAGATTAGAGAGAGCTCTTCTAAGAGCAGTATAGGAACTGGATATCTAGAAATGAAATTATTTGTTTAGTGGTTTTTGTCCCTATAAAATACATACAGCTTTTAGGGAAAGTCAGGGTTGTTCTGAGTTAGCATCTGTGTCAGTCTCTTCAGTAGGGGCTACCCATGTTTTTTTTAGAAAGATGGGCATTGGACAATGTCAGACATGAGTTTAACATGTGTCATATAGTAAGATTTCTAGTAGTCCTAGAGGTTTCAGCAACATACAAGTTCATAATTTGATCCAGATCTTACTCTGACTATGAATTGATGAAATGATCAGTTTGTGCCTAAGTGTTCAGCTTGTTTCTTGAGGCCGTCTGACAGGACAAAATATTCTCATAAAAGGGTACTTCCACTGTAGAGTTCCAATTCAGATGTACTTAATGGTATATTAGTTACCAAATGTAAATTTGAGCAGCAGTATTAATAATGATATAACAGACACCTCCAAATTCATGTGTGTGAGCTAAAAAAAAATCTGTCTTAGATTTCCATTATCAAAAATTACTTCCTTCCCCCCTGCACTCTTTTTTTCATAAGTTATTCCGACTTCTTTATAGAGATAAAAGACTTGCCTGGAACAACATAATTGCAGTTTTAAGAAAAAAAAAAAAAACCAAAAACAAGTACTGCAAAGAATTGCAGTTGCTTTATTTGTCAGTGTGAGACCACTAAGCTAACACTAATAGAAAAACTCTAATAGATCACGTTATTTGACTAGTTCTTTCTTTTTGATCACCCTGCTGTAAACATGACTATGAAGAAAACAACTATTCAGTGTCTCAATGAAGATTCATTCACTCCTTTCACAACTTGCTTCTCTGCAGTGGAGTGTCCAATGTACATATTTTCCAGAGGTGAAGTCAGACCAAAAAGTTAGCATTTCGATAAGACTACAAAGAGAAATAATTAATTAATTGATTAATTAGGCATAAGAAGTCTTAAAAGCTGAAAAACTTTGATGGTTTGAGTGTTAACTTTCAGGTGGAACTTAATACACTTAGAGAATTAACAATAGAGGAGATCTATTTTTAAATATGCAGATATAAATGAAACTGTTTATTTTTTCAGGAAAGAACCTAAAGAATGCATAAGGGAATAAAGAACACAGGAAGTCTGAAATTGGTGTGACACTGAAATGTGTCCAAACAATTTAATAACACGGTTCCTCTTCTTTATAGTGTCTGATTAGATAACCGCCTGTCTTTTTTCAGCCATAGTGAGTTGTTTTGTCTTATAAGCAGAAGATTATTTGCAGTAACCAAATCGGAAAAAAAACCCCAAAACCCTGTTGTAATGCAATACTGTGAATATTGCTATCAGTATAAACATTTTTCCTCTTGATTTTTGTCAGGTGTATTGCTGCTGGCATACTACAGGCTATACCTTGACTTTTTTTTTTTGTACTGTGATATTCTTTGTGTGATAGACTCTTTGGGAATAAGAAAAAAAAAAATGGACAGAGAGAACTGTGTGTCATACCTGTGGTTAGACCCTTCTGGTATGATGAGTAAAGATTGCTGCAGGCTTATTTATCATTACTTTAATTTGTTTGTAGGTGGATGGCATATTAGTCCAGTTTGCTGCTTGTTGTTTTTAACAGTATGCTATTTTAAAATTCCCATTTACTGTAGATTAATATTAAAATGAATTAGTATTTAATATGTCAGCAAATGTATCTAATCTTGAGTGTGAGGATTTAAAAGGATTAATGGCAGTTTGCAGTGTTTTATTTCCTTCAATAATGTCAACTTAGACATGTTTTGCATTGAAGTTGTCACACGTGAGGTTATATGTGTTTTATAAACATGTAGCATAACTTGCCCATGGAACAGGTAGTATTAGCATAAGTGATCCTTAGATTTGAGTCATGCATTACTAATCTCTTCTCTTGACCCATTCCTATGAGTAACCTGCCATCTCTTCCAGAACCAAAGTGTGCTGAAGCCATCACAACTGCCCTGATAATAAAGTTTAACTTTTAAACAAGTGTCATAAGAGCTACAAATATGGGTCATAGAAAAAACAAACTTCAGTGTAGTTTAAGTTCCAGCTTTGCCTGTTTTAAGTCCTAGATGTGGCCAGCCTTACACAAAAACATCTGGAGTGTTTGCTTTGGGGTCCCATGAATTTAATCTGTTCCTGCTGCTGCTCCTTCCCTGCTTTCTGTAGAGTTCTAGTTGCACTGCAGCAATTGCCCTCTGCAGACAGGCCTGTACCAAGCACAGCTTTATATTGCTCTTAGGTGATGTTACAGTTTCTACATCTGCTTTGTTTTATCCTGTTCTGTGATTTGAACTATTGTAGAGCATGCTGTTGTTTCATGAGGAAGAGTGGGATGAGAGGAGTCTTGAGTATTTTGGGAGTAAGGATGTGATGTCTAGGGAAGGCAGGAATGCTGTAGGAAGGTAGGGATAGTCAATAGCGCAGGGCCCTCAGTTTGGAGAGCTGATATGAACTGGGAGGTTGGAGTCAGTGGGGTCAAAGGACTGGAATCTGTCTTGGGGAAGTGTAGGGCATGCAGTGGAGATAGTAGTGAGAGAGATTCTATATAGGTGGTTAGGTGGATTCTGAGGTTGTAGAGCACTGGTGAACTGGGTTTTTTAATACTCAAAATTATTTTAACATGTTCATTACCTCCTGTTGTTTAGAGGCAGCAACTTTAATAAAGGCCGACACTGACAACAAGGCACTTTCTTTGGCATGCGTGACACAAATCCTAGAGTATCTAATAAATAGATAATTTCATAGAACTGTTTACTTTCACAGCTTTATTTTCATTTTTTCTCTGAATTGGCATATCAGAGGATGGAATGTTAAAGTTTTCACATGACAAGAGATTCATAAAAACAGCCAGCCAGACAGAACACATTACTCTGTAAATTGTAAAAATGTATGCACTGAAGACATTATAAGGATAAATAGCCTTTAAAAACATTAAGCTATAGAAGGAAAAGATATCTTGTAGCAATAGTATAAGACTTAAGAAATAATATTTCTTACTCTTAGAAGTTCAGTGATTGATCTCTGCATTAGAATTTTAACTTTTTGTTGTGCTGAGTGAAGGTGTTTAGCTTCCTGCATTGTGGCTTGTAGGTGTACCAATCCCTGTCTATTAAACTGCTGTTGGAAAGCACTCTCCAAATTGATTTACAGGGATATCACTTGCTTTAGTTAATTTTCACATGCAGAGGTTGTGTTCTTACTTTTTTGTGCCACCATGAAGGCAACGTCAAACTTGTGAATGCTGTGTTGTGGTAGGGTTTCTTAAAATATGTACTGCTTTTCCTTTATCATAATGGTACTTACTGCTGCCTATGTCTGCAAAATGGATTTGCTTTAAGACACACATAGGCAGTAACCTGTTCTTGTATATAGAGTCAAACGTTTATCTTCATAAATATGGAATTATGTCAATTCCCTAGCAGCACTCCTCACTAAAATGAATTAGTTTTGCTTGAAAACTTACATCATATGACCTAAATAAAGTATGAGCAGAAAAGATCCTTTAAAAATCAAGATAAATTCTGTAGTCTTTAATACTGAAGGTTCAAATATATCCTCCTTTCCACACCTGCTTTATGATGGAGTGACCAGGGATTGTGAAGATGGAAACCTGTGATGCCAGAAGGAAATACTCAGTAAATATGAGACTATATTATCTGCAATTAGCAAGGGAAATGTGTTTATTTATCATGGGACTCAAATTACCTCTGTGCAGTATTGTAGAGACGTGTTCATCACAGACTGTCATAACTCTACTTCTTTTAATGGTCTATGTAATTTAATTTACCTATTTTATTTGGTCTCATGCTTTTTAAATGTGACTTCTAAGGAATCTTCTGTATCTGCTATGACACAATGGGTCCCTGCTTTAGAATTGGGATTGCTGTATGCTTTTTCTCACTGTGTAGCTGAAGTGCTTCAACCAATACATAAATAAAAGGGCATGAGTTTCATATAATGTATTAAAAATTTCACCATTCTTCCAGAATGCTCCAATTCAGCCCTCAGCTTAACTTTTCTTTCTCAGGTTTCTGGAATATATTATTTAAAGCACCTAGTTTACTTAAGATAACTAACAGCATATTTAGGATACAAAATGTGTAAAGCCTCCCTTTCCCCATAACTATATTCATACTATCCTAGAATGATTTATCAGAGGAAAAATAAAGAAAAAAATAATTTTTAAAGAATGTTAAATCTTGTAGTTTTAGTGGTAGGAAAATAGAAGTCTAAGTACAAAGAGGTGGTGTAAGAGCTGAAATGGGGTATAGAGTCAAGGGCAATGTGGATTTAAGTTGACTTTTTAATTTCTTTTTTCTTCCAATCATAATCTTCTTCTTTTACCTGTTATGAAAAAAGATGCTTATACACACAACTACAGGATTAGAATTTAATCCACAGGGCAGACAAAAAAACATTTCTCACCATGTTTGCTAGAAATCGTGTGTTAGCTGTCTGTGAAACAATGTATTTGAGAACAGAATTTGAATTGGACTGTTAAATTTTGTATTAATATAATTTAAATTCTCATGCATTTCTTCATTCATAATATGTTTGTTCCTTATTTTAGAAAGCATTGCTTAGATGCAGTATATATTTAAAAATATTTCAATTACCACATGATAACAAGGAAGGTGAATAAGGTCTTTTCATGCTTGATTATCTCTCATTGTAAAGTTATAAAAGAACTGAATTGCCCTCCTGGAATTTCAGTATGCCCAAAATTTGAAAACATACTTCTTTCTAGAAATGTTTCCCAACCTATTAGTGAAGTGTGGGTCAGCATGATGGCTACATGGGAATGTTTGACATTAGAGAAACACAGTGAGGGACTGGAATTTAAGGCTGCTCCATATAAAAGTTAATATGAGCATATTCATTATGAACCTGTTGGGAACAGGTTTTCCGCTGGTGTGTTTGTAATATACAATCATAAAATCACAGAATAGTTTGGGTTGGAAGGGACTTCTACAGGTCATCCCTGCAATCAGGAGGGTCATCTTCGACTAAGTCAGTTTGCTCAGTCCCCCCTAAGCAGATCTTGGATATTTCCGGGAATGGGACATCTACCACTTGTATAGTGATGTACAATGCATATTCAATGTATTTTACCAACATTAGATAGCAGTATGCACTGCTGGAACAAGATTGTAGTGTCAGGGAAATTATATTCTATGACATTAACTGTAATGTGTTCTTTTCTCACAGAATGTTAGTTAGTATCCCCTTCTGTTTTAATAATACCAAATGTCTTTAAAGCTTCTGGTATTTCTTTTATGTGTCAATACCCACGTTAAAAAAAGATAAGTATCTGTTTTCTATGTGTTGGTGTTTTGCATACTTTTGGTTTATATTAGTCAGTGGAATGACCTTATTAACTTTTTTTAGGTGTTGACCTCCAGGTTTGTACTTCTAAAAATGCAACATGCTGTACCAAAAAGATGGAAGAAAGGTATCAGACTGCAGCAAAGCAAGATATACAGCAAGTGCTTCAAACATCAAGTGCTACATTAAAATTCTTAATATCTCATAATGCAGCTGCTTTTCAAGGTAAGACTTTCTGCTTTTTGTTTCCAAACTTGTTCATACTGTTCTTGATTTTCATCTTTGATTATTTTATGCATGTAATAGAAGTTATCTGTTAATTTTTAGCTTCTCCCTATGCTTTTATGCTTTCACATAAGGAGTACTAAATTATGCAGGTGATTAGAAACTGCATTGTTTGAATTTGTGACTTTAAAAAAAAACATTTCAGAAAAAGTAAGACACTGTTTTAGTAAGATGCTCTGATTTTAATTGTAAACCAGTAACTTGACATTCCTCTTGAACTTTAATTTGGGTGGTGCTGAAATGCAAAATTAATGCCTGGAGTGCTACAAAAGAGAGATTTTTGCTATTACAGTATTTCCACCCACCATATTCTGTGTCTTGTTCTGTTGGATATGCATGGGTAGTTTGGTTATGAGGTTCATTTTTGGGATCTGGTTTTGTAAAATTTTGAGTTTCTAAAAATCATTGAAAAAATTGTAGATTGAGTAATAGCTGTTCTAATGCACAGTAGGAAGATACAAGACAAAGAGTAGTTATTTGGACTGGAGGTGGGATTGCCTTTTCACAATTACCCGACATATACTATTAATTTTTTTTTCTGATTTAATGAAGCATAAGTTAATGCAGAAATTGGTTAGGAGCTGGGAAGATACGAGAAATAGTGGTGATCTGAGGTTGTATGTGATAGAAGGGGATATAGAGTTCATATGTGCTGAGGATAAAGCCCTACAGTCTTGTCATGTGTGTATTAATATGTACTTATGACCCTTATGACCAGCTGATTGGACAAGGTAACATGGTAACTTCATACAGGCTTGGGAAGTTATCCTGTTGACTCTCTTTCAACCTGTAAAGCTGAAATGATTAGCAGAATGGGATCATAAGATGGACAGAAAAGTTGGCTTTGGAGTCCTAAGACCTTCTCTTTTTTGAAATTTAAGGTGTCTAATGGGAGTTCTGCCATTTAGCCTGCTTAATGCAGCTGTTAAGGGGTGTTATGATCAGGAGATTGCTGGTAAAATGTGCAAAGAAAACTCTCCATCCCTATCTTTTGCCTTCATTTTTCCTTTAAAAAACTGTGTATTAGCTTTCTTTTTTGTACCATAAGAGTATAATATGCTGTATTGCTTTGCTGATCTAGGTCTGTAGACTCTGCAGACCTCAGTAACCAACTACTTTGCATAGGTGAGGGCTGTATTCTCTGCCTCAGTGTTTTAATATCTCCTCTGCCACAGTCCAATAGAAAAACCAATGGACTAAAACAACCCTTAGCTACCTAGATAATACACCTGTGTGTGAGAAAAATCTCCTTTGTTCAATTTAGAGAAAATGTAAATACCTGTGAAACAAGGAAGTTTAGCAGACAAGTAAAGTTTTTATTTCATCACGTGCTGGGTGCTCAGGCTGCAAGGGTCCAAAAAAGCACACCCCTCCCTCTAAATTCATGCTTTTTATAAATCCCCAGAGTTCCGCCTTGTTAGCATAATGAGAAGAGTGGGCATCTTATTCTGATTGGTTTTGATGTACCCCCCTTTGCAGGGAGACGGAGTCTCCTGGTCAAGATGACCACCCTCTCCTGCACACAAAGGCCTGCCACGTGGCGTGGGGGCCTGTTTTAGCCATATCTTTATCTACTTTCATAATTCTCCATTCCCGAATGCAAATTGCCCTTGGCACCAGCTCCAGACCGGACCTGGTACCTTACAGCCTTCACGATACGCCTAAAAACAATTTCTAAGTTAATGAACCATTTGCTTGTAATAAAACCATGGGGTTTTTATTTCTCATATGTGCAATCCCAGGGTTTCTCGATCTTCACAGGAATGGGATTTAAATGACATTTAAATCAAATCAAGTGAAATCAGTACCCAAAAACTACATTTCTGTTGCTTTTAAGTCCTGTGGGGCTTAGTCAGTGGTGTATTTTCAGAGTGCGTGCAGGGTACATCTCCCTTGTAGGTGAATTCTCCCTGAAAGACAGGGACATATGTATGCCTTTGAGTAGAAATATTTGTGGATCCCTCTGCTACAATCTGAGCAGTTATTCAGGGGGTTGGTTCTAGGTGCTTCTCAGCTAGTCCACATCCAAACTGTATGAACTGTCAGCCCAGGGGAATTCCCTAACACCATGTCAGAGTCTAACATGAGACTCTCCTAATAATTCTAATTTACAGTGTAGAAGGGAATTCAATAAGCACTGACATAAAGAAAGGAGCCTGCCCCTACAGGCCTAGCGATTCTATGTCCTCCCTCTAGTGGCATAGTTTCAGGACTGCTTGAGAATTACACATATAAGCATTTCTTGTTGCAGGAATGCAAGCCATCCTTCCCAAATATATAGCATAACACTAATTGATTCTCCCACTGTCTCTATTTCATAAATTGATTTTAAACAAATATTTTTCAAGACGTGTACTTTAAAGTGTATGCTTTATATACCTTATACACTTCATGCTTTAGTCTTTGGTATTTTCATCTTTATTTTCCTTTTATGTAAACAAGTATGATTGAGAAAGAATGTTCCATGGATTCTGTTATTATTTAGATTTAAAACCTTGTGTAACATTGAAGTAGTTATATGGAAAAACATGCTGCCTTTCTTTTTTTTTTTTAAATTCAACCGTTGCGAACTAAAATTCAAGCTAATTGATTTCAGATTCAAAAACCATAAGATTCTGCTGATGTTTTTTTCGGTTTTGAATTCTAGGAACATAGCAAGACATAATACCTGGTCTCAATTCAGTTTTGACCCTGCTTTGAGCAGGAGTTTGGACTGGAGACCTACTTAAGTTCCTTTCCAGTTTGAATTACTGTATTATAGGGTGTCTGTGGGGAACTGCGATGGGTCTGCACATTGGCAGAGCAAGAAGAATTTCATTCTGAAGAGATTGTGTACCCATGAAGATACATTTCTCAGCTAGACGATTGTAAACAACTTGCAGGTGCTGAGAGGACTCAGGCAGCTACAAGATAAGGGATAATGAGCTGGGTGAATCTGTACAGAAACAAAGGGTTGTAACTATGGCCAATGAATGATTGTTTATATGTAATAAGCACCAACACTGTTAATGCACGTACACTGAGGAAAGATATAAAAAGTAGCTGTGCTGAAAATAAACGGGATCTACGCCTGACTTTCTTGTACATTTTGTCATTTGTCTGTCTCAACAACGACAGGTGTCCATCTCACTACTCAATCTTCAGGTGTTTTCTTTATGTTTAGCTGAGGCTGAACTGGGAAGCTAGAAGTGTGATTACCTCTTCTGCTACTTTGGTAACTGGTCAGACATCTCAGGAGCTGGGCAGAAAGCATGAAGGGGATTGTTGGAGTGTGTACAGAAGGGACTTTGTTACTGGTGTAATGGACTTTGTTACTGCTGTCACCTGCCTGTTTTCAAAGTATATTGAGTTTGGATGCCTTGGCCTAAGAGGGGTGGACTGGGTCCAAACAGAACAAATAGCCAAAGTTTTCTCTTAGTTTCTTACATATGTAGTAAAGAGAAGTAGGCAGTTGACTAATCTGTATCTGGCTCTGGAGGTCTTCAGAGATGTGTTTTTACTCTGCATTACATACAGTCTCGAGACCCTGAGACTTCAGGACATCTACCTACCAAGTACTTTAGGATTATTGTGCTGGTGAAATGAGGCAGCTGTCTGCCTATCTATTAACTGTGTGTGTGTGCCTGTAGCTTTTTGCGAGAGCAAATTCAGATACATATATTGATATATCTTTGTCACCATCTAATGTTTTTCAGAATTCTGTGGATCCGTGTGGTGGTAACTGCTGCCTACTGACAGTAACTATTGGCAGCTTTCAAATGCTGCAAAAATTCTGAGTCTCTTGGGACCTCTCAAGCTACATGGTACAAATTGCACCACTTGGGTAGTGCTTCCTAGTAAATACTGTTACGATGTTACAGTTCTTTTCCATGTTTCAGGGTGTTTCAAAATGTGTTTTCTTTTTCATTGTCAATCTATTTCTTTTTAATACCTTTGAGGACTGGTAAGGGAACAGAAGGGTAGGTGAGAGTGAAGTTAAGTAAGATAATAATCTGGTAAGTGGGAGATAAATATAGAGAGCGCTAAATAATTTTTCCCTCAGGAAAGGTGACTAGAGAACTTAAGCTGTATGATAATCATGTTTCAAGACACGTATTTTGATAGGATAACATTCTTGCATGTCTCTGCATTTTTAGTATTTCTTATCTTAATATTTGAGGTAAAGATTATGAATGCTATGTGAGAATTGCTGTAACATCATTCTAGTAACCATAAAAAGAAATTCTTTTTAAACCTTTATTTTATATGCTGTAGAACTCTCTCTATACACACATGCACACAAAAACTACTTTTGTAGGGTTCTTAGATGTTACTCAAGTTCTTTTTCTTTTTCAAATTTACCTCCAGTCAAAAAGTAAACAAGGGCCACCAAGGTCACAGTGTAGTCACAATGCAGTGCCAGTGTTTGTGCAGGGAAAAAAGAAATCCCTACAATTTCTAAAACGTGTAGAGGAATTGAATAGGTAACGAAGAATCTGGTGATCTGCAGTGGGATGGAGCATTGTGCAACAGAATAGCAGATCTTGTATCAATTCACTGGTTTTCCAAAAGAGAGCTCATTACCCTTTAAAAAGTGGCCATATATGACATAGAACAAGATACCAGCTTGTCTGGTTGAAGAGGAAATTTAGAGATAAGAATTCAGTTGTGGAGTCCAGAGGAAATGGGCTTTTCTTTGTGCTGCTGTATTTGGCAAGTCTGGTACTGTACAATAGTTTTTATAAATCTGGAAGTGTCAATCATTTCTGAATGTGGTAACCTGTTACTGAAACAGTGGACTTGGCAAGTGTACATTTGTATGCAGGAGGTAATAAACTGCATTCTTCAGTAGAGCATTTCCTGACACTTTTGCTACTGTATAGGCAAAATCTCATGCCTTTGCAATGTATGTTCTGAAGTATAGGGAATGAGGTTTTCTTGATGCAGTTTCATGTTGTTCTGTGAAATTGTTGCCACACAATAGATCAATGTCCACTTTATCCTAGACAAGAATTAAATGAAGTCAAACTGTTTTATGATACTGTTTGAGATCACAGTACTATTTCTACATTTAAATATGATAAAGTTTTAGTAAGTAGATAAAGTAAGTTGTGTGAACTAGAAAATGTGTTGAAACCTTCTGAGCTGCTTTTTTTCGATTAAGAAATACTTGAATTTTTGTTCATCCTTGTAAAGCTAAATCTGCCCTGGCACTGATTCAATTGTTTTCTGTTTGTGAAGTTTTCTGAAGAATGATTTTAAGAACTGAAAATTTCCAGGAAGTGTTGCTGTATGTCACTCATGGTTTCAAATGATATGTTGCCCTTTAGATAATTTGCAATATGAAGAACTACTTTGATGTTCCAAGATTTTCTTCTTTCTCAGCTTCATAATCCTTTTTTTTTTTTTTGAAGTGTGACAGAAATAAGCTAAAATCCAAATACTGGTGAATCCCAACTTCTATTAGTTAAATTAACCGAATGATGCTATTAAAAGTCAAAAATGTGGACAGGATAAGAGACCTGATTTGTCACTCTGTTGTTATATTTGAGGGATGAGGGTCTCAAAAATGTCTGGTTCACCAGAGTTTTGTTCCTCCTTCTCTGTTGCTCTGCAGACCTTCCCTACAACTACAATCATGCTCTCCTACATACTGAGGAGTAGGGAATTTTAATAACAGGAAAATTATTATATCCTCTGGTTAGTCTAAGGACCAGAGCTCTTATACACACCTTACTAACTTCAGAAATCATCTATTTGGATGGTATTTTCATTCTTTTATAATAAAAAATCAGGATAAGCAATATGCTGGTATAACTTAGAATTGGACCCAGTATCTCTGATATACATAAAACACAGCATTAAGGGGCTGCTGTAAGTGAAGAAATCTGGATATTTAGGTTAATACTTAAAATTCCACTATTAATCCTGAGCTTTATTTCTGTATTGCAAACAAGTCTTTTATCATTCAGAGGGATTTGCTTCTATTCTATCTCATTCTTATCTTTCAGATACTTATTTGCCTACATGTGTGCTGTGCCTGTAGGCACTCCTGGAGTGTATGTATACACACAGGGAATTAATGGGCTTCTGTAACAGTTTTCACCACAGTCTTTTCTGAAACTGTACTTTTTAAGGGTGCACTTGTGCTCCTAGATTCTTACCTCAGCCTGTTTATTTACCATCAATTATTTCTCCTAGTTACAATAATGTCTGAGTTACAGTTAAGCTGATGTAGATGCAGTGTTCAGTCTCATACTCGGTGCACACTAAGGTGTTTTTTTTTTTTTTTTTTTTTTTTTTTTTTTTTTTTTTTTTTTTTTTTTTTTTTTTTTTTTNTTTTTTTTTTTTTTTTTTTTTTTTTTTTTTTTTTTTTTTTTGTAATCATAATTCATATTTTTGTTCGTACCCAGCTAACTACTATTTTGAGTATATATTTGTGTAATACATTGATCAGTGTAGACATATGCTAACTTAGATTTTTTTATACTTTATGTGGTGCTTATGCATTAGAAAAAAACCCATAAAGTAAAAATTTAAAGCATCATTCCCGTGGGAGCAGTGGCTATAGAAAATTTACATTTTCATGGAACTGTGGATGCCTACTTCTTGCTTATTCTCATAATTCTGGGAAGCTGATAGCTGGCAAAATGTAGGAGTTTGAAAGAAAGCTGAACTCCAACAGAAGAAGACAGTATACGGTTAATGGTTTTGAATGAATATTTAGTGTTTCAAAGACTGAATTGCCTGCAGACTGTTAGATTTCCAAGATTTTCAAGTATGCATGGAAAACCTTTCACTTAGTATTTTTATTCTCTGTTAAGAGAAAGAAAGAAAACAAAAAACATTTGAAAGTCAAATCATAATGGAAGACAAACTCAAAATAATCTGTACAAGCTGGAGACAAAGTGTGAAAAACATGTTTTTTGATAAGAACAAACGCAAGGTGCTCCACTTAACTGGGGAGAAGCAGTGGAAGACATACCAGTATGGGGGATAACCTGTAATGGATCTGTTCTGTAGGAAAAATTCTGGCAGTAATGATAGATCAAAGGATGACAAAAATCAGCAGTTTCATGCTAGTGTGAGGCAGGCAACTATTGTAGTATTCTTACACAGAAAGACAGTGAGATCTGTGAATTGAAATTTCTGTTTTGCACTAGTAAACTGGAGAACAGTGTTCAGTTTTGGGCAGTTTACTCAATGAAAGACATGGATCAATTGGAAAAAAGAGCAAAAGCATGCTCTGAAGTCTACATAGCAAAAAGTACTAATCTGTACTCTAGTAGGTAAAGAAACAGTGGTGTCATACTGCATCAAAGAAAATATAGGCTCAATATTAGCAGATTTTCCAATGACAATGTTAAAATGCTTTTGATCAAAATCTTTGGGGATTCTGTGTCCACAGGCCTTAGAAACAAACTGGACAAAACAAGAGTTGCCAAGAATTATGTTGTAAATAGGATTAATTCTGCTTTGGGGGCCAGGGGTTAGACTAGACTACTCAACAGATTTTTGTTAGTCTTAAGACAGGTTTAAAATATGACTTGCAAAGAAAAGTTAAGTGATTTGAATGTTTTAACTAATTTTAAGATTAATCTGTGGGTGCTATGCTCTAACAAAAAAGGATTTGTTAATTAATCCCTCTCCAAGAGGATTACATGGTTCTCTGCTGTAATATTAATGGATGGGTTGCTTCAGTCATAAAGATGCTTGCAGAATGGGTTTAAATTTTGAATGTTATATCTCAGTATAAAGAGAACATGAATTTGTTAAAAACTTTGTACACAATTTTTTTCATTATTACAGTGGAACTGTTTTGTATAGAGCTAATAGATCTGTAGACTGTCACTTGAATAAATACTTAATATACTTAATAATTATGCTATTACGAACTACATATTCTGCATGGGAAATTTGAGGAATTTTGCAGTTTTTACAGTATAGACAACCTTATTTTAACTTTTTTTTTCTTTTTTTTTTTCTTTTTCAAATTACATCTTGGTAAACCTGACATACTGCTTAGGAGAAGTGAAATCATGTACTGCATTTTCAAAGGTTATGTGAGAGGTAAAACCAGTTTTCTTTCCCAACAAAAATAAACTAACCTTGTCTGGTTTTAGGTGGAATTTTGAAAGATAGATATATTTACATCTGTAGTGGGTAAATCGGATTGCATTTTAAGTCACTTTTTAAATTAGAAAACCAATTTGTCAAAACAGCAAAAAGGAAAAATGAGGGAGGGTAGAATTGCATCAACTTTGAAATAAGAAAATAAACATTAAAATTCAGTATTACAAAATTTAATAGTCCCGGTACTGACTTTTTATGTAAATAACTATACCTGTACTTGAAGTAGATGAAATATAGTACAGAGAGAATTAAGCCAGAAAATAGGCAAAAAAGAACTGTACTGTAGACATAAGCCTGGGAGGAGAATTTTGCTTCTGTGGAGACAAAACCCCAAAGTTATTGTTAAACACCTCAGGGCTTGTCAAATGTCAGCAGAAACCTATGGTTAAACAACTGAGCTGAGTGCAGTGTCACCCTTGACTGTAGTGAAAGCTGAATTTCAAATACTTAGCTACCTACACTGAGGTGTCTGAAACTGTGCCCCAATGAGTATATTCTATGCACCAAAGTAACAGCCCTCAGAAGTTTCCTACTCTGAAATATTATGGCCATCTTGTCTAACATAGCTCAAGGGCATGAATAAGGTCTGTGAACAAGAGTAGGTTGTTGAGCAATAAGCTAATATTTGAGTTTCCAGCCTATCAACTACTTGGAGGTGAATGCTTTTAACCTGAAGTAAATGAAAGCTAGTTTACTACTTAGAGAGAACTGCTTCCCCACCAGAGAGGTACAGTATGCAAGTAGATTATGTACACATTTTGTGAAATTTATTGTTCACCCCTTTGCTTGCATGCAAAACAGGAAGTTAATATGTACTTTTCTTTCTGTTCTTCTTGAATGAAACACAAAGGCATGTGTGTCATATAATGTACATAGGTGACATAGTGATTTTAACAGTGGTAATCAAACAAACTTTTACTAATAGTAAACAGATCATTAGCAGATGTAGGTAACTGTACTTTGATTCTTAAAAGAGCCATTGGCACAGGTAATGTCCATTTTTAATAAATCTACAGATTTCAGCTTGCATTAAGTACTTGAACTTAGGTCTGTGCAGACTAGGAGTGCCATGATAGAGATCTGCTGAACTTTGAGTTCCAGAAGAGGACATCTACTATTTCAGTGCATTTGAAATGCATATGCATAGCAGGTCAAAATAGAACATGTTAGAGATATACTGTAGATCAGCGGTATAGCTATTCAGCACTTGTACAGTAGCCATTTGTGTAGCGTTTTTGGATAGAGTCTGAAAAAATACAGCAGATTTTACTGAGGAGAGTTGGCTGTTTTCCGTGTTGTTTATTTTGCAGCATTTAACTCAGACTTCCCTGTTACAGCTGTTCTGGTCTATACAGATACATATACAGCTACTTAATATTCACTGGGACAGAAACAAAGTGAAAAATTAGGTCTGTAGTTCTGTTGTTAGGATACTTGTCTACCACAAAGGAAGGTTGCTATTCCAGTGAGTATTTTTATTTATTTGTATAATCTATAAGTATAGTCTGCACTAGCATAGTTCCACCTGCCAACCCTGAATCACTTTAGAAAAATTATTTTTCAAGGTGTGGATGAGCTCTGTGCTGGATACAGTTCTCGTTTCTGAATCTCATCCATTTCAATGCCCTTTTCAATGAATTCCCCAAGGTCATCAGACCTTTTAAAAGAAGCAATTATGTGCTGAATGGGAGACAATTAACTAACTTCTCTAAAGAATGAAGAGAGGTGTATCTAAATTCCAGTGGACATTCCCCTCCACTGCTACCATTTCAATAGCCATAGGCTGGCTGCTTGTTGAAATGAACTTGTGCAAAGTATAACATAGATGTTCTGCAGGGACAAGCTTATTATGTGGCTGAGAAGATATCTTTCAAATCAAATTAATGTGTTCTTTTTATAGTGAAGTATACCAAGTCTTTGTTCTCTACTTGTCTAAAATGCATTATGTATGTACAATATATTTATTTATTGTTAGGTGTCTGAAAATAATGAAAAAATTCAAGTAGTCCATGTTCTTTATGTTGTACCTATGAGGTATTTGTGTTTTCTAAGATGGGATAATGTAGTTATAGTTTAAAATGTTTGTAGATGTACAGAATGGGAATAGAAATTTGAAGTTACAGGATGGCTTTCCTTTGTGCTTCTGTTATGTCATGACTATTTTAAACTAAAATAGTTTGCAAGATAGTTTTCTTGCTTTTGCCTAACACAACTTCCACCTCATGCTATTTTAAACAAATTGCTGGTAATGTAAAATACTTGATTATCACCAGTATTTGTTTTTTACTCCTGATCGGTTACTTAAAGCTGCAAGCACGAATCCTATGAGCAAAGTAAGACCAACTTCAACCATATTAAAATTCTGTGTACATTTAACTTGCTTTCTGCTATGTGACTATGTTATACTGAAGCTATTACCTGGCTCAGTGGTCCCACAGACAATTTCCTTCTCTCATTCTGATTTTATTGTATATTATTGTCAGCATAGTACAGGAAACTGCAAATTCAATTTTGATCAATCCCATGAGGGACTTGATACTTTCATGACTTACTCTTGTTGTTTTAAAAATAAATTGAAGTAGCCATCTAATTTAAGGGTTTCCTTCAGAGTAGAGAATTAAAATCTGTATTTTCTTTTATGCAAAGTCCCTTTTCTTTATTGTGTTATTAGGGAGAAGCTAATATTTAAGGAAATTTTACAGGGATTACCCCCCTGGGAAAGATTTAGTTCTTCATTTAGTATTTCCATTTTGTATTTAATGGTTTATTAAGCTCTCTTTCCCCCCCCTTTCTTTTACACCTGGTGATCATAAACCTGCTGTTTTCTTTTAAAGATAAGGCTTTTTTGAGCATTTTTTATAATTTAAGTTTTAAAGACAGCCCTTCCTCCACTCATTGTACTTAGTCCTTACTGTGAGGCAGATTAAAGATTCCTTTGGTTTAAAGAACTTTGGTTTTGCTTCCTTGCTCTGTACTGTGTTACTGTGATACAATCTAGCCAAGACTATGGAAGATGAAATAGTGAGAAGTTAGGATGGCACCATGAGGAGAAGAAAAGGTAACTGCCTAAGAACAAAAAGAGTAAATGACATAGTGCGGTGTGACCCTACCAGAGGCAAAGGTGTTAACAGTAAATCACTGGGATGAGATTCAGGGCTTGATTCAGCTGCATAGCAGGCATCTATCTAGTACTGTTTTAGCTGTCATAGTGTGTCCTGTCTGTCTTCTAGGCCTAAAGTGGTGGTCCTGTTTCTCATCTGATCCTGTGCAGGATATCCTGCATGACCTTGAGAAAAGGAAATGATACTGTATTTTGGGCAAAAGATTCCAGTTCACTCTTTCAGATTGTAGACATTGACATGCAGTGTCTAAATGTGAGGTAGGGGCTTTTAGTCCCATAATAGTCAAAGGAAATGAAATCAAACATGTCTGTTTTAAATGGAGTTAAATAACTCCAATGATTATGTCTTTTTACTTACATAAACTGTGTGTAGTGCATATGTATATTTTAAAAGTAAAGGGCTAAGTTATATTGAAGTCTTAGACAACATCAGTGTTACAGAACAGTCACAGCCTGAGAGAAAAACAGATAAAAAAGAATTGCAATTAATACTGCTTCTTTTCATGAACGTCACAGTTTTTGAATTAGATACAGAACAGACAAGGTAGTAGGGTGAACAAAAAAATTAATGATCATAGATTTGTTCTTGCTTCTAACTACAGATTTGCTTCCCTAGCTGAAATAGTTCTTCGATACTCAGCTTCCCTTCCTGAAGTTGCTATGATACCTTATGCAACTGCCAAACAGATCTGGGAAGATCCACAGAGCTTTTTGCATATCTACTTAAAACTCAAGAGCTCTTATAAAACCCATCATGAGCATTTGCACTAGTGACATAATTAAAAATATCCATATCAGTTAAAGATCTTTAAAAAATATCTAAACACTGAAAGAATTCTAACCATGGCATCTTCTCGCTGTGCATGTTGAGAATTCAGAACAAGTGATAGTTGTTTAACTTACCACACATGTAGATGTAAAACCTTATCAGTGTGAGACCAGCATTACGGCATTTTCCTGAAAAGTTAAAAATGAAAATTCTTAAGACCAAGGAAACTCTTATTTTGATGTTCTAGCAAAATGAAGCAAGAATTCTAAGCAGAGCTTGTCAAGTTTAATTCAAAGTTTAAGAAGGTCCTCAAAAAAAACCTTCTAACTTGCTTCTGTACCCATAATAATATGGGGAAAGGTAGCAGTGGTTACTCTTGACTCAAAACTTTAGAGCTTGTACAAATTCTGGGGAAAAACATGCTGGTTTGCTCTACATCTCCATTTCCATTACTTGAAACTTCAGAAGTTGACAGCATCAATTTAATAAGGAAATGCAGTGTGAGTGCTATTCCTCTGCTGTCCCTTTGTATCTACGTTGATAGAGTAAATAGTTATTGGAAAGACTCAGCATATGAATCTGATGAGCTAATAAGTAAATTCACACTGGTAAAAGCATCTTCTAAGCAGGATGATCTCTGGCCATGAGGAGGTACTTAGCTTAGTTGAGGTGCATTTGCAACATGCAGGCGTGAGCAGTATCTAGGCCAGTGCTTCCGCAGTAGACTAACCACATACATGGGCATAGCCTTGAGCTGTATCATTTGCTGCCCATATGCTCTGCAATGCGTGATTGTTATCATAGGTTTTCTTTTCTCTTGACAATGTCTGAAATAATGATTATAACCCATAAGACCAGTGTTTCTAGGGCATAACATCAAATATACATGTTGCCGTTGGGTGTGGTGTTGGGGTAAATGGTGGTTTAGAAGCCATTGTATGTTGTTAATTAATTTATGTTCTCCTGCATTTTGAATGACATATTCAATAGATGATTGACATAGGCTTTGTTATCCCTTGTCATCAAAGCTCTCTAACTTTTAAACAGAAAAATTCCTCAACATCTGTCAGGAAAATCATAGCTGCCATTTATCCTTTCTTGGAGAAGAATGTGAGATATGATGACTCCTCAGAGTTGCTTCAATCTGTGTTTTATTCTGGGATTTTATTTTTATAGCTTATCAGTAGCTACAATATTCTAGGTACTATAGAGATCCTTAATAACTGAAGCCATAAGAAGAGCCACTGTCTGGGAGCTCAGCCAGATTGATTCAGGTGAGAAACAAGCTATAAATTTTAATACCCAAGGTGATTAGCCACTGAACCAGGCTATGTATGAGGATGATACAATATCAACCCATACTCAAGTTCTTCAGTTCAGGTTTAGCATCGATCAGCTTTTGAAAATATGCTGTAATCAAATGCCAGCCACTGCCCTCTGTTGTGAAGAATTGTTTTGCAGGCCCAAGGTGTGTTACAGCAGTCAGATTCTGCAATCCTACTCTAGTCTTAAAAATGGTGAGCATGAGCATAGGAAGGCATTCATCACAGTGCAGTCTGGCACTGGAATGGTTCTTTGAAAGATGTATAATATCAATTTAATCACAAAACTGAATAGAATCTACTCCATACACATTCTGCCACGTTTCTCCCTTGTGCAAAGTGTTAAGGGAAGACCACTGAGGTATTCGATCTCCAGAAGCATCTTTGCTACTAAGTAAGATTTAGTGTGGTATGTGTATCATGTAATTCTTTTCAAATATATCACATCAAGTGTTTATGGTTGATTTGGATTCCCTTTGCATGCTTTATAAATTCTTAAGGACCTTAGGATCCATACCTTTTTGTAACATTAATGAATTCTTTCTAGGTTGCTTGGCTTAGGGATACTAAGTCATGCTGAAGTCACTTTCACTTTTTCTACATCACGTCACTGACATTATTGCTCTGTGCAGTCAGCTTTTATTTAGAGAGGCTTTTTTAAAAAACAGATAATGGCCAAATTTCTTCCCTTTCTCTTTGCACTCTTTACCAGGATTCATACTAACTGAATTTGCCTCCAGCTTCTAAGAAAGTAGTAAAGCCTGAGATCCACCGATGGGACTTCAAACTATCAAGTTTTACAATGAAACAGGACTTTAAAGATTTTGTCAAACATCTTTTTAGTTGATCATAGATGGAGAAAGGTTGTACGTGACTATTTAGTTTCTTACAGAACGGAGATACTTTGGCACCTTGACATCTTATAACACTGCTATTTCACCATGAAAAACAATCCCTGCCCATCCCTGCCCTGAGTCCTCTTCAGGTTATCAAATGAAATGTGTAGCACTATACAGGGAGAGAACAACATTGAAATCAAGCTTCCATGATTTATTATTACTTGCTAAATGAGTCTTTACCTTACATGAAGTAATATTTTGCCTCCATTCTTTAGCAGGCTAAAACTTAACATGCCTTTCAAGTTACCCACATATTAATTGAAACCAGCTTATTTTTAATATGTGGTTCTTTAGTGAATATTATTTTGAGCTGTTGTATTTCCTTTCAAATATCTTTTTTGATTCATGACTCTGTTACCTATGTTAAGTGTATAGGATTGAGAATGTGTCTAGCTGAAGGAAGTAAACAAATGCTAGGATGAAAAAATAAGACTTTTATATAATATAAATTATCATTAAAATTCTAATTTTTGATGGATTTTATTATGTAAAATCTTGGCAGAAGTTTGTAGATAGTGATAATTTTTATTATGATCTCTGTGGAGTGGATAAACTTTCAAATATGTTTTATTAGCTTATAAAAATTATTATCTGTATCTAAAAATCCCAGTATTATCTGTGTGGTTAGGTGACCAGAGCCGTAAGAACAGTACTGTTATATAGCATACTTTATATGTAAAAACAATTAATCCAAAGAGAAAACTTGTGTACTCAATGTTGTCTCAATTAAGTTCTACTTCAGGAGTTTTTGAAAGAATGTTTTATAATGTCTGCTTCTAGATCTATTTCAACACTGATATCTAGTTGCTTGGTGAACATCAAGGCCTGTTGTAATCTTGTTGTTACTAACTTAGTAAAGTTATGCCCCAGAGGAACCTTTGTGAAACACACACATAGGACTAACATTTTTACTTGTGATTTACTGTTTAGTCCTGTAGCTTTGACAAGTTTTTAAAAATTAGACATAAGAGCTTCTTGCAAGTATTTATCTTGTGAGATCACAGTGGTAGAAATCTTTCCCGAGGCTTTAATTTTCTGCAAACACACACTTTGTTTCCCTTCCTTTCCATTCTGTGAGGGAAAAGATACCTACCTAGAAATGGACAGTAGGGGGACTTGGTCTCTGTTCTCTCTTATATTTATGTGTTTTATTTTAAACAGCCAGTGAATGCAAAACAACAGTGAAAGCCAAAATGCTTCAAACTCTGACATGGCATCCTTGTTCTGTGTCTTCATGGCAGGGACTAAACCCGTAGTTCTTTCTGCGCTTATCTGAGTTTTTGATGATTAAGCTGGAGCTAGATTTCTTCTGCCTGCTCTCCTTCCTGCCCTGAGAGTCATCTCAGGCCAGAGGGTGGCTGGCTGACCTTTCACAGGACAGGTGAAAGGTGTTTGCTCCCACAGTGCTTGTTATTCCCAAGGAGAAGCGGCATCTGGCTCTTTCCAAATGTAAAGAAGATAATTTGAGATTGGAAAAATGTTTGGGTTGTTGTTGTTTGTTTTTTTAAATCAATATTTACGTATGTATACTTTAATCATCTTACTTCTCTGAGTGAGCAATGTGTACAAGGAGTTAATTCACTTCTCTTGATTTTTTATACATCCTAAAGAAGACAGTCAATGTTTAGGTGTCGTATAGGTTAAATCCAGACCTATTCTATTTTCTATTACTGGCTTTTTTTTTTTTTTTTTTTTTTTTTTTTTTTTTTTTTTTTTTTTTTTTTTTTCTCTTTTTCTGTCTGTATACACCACAGATATCGTATTCTTCCTTGCCTGAGGAAGCCACAGACAACTGGCTTGGCTAAGGACAAAGGAACTTGAACAAAGAACTAAAAAGTGATTGAAAGGCTTGTTGCTAAGCTGGAGGGAGAAATATGTTCTGCAGGGAAGAAGATTAAACTTTATTCCCAAATACTGTGCTAGGAAGCTCCAGCATACCTAACTTCAGGCGAGTGCTGCAGTATGTGTACAGACCTTTTGTTTTAATAATTTTCCTTTGTGTCTATGGGTAAGTTTTTCCTTTTTTTTTTTTTCCTCTTTAAAAGAGATTGTGCTCTGTCTACATCACCTTTACACCAATTTCACAACATAAATCTACTGCAAAAATAAACCCCATTATTTTGCCAAGAAAACACAGGTGGTAGTCACTCTCAGGATAGACAGAATCCTTGATAATGCTTTTGGTAGATATAGTGAATTCCTTAGCAGAAAAAATGTGAACAAACAAAAACATATCCAGTCATGAAAAGATAACAATTCATAGCCAGGTCTCAGAGCATGAAGGGTCTTTGTTCTTTTTTAATGTACTTTTCCTTTTTCATGTCAGTCATACTTAGTTAAATTGACTGCGCCATTCTCTTGCTCATGCATGTACATGTGCTGTGTGATGTATCTGATGTTCCTTTTTATGCTCATAACTTTTTTTCTATATCTATTTTTAGTTTAGTTATTTTTAGTTAGCGCTTTCATTTGACTCTGAGATTAAAATCAGTAATATTAAAAGCAAAACAAACTTGTGTAAACAACAGTAATATTAAAAGCAAAATACTGTTGTGTATTGCACAAATTAAGCACTTTTTTTGTTTCCTAGGCACAAACATCTAATACTATATTCAGTGAATCAAAACCTCTTATCTGGCCTCAGGGGCTCTTCCGGAGAAGCACAAGTCCCTGTGAATCCTGTGCCATATCTTCCTGACTATCACAGACACTCTAGGGTTTTTCTATTGCATTATATGTTTATGGATAAGTAGCTGAATCCCATTCAAGTTGTTTTTAAGCAGATTTTATTGATATTAGTGTTGATGGCTGTGGAACTGCTAGCCAATAGCATTTTAACACTGCTATCTAGGAATTAGCTGAATGCAATGAGACTGGGAGAATAAGGTATTCTTTACTCAGAAGGCATGAAAAGCTTAGTACGTATATATAGTCTACTGGTATGCATGCAGAAATCTGTCTTCCCAAAGAAGAACAAGTGAGACATATAATGTAGTGGTATCCTTTTAGGGTCTTTGCTGAAGTTATACAGTTGTTTTGCTGTGTTAAGATGTCAGCAGTCCCATAATAGGGACTGAAAATATCTTGATTGCTGCAGAGAAATGTGATGTCAGAGGCAGAATTGCACAGATGGGCTAATACCTAGCCATATATTTTCTGGAAATTTTCCTTTTTCTATTTCAGATATTGTTGCTCATTAAAATACCTAGGAGCCATATTGAAGTCCTGAATGTTGGACAATGTTTTGATGTGGATCACAACTTGGAAGTTTAATTCTGTTTGCCATGCCATATGTAGAGATAGACCCACATGTTCCCCCTTTTCTGAGGAAGCTGCAGTTGTTGCTCAGGGAGCTGGGGCTATTTAACCTGGAGAACAGTAACAGGAGGCTCAGGGGTGACCTTATCCCTCTCTACAACTGCCTGAGAGGAGGTTGCAGCAAGATTAGCCTCTTCTAACAAGGTAGGAGACAGGACAAGAGGACATAGACTCAAGCTGAACCAGGGGATGAGTTTCTTCACAGAAGGGGTTGTTGAACATTGGAATGGGCTGCCCAGGGAGATGGTGGAGTCACCATCCCTGGAGGTGTTCAAGAAACGACTGGACATGTAGTCTAGCTGACAAGGTTGTGTTCAGTCAAAGGTTGGACTTGATGATTTCAGAGATCTTTTCCAACCTAATTGATTCTGTGATTCTTTTAATATTTATTGTTATGGCATCAGAAAATCAAAATAGCTCATTGTTTCAATGTATTAAAAAAAACCCACCAAAACTAGACACCATTTGTTTCATCATTTATATTGTTCTGATAGCAGTACTTATCATTACCATTTCTTGCATCCTCTCCCAAAAAGGCTTAGAAGTCAAAAGACACATCATTTTCTTAGGTGTTTCTGAAACTCCTTAAAGAAAATAAAGAGCTGTCTTTTTGGACAGTGCAAGTATTTCAGTCAAAATGAACTTGATCAAACAGAACAGATGACAAAGATTTTAACTGTGCTTTCGAAAGACAGCTTTGTTGCTAATGTGAAAGTTAAGCAATTAGTTTGCTTTCCAGACTTCTCAGTTGTTACTCACAAAAAAAGTATTGTGAGAAATTCTACTCTTCCCTTTGACCCTTTCCTTCACACTTATAAATACATGAAAGTGAAAACCAGTGTTCTCTGTTCTTTACAAATTTTTCACTTCAAGCACTCTTAAGAATAACCATGAAGGATTGCATATAACGGTTTATAAATATAGTTCTCTAATACTTCTCATTCAAGAAGTATAAAGAAAACCATTGTGGTTACATTTGCTTCATAAGTTACAGTTTTTGCATTGCATGTCTCCAGTATCAGTCTGAAGAAAAGTAGTTTGAGAAACATTTTATAGCTAAACAGTTTTCCCTACTGGAGCCTAGAACCTGCAAACACAGTAATCCATCAATATTCAATTTATGTTATCTCTTCTCGTAGGGTAAAAGCTGGGGGGTTTGCAACATACACTGTCATGTTCAGGTTAGGTCCTTTTTTCCTTTCTTTATAAACTCTCATAGAAAGGAGAGGTGTTTTCCCACCTCCCTGTTCATACACTGAATGTGTGAAGATTTTGATGTCCGGGGTTTATCTGTTTCATCTGAGAAGTGGCAAGTGAAAAGTACAGCTCACTGAAATTAGTTTGATAGGATTGTGATGTGGCACTGAGTCACCCAAGACAGCTGAGTGGTGGAACCACTGAGATAATTAACTCACCTGTAGAGCATGTGCTGAAAGACTTTTCCAGGATGTGATTATAAATTTTAGAAAACTTGCTGAAACTAATTCTGCCCTAAATTAGACACTTCACCTCCCAGTGTAGGCTGAGAGAAAGGAAAATGCAGTGCACCAGTCATGATTTCTGGAGATACCTTTTTCCATTAGCAAGAGAAAGAACCTAGAGCCGCAAGACACCTTGCTGTCTGTATGAAGTGAAGTGTATTTGAGTAGCTGGACTAAATCCACAAAGGTATCAAAGCGCAGCTCCCTTCCACACAACTTGGACACCTAAGTTATGAGCATAGCTTTTCTGGGCTCCTTTGTAATCAACTCTTAGAGGAACATTAGCCTACTTCATCATCTACCTCACATCGATTTCAGTGGGAGTTGCCACTGTGAATTTGAGTATTAAAAGGTATTGATTATCTTTAATTATTTTGGTTGCTAACATCTATGTTCTGTGTCATTCTGCAAAGAGAAGTTTAGCTGATTGAGTTCAGAATCTGCTTCTCTCTGTCGGATTTGTGGGATGCCTATAATCCTGACTTCCTTATTTAACATAGGTTCCTGAATTAAAGTTGGTATGAGTTTTATCCTTTTGTCAGCATGGCTTTTATTTTCAGCTTCCATGCCTACATACCTCCTTAGCTTGTAAGTATTTGTGGTACCGGAAGGATAAAATACATTCCAAGGCTTGTGAGCCAGCTGAATAGTGGAGATATCTTTTAACAAGTGTGGCTAGTTTTGTCTTATTTGACTTATTCCACTTTATTTTCATTGATTTGTGTCAGAACCATTTAGGCTGAGATATAGTATTCTGTTCAAACAGGATGGGATAGCTTTGTTAAGTTCTCGGTTAAGTATCAGTTTTGATCATGGTTACTCCTAAGGCTCTTTTTAATTTTCTGTTTATTATTTTTAGCATTGATACGCACTTTAAGGTATTCCCATTCCTTTTTTGCTTCAATGCTCCTGACTCTATGACAATATGCGCTGTGTCCTCTGCTGTTTGTAGTACTCCAACCACTTTTGTGACTTCTTTATGAACTACAGCAGGAAACTAATGCTGGATAATTTTTCCTTCTGCATTATATTTAAATTGGATACTTTCCCTGATCTGCTTTGTGGAGCAGCTGCACAGTTGTGTGTCTGGCTGGGACAGCAGCCAAAGACTTGTGAAACCATAGCCTAACTCACCATGCTTTTGAGCTATTTCCAGTGCTTGTAATTAAAAGGCAGCTGTGATTACAGGCCTGTCATAACTTCTGGTTTTGTAGTCTTTCTTACTAGAGTAGATAGTTACATTCATCCCAAGAGATACTTATTAACCCCATTTGTTTTATTGTAAATGGGCTACTTTAAGTTCAGAGAAGGGAAACAGTAGGGCAGTCTTGTCACTTCAAATGCTTTGTATAACTAATTCTAAAATGTATTTAATTAAAAGGTTTACATAGTTTGTCCATACTATATATATATATATATCCCTACTGGGTATTTATAATCAAGTAAATGCATCAGAACTGTATTCTACTTCATAAGGATTTGTTTGCAAACTTATTGCATGAGTACTGTACAGTGCAGACTGAAAATATAGTAATAATTAATATACAAACTTCTCTTGAGACAGCACCAATTCTGGTATAATTCTAGTATAAAATGTGAGAAATTAACAAATTAGATCTGTACATTACTATAGAATTTCTGAAATTCTGAAATTCAGCAGAACTTAATCTGGGCATAAATGCTAAGGTGCCTTGAAGTTACAGTGATGGAAGATATGACTAATATTTAATTTAAAATATTTCTTCTGTCACTCAAAGTTGCATCCATCTGATGAAAACACAGTTTTGAAGTTTAGCATCCACCTTAGCTTAAAAATAATAGAGATGTGCTTTATCTAATATAAATAATAATATTTAAGTTGATAAGTAATAATCCAGAAGACAGTAATAAGTCAAAGGAAGCAGGGATATATTTCCTTGCTCTTGTATCTGACCAGAAAAATCTCAGAAGTGGGAATTAATCTATAAGTTAATATATATTTAGAAATTATCCAAAATGCCAGCCATTCTTTCTGTTTTATGTTTTTTTTTTCCCAAGTCTTTCTTGTCTGACTCTTGCTTCACATATACTCCAGACATTTGCTGGGAATTTTTGGAAATAATAAACATTTGAACAGATTCATGTTAAATATCTTTGCTTTTTCCATTAGGATATAAAAGAGTTCTTGTATTTTCATTTTATCAGTAAATAAACATACATGTGCTGTCCTTAGTCAAGTGGGGCTATCTCTGAGCAGATTTGTAATAATCCATAGTAATGTGGCACTCTGACTCTTCTTGGTTCTAGTGTAACTGTTCGCTTAAGATCATGTTTCTTATAAATGAGGAGTGTGAAATATGTCTCTTTTTTCAAATTTTTTTTTGTTGTTGTTTTTTTCGGGAGGGAGTTGTTTGTTTTTTGTTTGTGGGGTTTTGTGTTTGTTTCTTTCTTGTTTTTTTTGGAGCAAGTATTGGACGAAATGTGGTGTGGGTAATCCTTTTTCTCAAAAGATTTTAAAAGTGAAGGAGAAAGAGAGGCAACTGTTGGTATTAGCTGCTGTCATAAATATTCTTTTTGATCCAGTTGTGGCAGGTCCTTCTACATGTCTGCTGTCCTAACTAGGAAAAGTCTCTGCTGCTTGCAAAAACACCAGCTCTTAGTTCTTTGCAAACAAACTGTAGCAATGGAATAAAATGGGAAATCAGCAGACTTTTGAACAAGAAGCAGCATAATTCGTCTAGCAAGCATAAGGGTAGATTTATGCTGACAGTTCTCAGCTCAGACACATGCTCACATGTGATCACAGACATGGGACATCACACCATGGCCATGCCTTCAGCACTTAGACGCTCTCACTTAGGGTGACAATACTATGATCTTAGGCCCATATTCATCTTCCCTAGCTTTAGTGTGAGCTGTACTTGTATTGGCAAATAGCACATAGCCTGGGAAGAAGATTGAAACTATTATTTAACTGTGTTGCCCAAGCCATTAGTGTTATCTGAGATAATGTTTGACTCATGCTGTATTGTGCTCTCTGAAATGTTCATCACAAAGTCTAATCCCTAAAGGCCATTTGGATGAGACTGCAGTAAGTTTGTCTGTCTTTACCCTGTGCGGATCTCTGACTTTATTCTCACAACACATTAAGTTCTGTTACATGCTAGGGGAAGGTGCTGCAACTGACTGTGACACACCTTGAGACACTTTTGAACTGAAATAAAAAAAGGAAATTAAATTAGGTGCTGATGGCATAAGGTTCACCAGCTAGTCGGTGGGCAGAGCCTGACCTGATCTCCATGGTGCCTCTCTTCCTCCATTGGTGCAGAGGCAGTCTGAAGTGGTTATGGTCTTCATTTTAGGTGCCCAATCCCAATTTCATGTGAGATCAGCTCTGAATGTTTTATATCTAATCTCACTGAGCTTTATGAACAGCTGCCAGAGTATATAAAATTGGAAGATCAAGTGATGCTAGCACATTTTTCCTGTCTGTACTTTCACTCTACACATATAAGAGCTCTCTGCAGAGGTCTACTTGAGGTATTGACTGAAGATTAAAATGTATCTTGCCAGTTTCTCAGAATTGCTTATGGCAATGAGTATAAACAGCAAGAGACCATGACCCTTTGTTTTTTAATCCTTAATGCATTTTGTGGCTGACATATTTTAAAGTGGCTTAAATATTTTGTGTTAGGTCAAAATAATCTGGTTTCTTGCAGTTACTACATACTTTCCTTTTACACTTACTCACAGTCACACCTAAAGAAATGCATTCTGTTGTTTATTTCTGTTGAAGTTGGTTTTTTCCCTGGTCAGTTAGCTATGACATGTGACACTATTCCCTGTGTCAGCTTGGATGTCTTGCTCCACTACAGTAATAATGCATAACTGTCATGTGTAGCTAGTTTGTACTTTCTGATGACCAGCTGTAAATTTGGGAGTCACTATCACTCTCACCACTTGCATGTAACAAAAATATATTATCCTTTCACAGACCTGTTCATATAATTCCTTACTTGTAGTTTTTGACAGCTGAAACCCCATCTGAACTATGACAAAATCTCTTGCTAACATGTGTCAGTAGATCATCTAGTCAATCAATATGCCTATATTGAATTTAATAAGTAAAATTTAGCTGAAACTATTTTACAGAGAGGTATCCAGTTTTGGTTTGAAGCTGTCAGGAGGAAAAGATGAACCCATTGTTTTCTTTGATAATTTGATTCACTAGGTAATCACACTGCATGTGAAGAACTGTTCTGTTAAAGAGCCCTTTAATATCCAGCATTTTCTCCATATAAATGTAATTATATTATTCTCAATAATAGTTTCAGTAAGCTAAGAAAGCCTCTAAGTGCCTTACTGTAAAACATTTTGCCTAATTGTCAGGTAGTTTTACTGATCTAAATTATGTATGATTTTATGATACAAATTATTATAGTGCCATATAGAGAAGTGGATTTTTCTCCATACTTCTTCTGCATTCTTAGTAATATATAATTGTATTGGCCTTTTTCCTGAACCTGCCTGTGTTGTTACCATATCTTATATTGCAGCTTTTCCTTCCATGATTAGCTGAGTGTGGTGAGGAGTGACTGCACTTCTTCCTCCACACCGTCATCTATGGTGGTTTTGTCCTAAAGGCTTAAAACTTTCACCTGCTGCTCAGTGGAGCTTTTGGAAAAAGTGTAAGGAGCAATACCTGTAATGTACAGATAATGCTTCTCTATTCTGATCCTGAAAATATGCAAAGTAGTGCTGATACTAATAAAAAGTCAGAGGTGGAAAGTTGAAAACCCAACCCAGCTAAGTTATGTGTAAATAAAATTACCATCATAAGTCCAATGATCTGCTTTCTTTCTATAACCAAGAAGCACTAAGCCCCCAGAAAGCACAGAGATTCTATGGTTTTATGGAAAACTGCTTGTAAGCCTTATACATTCAGGCTGAACCCAAGATGGGTTGACAGTGTTCCTTCACTGCCATTAGGGGCAGTATTTCCCATTGTCCCTTCCTGAGGGGATATGAAGTGCTCTTGCAATCCAGCCATCTTTTACCAATGCCAAGAGAATTATGAGAATTTCCTGGTTTCCCCCCACCCCCTCTGCCCCACCGTTTTCAATGTCTTGGAAGAGGAACTAGCAGAAAAATGGGGCCTTCACTCTTTTAGTTTCTAGTGTGTGTGAGGAAAGAGAAAGACCTCCCTGTCTGACATCAGATGAAGAGAGTACGGCAGAGAATCTCCAGGACTCCTTATGCTGAAAATATGTAAGAACAAATTCTGGCATCTCTGATGTATAAAAGAAATTTTGGTGTCCATATTGCTGGAATTTTCAGCCAAGATGATAGGTGAAAGGTAAAGAAACACTGCTGGGTTTATGCTTTTCGTGGGGGCAGTGGAAGAGCATGTAGACTAGTTGGAAGTCAAGAATTTCAAAATAAGGACAAATATGGAGTGCAAGGAAGGGTTGCCCTGCTGAGAGGCTACACGGACAGTTGAACAACTTTTAGATAGAAGCCCAGCTCATGTTGTATGTATGTGGGCTCAAGTTGGTAGGCAAAGCAACCTCAGATCACTGCACAGGCACCAAAGCGGAAAAGCTAGAGATTGGTTGTATAAGCGAGAGGAGACTGGGATGGAGAAAGGAAGACTCAAAGTGGTGAAAAGCAGAGCAAAGGAATGGCAAAAGGGATGAGAAGCTATTCAGTCCATGTCATGGATGGTGGCCAAGGACACCTCAGAAAATCATGTGGCAGGTCATGGCAGACAGAGCAGGACTAAACCTCTTGTCCTGACCATACTGCAAGTCAAACTGTTGTGTCAAGGAGAACTGGACTGGTGAACACAGACCTTTGTTAAGGTTTGCAGCCTGTGTATTGATAATTTTCTTCTGTAAATTTAGCACACTGATATATTTGATGACTTAAAGTGTCTGCCTTTGTGAACAATTATGCCTCTACTGATCTTGCCTGGTAATGCCAAAACCACTCCTTTTTAGATCCCTATTACAAGTTTTTCTCCAGACAATATATTCTATCTACATCTCATTTATTAATCTAATTCCCATTCATTTACACTTTGTTTTATTGAAATGTAAGTGTAGCCTTTGCCCTTAACTATTGCTCATCTTCCTTTTAACAGTGTGAATAAAAGGCATTTATGCATACATCATACTAAATTAAGAAGCCATTATTTTGTAGGGGAGATTTAGTCTTCTATTTATTAATTTGCAAAGCTATTCTAATTCCTTTGGGAAAATATGATCTTTTATTTTCATTACAGTTTTGCTAGATCCCTTTATCTTCTGGCAGCTTAAATCTCCAAGGAGAATATTGTATAACAAAGTAATACTTGCCTTTTAAACTTTCTCATGGTCATTTCCTTCTGGAATTTTTGATATTCTGTATTTATTTCTCAGATGCAGAATAATTTAGAAACAACTTAGATCACAAGCTAATTGGTATCTCTGGTGATATAGCTGTTATTTTTTAATGTACGTATGTGATTTTTTAAAAAAATTATTTTAATTTTTAGGTTATTTGTAGTAACATAATTGCTTGCACCTCAAGAGTTCTATTAACTCAAAAATAAGGATTTTGTAAGGATCATACCTTAAATTGTGTACGTACATTTTTTTTGCTTTGCATATCTGGAGGGAATTGTTTAGGGATTTGAAGCTGTAGTCCATTTATCTTTACAAAGGTTAATGAACACTAGTTTAACAACTAAAAATGTTTCTCTGACATTTGGAATCTTTTTTTTTTCCTTCTGAAATATTTCATATGCTAAAAGTGACTGTGGTTTCGCTGTTTGTGGAGATTAATTTCTTTTCGCAGTTAACATAAAGCTCAATGAATAGCTAATAATTTTTAAAGCCAATCAGGAGGGAAGAATAATCTAATGTTACACAGGATATATATATACAGGATGTATATGCGAGCAGGTCTTGATTGGACTTGGGTACACATGTATGCTGTGTGTATGTATTTTGTTGGCTTTGATTGCACAGTGTTGGTAGTTTATAAAAAAAGTTTTCTTACTATCATACACACAAATCCCAGCTCTTTACCCTTTAAGAGAGACCCATCAGCGTTTCAGTGGATTTCTCATTTCTGTTCTGTTCAATTCATAATGATTAAATCAAGTATGTTTTAGCTCAAAATGTCATTGCTTAGGGATCATGTCAGTTGTTTACATAGAGGTCTAATAAGGCCATTTGCAAATTCGTTGTTATATTTTTAAAAACATTCTTCCCTGATATGATAGTGAAGTTTACATGGTCGAAGAAAGCAGTGCTTAAAGATGAGTGGATAGTGGCAATTGGTACTTAGTTTGTTAGTTCAAAATTCATCAAAGTTTGTCCTATATGTTTATGAGTTAATAGGCATTAGAAAATATCGCACTATGAGTGTTCCTAGATATAATAGGAGATATAAACAGAACTGATGCTGCAGTTCAATGGAAATGTGCTCAGTGAGGTCTGACAAGTTACAGTTGTTACAGTATTTTCCTGTTGGTGTGGGAATGAATTTACACTGAGAGACAGGATTTCTGAAACCAGTGATAGTGTGACCAAGTGGATTTTAGCATGAGAGAGGAAATAGTGTAGCTTTCCAGAAAACATTGCAGAGAAATGAGGGTAGTGCGAAGGTGGCAGATTGTAGTTGTACATAATATAAAGTTATGACAAAATATGAAGACTCTTAGGTGTTGAATCAAAAGGAAAGAGAACTTTGTTTTCTGATTCATCAAGAGGAGCTTGAGGTCTTATAAGGAAATCACTGTCAGGACTAAAAACTGATTTCTGTGTTCAGTCCTTAACACACTTGTCTCCTGTTGGAAATCTACTGCGATAGTTTTCAGTGATGTACAGGATACTCCTGTTCTGGAAAGCTGGCTGCTATTTCCAGTTAATGAAAGTGTGATCAAGTACTAACATGTATTTCATATCCACAGAAAATAATGTGAGAAACAATTTTCCATGTCATTGTACTGACCCAAGTATTGTGATTTTTCTGAGAAATCTACAACTGAGATTCTGTTAATATAAAAGATAGAGAAAACATTGACATGTCAAATGTTCTGAGATTTCTGAGTGAAAAATACCATTTTATTTCTAGATTGATTAGTTTGAAAAGAAGTTAGTCTGTTCTTTTAGTATGAGAGCATATGTTATAGCTACCCTGAAGGAATTCATTAAGGACATTACTCATGTAACTTGCATCAAACAGTTTAGGGAGTTATCAGTACAATGCAGAACATTTTCAAGAAACAAACACTTCACATCAAAGTGTAAAGAGAATTCTGGATATTTTCACAGAAAGGCTTAATGCTGTGCTACTACAGTGAGTAGCACGTACTAGCACTGTGCTGCTATTTTTTAATATTTTATTGCTTCCCCAGACCCTTGGGTTTTGGTTTGCTTCTTTTTGTTGGTTTAGGATTTTTATTTAGTTGTGGAGTTTTTTTAACAAATAGATACAAGAATGATTGTCCTTGAATTATGTGTTGTAAAGTTTTATGCAAATGTGTGAAAGATTCACATAAGAACACGCTGTCTCTGCTTAGTCCAGTGACTTCACTTATTTGGTTTGTAGCTTGCCACCAGGGCTAATATAATTTCTGTTACATAGAGAATCAAATATCATACACTGAGCTTGGAAAGTTTTCTGTGTATTTAGGGGCTTTTACAACCTTTTCAATTCAAATTAATATTTTTGATCTGAAAAAAAGGACTTACTGGGCATATTAGTAGATGCAATAATGAACATAATATTAGATGAGTAATGTCAGGGGAGAGTCAAGATGGATTTGTAAAAACAGGTCATTCTTCAAATTTATTGAAGTTTTTGGAAACAATGGATGCAGGAGATGCAGTGGGTATAATATGCATTCCATTTTTCACTCTGTTCTTCAATACAAGAACTGGGGAGCATCAAATTAACTTCTTATGAGGTGGTTCTTCTCACAACACATGAACTGTGACATTGGTGGGATCAGGATGGAGTAGTTGCAAAAATTTTGCATTAGTTCAGATCCACAGAGTAGTTCACTAGTAAATGCAAAGTTGCCTCCTCTGGCTAAGGAAGACTTCCAGTCTCAGATGGTTGGAAACTGCACAGTACTCTGGAGAATGATTCCAGAGTAATTTATGAGGTTCAATAGGAATCTATTCCACCACTTCAGACAGGATACTGGTATAGCTGGATCTTTTTTCTGATCTTGTCAATATAATATTAGAAGTTGATGTATTTATTTCCTTTATTAGACTTGCCATAAAATTACATAAACCTTAAGTAGATTAATGATAAAATTAAGGTAATGACACATTGTACTTTTAAACTCATCTATTCAAAGAAGGGAAGATAAATCCCCCAAACTGTGATAATTTTGCCAAGATCTTTGTTAGAGAGAATCATTAACAGATTGGTTTTATTTAATAATTTTGATTATAAATGTAATTGTTGTAAGATACAAAGGAAAATTCTGAATGTTCATTATATAATTCTTTACACAATGTAAAAAATCATCAGAGTTTTGTAATTATTATATTCAAAAGAATAGCTCCTCTTTTGTTTACCAGCACTGTTATCTTTCCTCTAAAACCTAGGTATTTTTCTTTCTGTTTCTTTTGAAAGACAAGTATGAAAACTCTAATGAAGTTTAGACTATTCTAGTAACAAGGTATGTAACATCTTGCACTGGCATGTTGCCAGTATTTGTCAAAAAGAATGTTTTAGAAACTTTAGTAAAGCATAATCGCAGTCTAGAGTATTTAATATGTAGTTTGAGTGGATATTGGTAAATACTTTTTGGATTTTCATATTGAAATATTGATTGAGGTATGACTTGTCAAAAAAACTTCTTAAATTTGTTTGTGGAGTCAGATCATACACTGTGCGCAGCTCCTACTTCAAAATCAAGTTTTACAGTGCCTAATGTTTGTACTCCGGTCTTTAAAGAAGAACCTTAAATGCAGATTGCCTTCGGGATTTGAGAAGGTTATTTTGAAAGTATATGTAGTGATTAGGGACTGATTCATACTTTTTGCTGTGCCGGTATGAGGTACCAAAANCTCAGTTTAATAAGATGCAGTTGGGACTTCTTTATTGGCAGCAAAAGCCTTTGTCATTATTTTCTTTTCCCTGATAAAAAGTGTCACTATTCTTTTTAAAGAAAAACAATCAGAAATAAGGGGTTAGGGAAGACCTGTCATTCTACTTTATGAGGGTAGTGCCCTAACTTCTGACAGGACATCTCCTGTGTATTTCTACCTTCTGTTCTGTGGAGTTCTTTTTCTGAAGTTTCATCCAAAAAGGTTAACAGACTGTTCATTCCCCCCCCCACACACACACTTTCTCTTTGCCTCTCCAAATGTTAGGAGTAAATCATTAATGTTGATTTTGTCATCATCTTCACTGGAAAAAAACCCAACAAATCCCATCAAATATAATGTGGTTTTTAATAGAAAAATTAAAAACAGGTCTTCATAACCTGGAACTATGTTTTCCTTATAATATGATTATTAGCTTACACATTAAATTACAACAATTTAAATCTAAATACTATGAACTAATTTTCTACTGATGTTTAACAAGTATAATGTGTTTTCATAATCTTATAGAATTTGTTTGGATTCATATCCTTGCCTTAAATAGTTTTAGAATTGGGTCTGATACAGGTCTTGTATATTTTTCTTGCTAAACAGTACATAATCAATTAGTTTTTTACTGGGAAAGGATAATTTATTCTAAGGTGACAGATCAGTTTTGTTAAAATAGAGCTTTATGTGAAGGATCACATGCCAGATGTTGAACTTGCACATCTTGGTGATCTGGGCAATATCTTTTAAAGCTCATAAAATTCTTCCCCTGGAAAAGCAGCGGAGTCTAATTATTCTATTCAGCCTCTACATCAGCAGCAAGGGAAGCATTTCAACAAAGGGGTTTTTTTTTCCTCTGTAAAAAAGTACTTTCCAGCACATAAAGCAGAGTCAAGGGGCTCTCCACCAACTTCTTTATATGAGTATCTTAAGATGGAAAGACTTTTAGCAGCAACTGTTCAAAAAAGGAAAGAAAGACACAAGTGTTGTGTTTTTTGTAGTAAATTAGATTGTGCACAGCTCTTTCAGTTATGATAGAAAAGGACTGGAGCCAACCATGCTGTTATGAAATTAAATGGAATCACGTTGCCATTTATGTTGCTCTGAGTGGAAAAATTTCTATTTTCCTGTAACTATCACATTTGTGAGAACTAAACTGAAAAATAAATTTATTTTTCTTTCAATTCAAGTGTGATTATGTTTGCTATTTGGTAATTGGGAAACTTCTGTGTAAGTTAAAATAGAACTATGTTTATTTAAAGCAGGAAGTAATACGGTAAAATATTTATGTTTTTAAAATATATATAATTTTGGAAAGATAAATATTAGAAATTTAGGATTAGGTTTTTCTTCTTTAATGTGCTATATTCAGTAACATATCATTTCAGGAATTCACACGGAAGTCAATCACATGTATGCTTACCAAAATTTACACTTCTTATGTTTTGCTAAAGATTTTAAAACCAGAATATTGTAGAGATAGGTCATGTTACAAAGATTTGTTTGATTTGCAAGCATTGTGTGGAGTATTTACAAAGTACATCCTACCTTAATGTATTTTTTAACATAAGTACTTTAAAGTACACTTTAGAAAAGTCAAAGGATTATTGTGGTAAATGATACTTTCTCTTGCTTTTATGTGCTGATTTGCACTGTTGTGGGTGCTTGTAACTGTTAAGCCAAATGTCACCTTGAACTACCAAGATTCTATCCTCTACCAAAATCTGTCAAAGCATGATTTCTCTTTTTATTATACCCCGGTTCAATAGATGCCTCTTAATGAAAAGAAAAGCTAAGATGGCATATTAGAATGCAATTGGATTACTAATTTTATGCTTTGATATATTTATCCTTATTTCTTTATCTATTATTCACTATGGGAATTCTGTTTCAGCCTACTATGTATGTCCTGTGAATAACTGTTTTTCTTGGATAGTGTTCAGTTGGTCTTTTTAATGTTAGTGGTCAGTAATGACCTATTTCCTTTTTGGTATATTTCTGTTATTTTATTTGAAGTTAGCCCTATGTTTTAAGCTGCATATTTCTCTGAAATGAGAATTAGAAAATATAATGCATTGTCTCCAAAACAAAAAATGATGAGTCACCACAAATTTTAGTTGTTTATATGTTAAAAGTGCTCCTTTTCCTTGAAAAATCTGAGAATTTGAAGATCTAAGCTTCTGTCTTGAGCACAGGGAGTTAATGCCACACTGCTTCTTCTTTGAACAAGATGGAAGTCTTGTGTGCTGCTACAGCCACCACTAGTGACATTTTAAGGCTTAATCGGTTTGATTCAGGATTTCAGAATCTGGTTTGAGGTTATGGAGAGTAAGTGACTAATACATATGGCAAGCAAGTGAAGATGCTTAATACAAAATTCTGATGAAGGCAGAGAAACTTCACAGAAAATGGGAATTCCAAAAATATTTTTGTGTTCAGGATTTTCCAGCACTTACTGAAGGTAAATTATGTTTTGCAGGTTGTGCAGCAGCAGAACTGATCTAAACAGCGTTATTAAAAGATTAAATCATTGTACAGGTCAGAGGTTTACACCTAACCTGATTTGTGTGGGGTCTTAGTTACTTACTGCTGTTCCTGTGAATCACCTTTCCAAAGTCAAGGACCTAACTTTTAGATATTGTCTGGTCTAACTTAAAAATGCTAAAGAATTTTCTCCTGATTCATCAGTACTGTATTTTTATTAATGGCTTTCCACTCATCAGTCTTGACCTGTGAAAATGTCCAGTCCCAGCTAAGAACTTCAAGTCTATGAAATTGAAAACTATGCTTTTATTCATTAACCAACAACAGAGTATCAAGGCAAATGCCTGTGTTCTGGAGTTGACCATCCCTGTGGTTGACAATTGTGTCAGAACAGTCCCTTGATTGCTTGTTGGTCATCGAGCACAATGTCAAAAACTTCCTGTGTATAGTTCTGTAGTTATTAGGGGTCAAGAACAACTACTGTTGGAAGTCACTGTGCTGGTTCAGAGTGGATGTGGGCTGTTCCACACAAGTTGTTTTCCACAACAAAGTACACAGTCATGCTTAATTCATTAGTAGAGATGAAACCTCAGTGTCACTGATATCTGTAGACTTGAAGTTCTTGAAATTACTATTATGCCACTTTGATTAACCTGTTCAAAACACTATTACTCCAGTACATAATAATTAAAATTCTTAGAAAGTTTATCTACTAATATTAGCATTTGGGGATTCTTGGTTTGGGTTGGATTTGTTTTGAACCACAAGAGGTTTGAAGCCATATTTTGGTACTGTGCTGAGCTGAGCTTTCTTCTTGCCTGTGGTATCTAAAGCTAAGAGCTTTTATGTGGGATTTTTATCAGAAGTTGCAACTGATTAGGGATTGTATTAATGTAAGTTTCAGATTAGATCTTTTCTTCTTTGCCTTTGCTTTCTTGTGTAGCCTTTGGGTCAGGCG
>VXBX01002865.1:3594-21270 GCA_013400415.1 Scytalopus superciliaris
AAAAAACCACAGCTCTCTCTCTCTCATGAAATTCCTGAAACTTAAATTTATTTCAAGATAGATTATAAATGATGGCAATCAAATGGTGATACATGTATATTTAATAGTCCTTGTTGGAATTGAGGAAAGGGTAGAGACTTCTGGGAGAAAAGCCAGGCAGAAAATTGAGATAGTGACCATTTTAGCCACCTCAATTTCAGCCACAAATAAATGTGACTCAAAATTCTGTGAAGCCACAACCGAAAGCTGGAATATTTAGATTTCCTCCAGTGAAGGTTACTGAAGTAAATGTGTTCAAAATAACAAGAATAAGCAAAATGAGTTTTTCTTTTTACTGACATGTCACTCATGGCCTATGTTTTTTCTCTGTCTATATACTATGAAGTCTCTAGGCAACTCCTGAATTTCATATCTTCACAGCAGTTGGTACTTTATTACACTATGCTGTAAAATCAATGGAAAGTTTCAGTCATTGATTTACAAGCATATACAGGATAAAGGCTTAAACCAAACTTTCCCTTATTTTATTTGCATTTTGGTAATTTCTGAAGAGATATCTGCAATACCCACACCCACTCCAATTTACTTAATCCCTGTATCCTTATTTGATGTTACACAGTATTAACAAACAGGACCTTGAAAGTCACAATTTGTTGAGTTCTTCTCTCAATTATCTTCCCATTGAAGCATTTCAGAACTCAGGTGCACTTTTCCTGCAATTTTTTTTTTTGTGGTATTTTATTCTTAAGTGGTGGAGGTTGCTATTTTTCCCTTCATTGCACTTATTCATAGTTGCACACTCTCTGAAACATAATTTCAGAGCAATATCTTTCATCTTGTATATGTTTTTAGTATTTACAAAACAGCCATTGTAAATAAAACTGTAAGATGAAAATAGATCACACTTACCTAAGGCTACCTATTCATACAATTTTCATACAAGTGCTCCTAATGTGCACTTAAATACTGTATTCACATTATGCGTTACATCTGGTAATACCAAAGGACTAGGCTGAAGTGTAGTCTTTGTGATTCTTGAACACCTACAAAAGGCAATGATAATGCACTTTTTCCATAATCAGTTACAAATTAATGAAATATACTTCCAGAGCTCTGTTCTGTTCAGCATATTACACCACCTTCCACCAGATATCAGTATTGATTGAATCCTTCCTGGTGCTTTATGAACGACCTATGGCCTACCTCTCCCCTTGTTAAAACTCAGGTTATCACAAAGTGCTCTAGTTTTTGTCATGGAAACATTTCCTTATTTCAGTGACTGATTTAAAATGCACAAAGAATAATTAGGTGGGTTTTACTTAGAGTGGGAAGAGAATTCAGAATTGCCTTTAGGTAAACCTTTGTGTACACATAGTCTGTGAGATGTGTAAAAAAAATTCAAATAGTAATATAGTTTTAAATTCTACTACTATTAAATACATAACACGACAACACTCTCTGGGGAGGAAGAGCATAATTACTAAACTGCTATGCTAGTCCTTGCACATGTTAAATTACCAGAGAAACAAAAATAATTTCCATAAATATCACCAGAAGTTTGGGAGATTTCTTTCTTCTACAAAGCTGCAGTTTTGTAACATCACATATCAAATGACTATTTACTTCAAACTACAATGCAACATGAAAAGCAAAAACCTTGATGTACTTACCAATTGGTACAAAAATTCATATGAAAAATAACGAAACATAAAGGAAAACACCCTACACAAGGTAGCAGGGTAAGTTTGCCTTCCTTGTACTGAAATTCCAGGAAGACAAAATAAACCAACTGTATGTTCATAAATCTCCAGATCTTAACAAATTGCTTCTGTTTCTATAAAAAGTGCAATAGGAGGCTGTACGAGACACTATTTCACTAGACTTCGGCGTTTTAGGAGGTAAAACACATGGTCAAAGGAACTGGTTCTTAATCCATATTCAGAGCTGAAAGAAGAGTTTGTGTTACTTCCTCCTCTTCAAAATCAATTTAAACTGTCAAAATAGCTTTAAATCGGCAAATTTCAACTTTGACCCAAAGAAAACCCTCTAAAGAATCAGAATGAGTTGTTGCTGTAACATTTATGACAAAAGGAAATTTTTAATTTGCAAGGAAAAACAAAAGTTTCTCTCTTCAGAGGTCTCTCCAGCAGCAGCACGCGGGATTTATCGTCTCTCCTTTAACTCAAACCGCGTGTTTGCCGTTGGAAACTCTCCCGAACGCAAGTACCTGCTCTTCTCCTCCCTCACCGGGGAAATGGGGCGATTTGGTGGCAAAAATTCCGAAGAAAATACACTTTTGTTAGTCCAAAGAAACACAAATCGAGCACACCGAAGGGCTCCCCGGCCGTGCAGCGGGGCGGGCTCTGCAACGCACCAATCACCGCGCGGCTCCGCTCTAAAAATACGAGCATCTGACCCGCGCTAGCCCAATTGTGTTCGCCTGCTCCGCAGAGGACGCCGCCGCGATGTCCGAGACCGCTCCCGCCGCCGCCCCCGATGCGCCCGCGCCCGGCGCCAAGGCCGCCGCCAAGAAGCCGAAGAAGGCGGCGGGCGGCCCCAAAGCCCGCAAGCCCGCCGGGCCCAGCGTCACCGAGCTCATCACCAAGGCCGTGTCCGCCTCCAAGGAGCGCAAGGGGCTCTCCCTCGCCGCGCTCAAGAAGGCGCTGGCCGCCGGCGGCTACGATGTGGAGAAGAACAACAGCCGCATCAAGCTGGGGCTTAAGAGCCTCGTCGGCAAGGGCACCCTGGTGCAGACCAAGGGCACCGGCGCCTCCGGGTCTTTCCGTCTCAACAAGAAGCCTGGAGAAGTGAAAGAAAAAGCCCCCAAGAAGAGGGCGCCGGCAGCCAAGCCCAAAAAGCCGGCGGCTAAGAAGCCCGCCAGCGCCGCCAAGAAGCCCAAGAAGGCTGCGGCGGTGAAGAAGAGCCCCAAAAAGGCCAAGAAGCCGGCGGCCGCAGCAGCCAAGAAAGCGGCCAAGAGCCCCAAAAAAGCCGCAAAAGTGGGCCGCCCCAAGAAGGCAGCGAAGAGCCCGGCCAAGGCAAAAGCGGTGAAGCCCAAAGCAGCCAAGCCTAAGGCAGCCAAGCCCAAAGCGGCGAAGGCGAAGAAGGCGGCGCCCAAAAAGAAGTAAATTATAATACCAGGAGAGTCTTGCTCTACATATTTTGTTATCCAACGGCTCTTTTAAGAGCCACCCAAACTTTCCCTAAAGGAGCTGAGGCACCGAGGTCGTCCGTAACCTGCAGCAAGGATCCGGTAATTCGTAAGTCGTCAAGAGGTCAATTGTCTTTTTTACCTCCCTAGGACTACCGAAAGAAATGCTAACGAGCACGGTATAACGCGGCGGCTTTAGGGAAGTGTAGACTTTTTGTCCTCCGAGTACTTAGTTTGATTACCAGGAAGCAATGTTTAGCAATGTTTTGTAATGATTTGATAAAAAAAAAAAGGAAAAAAAAAAACAACCAAAACGGATGTATGTTTTTTTAAAAAGGTATTTTGTAACAAAATAATGCAATTGCCAGGCACGCTACTACTGAGCCATGTCTAATCTATTGTATTATTTCTCTTAAGGTGTCTCCTTAAATGCTTTTGTCTATTTGGGGCAGGAGGGGAGGGTTTCTTTACTGACACGAAAATAGCCCTGAGCTCTCCCAATCCTTTTGTTCCCGATGATAAAGAAAGAGCTTAAAGTATTGAAAAAGCCCGCCCTGACCAAGGATTGGCCAGCGGAGAACCCGGCCCGCTGCCCCTTCCCCCTCCCGTCACAGAAGACGATTACGCCTCTTATCTGTGGAACTGTCAGCCACTCTCGGAGAAGAAAAAGGCGGAAGAGGGGGGGAGGGATGGGAACTCTCGGCGAATAGTGTTCCCAGGTTCTTCGACATAAGAACTAAACGGAAAATATCCCATACCAGGAAGAACTTGCAGGGGGAGGACGTTTTGGCACGACTTTTGTTAACGAAAGCCTGGAAAGCGTTGCTACTATCACCAAGCCAAAAATGCTGTTAATAAACATGGACAAAGACAAAACACGGGTTGAGTAATTAATATAAATCGGCGTGAATATGGTTACTGATAACTGAGCTCTCTCATGATTTTGTGAGTGGCTCTGAAAAGAGCCTTTGGGTTACTTTCTCCCGAAGAGACGTGCCGCTTTTCTTTTGTTTATTTGGCTTTAGCCTTGTGGCTGTCGGTTTTCTTGGGCAGCAGCACGGCCTGGATGTTGGGCAGCACGCCGCCCTGCGCGATCGTCACCTTGCCCAGCAGCTTGTTGAGCTCCTCGTCGTTGCGGATGGCGAGCTGCAGGTGGCGGGGGATGATGCGCGTCTTCTTGTTGTCGCGGGCCGCGTTGCCCGCCAGCTCCAGGATCTCGGCCGTCAGGTACTCCAGCACGGCCGCCAGGTACACGGGCGCGCCGGCGCCCACCCGCTCCGCGTAGTTGCCCTTGCGCAGCAGCCGGTGCACGCGGCCCACGGGGAACTGCAGCCCGGCCCGCGACGAGCGCGACTTGGCCTTGGCCCGCGCCTTCCCGCCCTGCTTCCCGCGACCGGACATCCTTCCCGCCTCGTTCGCTGCTAAGCACGACCCGCAGCGGAAGGGAGCAGGCAGACGGCGCGCCCCGCCTACAGCCCCGCTTTACTACCTCGTCCCTCCGCTGATAGGCTGAGAAGTAGGTCTCGCCTGGGCAGCCAGTGAGGAGGCGAATCGAATTCTGACCAATAAAACCGCGCATTTGAGAGTCATGACGCTTCGTATTCTGACCAATGAAAGTATGCCAGTCTGATACCACATTTGCATATGGGAGCTATAAATATGAGCGCGCAGCCGGCTACGGTCACTTCGCCTCTGGGCTGATCGCAGAGCACTATCGCTGTGCTGTGAGAGCCGCCCGATCGCCGCCATGCCCGAGCCGGCCAAATCCGCCCCCGCGCCCAAGAAGGGCTCCAAGAAGGCCGTCACCAAGACGCAGAAGAAAGGCGACAAGAAGCGCAAGAAGAGCCGCAAGGAGAGCTACTCCATCTACGTGTACAAGGTGCTCAAGCAGGTGCACCCCGACACGGGCATCTCGTCCAAGGCCATGGGCATCATGAACTCCTTCGTCAACGACATCTTCGAGCGCATCGCCGGCGAGGCGTCGCGCCTGGCGCACTACAACAAGCGCTCCACCATCACGTCGCGGGAGATCCAGACGGCCGTGCGGCTGCTGCTGCCCGGCGAGCTGGCCAAGCACGCCGTCTCCGAGGGCACCAAGGCTGTCACCAAGTACACCAGCTCCAAGTAAGCTGCTTCTGCGGCCGCGTCGTGCCGGACCTCCTTAACCCAAAGGCTCTTTTAAGAGCCACCCACCTTTTCAAGAAAGGGCTGTACAGTCAACTTAGGACACTTTTACTTTCTTAATGGGAAAACTTATCTTACACTGTCGGGTGGTTTTGCATGCTTCGTATGGTACTTTTTATAAAATATTTGTTTGCAGTTTTCTGTGTCATTGAGCATAAAACTACTTGGGCAATAAATCACTAGAGGAGTTTTAAACTATTTTATTAACATGATCCCACTTTTCCTTGGCTTGTGGTTCCTTTTGCAGTTTTCAGTATGTTATATATAAGCAATAGCTAATCTAAGGCTTCGTGTTATGTATCGTAAATTGAAAGAAATCTTTCTTCATTTTCCTAGTCGGGAAGGAATAAACAACATTACTAATTGATTCTTATCCACGGACAGCATAACTACTGTAACATCTACCACTTCATGGTGCTCAGTCTTCGGGGGGGTTGGGGTGGTTTTTCTTTTGGTACGAATGTCAGACGTGAATTTAGTGCATTGTACTGTAAAAGTATTTCTGTAATAAGTGACATCTTACAGCCTTACCAATAGTCCACTGATTAATAATTAATCTTATACCATTCACACGATTTTTTTTACAGTAACATGCCTAGATTCTCCCTATGACTGCTTTAGGGTCCCTTACAACTACAAAATAATATATGAATGTCAGTATTTTTTAAATACGTATCTGACCTTTCCTGCATTTAAATGTCATCAATTTTGTTATAGCATTTAAATACTAATAAACTAGCCACTGTGGCCTGACTTTGTAAGCTATCAGTTTATAGTCTAGCTACTTTTCAGGCTTAAACTGCAAACTTTTTTAATCACTTGATCACATTCTCAGATAATTAAATGCTACCACAGATGCAGATCAAAGCCATTATCGTTTTCCAACTGGATCTGAATAATCCTGAATTTCAAGAATGTATTTTGGACTTCTGAAGCTACTGTATTGATACAGGGATTACAGAATCACAAAAGTCAATCTTTCTAGTACCAACTGCATGTTGTTTGGTAGTACAGGTAACAAGAGCAACACCAGTTCTCTCTTAAATCTGACATTTATCACCTAATCAAAGTTAATTTCAGCTTGAAGGTTTATGGGCACTTCTCAGAGTGGATTTCAGGTATCTAGCGGGGATTGACATCCTCTGTGTTCCATACTCTTCTTCAGCAGCTTGAAATGGCATTTAGACATGTGCTCACCAAGTGCTCTACTGCAAACTCTGAAACATAGGTTGCTTATTCTGGGCCTCTTTATATGTCCAATGCCTAAAAAGGTTAATAAACCATGGTACATTCCAGTCTCTAGGTTTTTGTAAGCATACTTGATTCACTNCAAGAAGGGCTCCAAGAAGGCCGTCACCAAGACGCAGAAGAAAGGCGACAAGAAGCGCAAGAAGAGCCGCAAGGAGAGCTACTCCATCTACGTGTACAAGGTGCTCAAGCAGGTGCACCCCGACACGGGCATCTCGTCCAAGGCCATGGGCATCATGAACTCCTTCGTCAACGACATCTTCGAGCGCATCGCCGGCGAGGCGTCGCGCCTGGCGCACTACAACAAGCGCTCCACCATCACGTCGCGGGAGATCCAGACGGCCGTGCGGCTGCTGCTGCCCGGCGAGCTGGCCAAGCACGCCGTCTCCGAGGGCACCAAGGCTGTCACCAAGTACACCAGCTCCAAGTAAGCTGCTTCTGCGGCCGCGTCGTGCCGGACCTCCTTAACCCAAAGGCTCTTTTAAGAGCCACCCACCTTTTCAAGAAAGGGCTGTACAGTCAACTTAGGACACTTTTACTTTCTTAATGGGAAAACTTATCTTACACTGTCGGGTGGTTTTGCATGCTTCGTATGGTACTTTTTATAAAATATTTGTTTGCAGTTTTCTGTGTCATTGAGCATAAAACTACTTGGGCAATAAATCACTAGAGGAGTTTTAAACTATTTTATTAACATGATCCCACTTTTCCTTGGCTTGTGGTTCCTTTTGCAGTTTTCAGTATGTTATATATAAGCAATAGCTAATCTAAGGCTTCGTGTTATGTATCGTAAATTGAAAGAAATCTTTCTTCATTTTCCTAGTCGGGAAGGAATAAACAACATTACTAATTGATTCTTATCCACGGACAGCATAACTACTGTAACATCTACCACTTCATGGTGCTCAGTCTTCGGGGGGGTTGGGGTGGTTTTTCTTTTGGTACGAATGTCAGACGTGAATTTAGTGCATTGTACTGTAAAAGTATTTCTGTAATAAGTGACATCTTACAGCCTTACCAATAGTCCACTGATTAATAATTAATCTTATACCATTCACACGATTTTTTTTACAGTAACATGCCTAGATTCTCCCTATGACTGCTTTAGGGTCCCTTACAACTACAAAATAATATATGAATGTCAGTATTTTTTAAATACGTATCTGACCTTTCCTGCATTTAAATGTCATCAATTTTGTTATAGCATTTAAATACTAATAAACTAGCCACTGTGGCCTGACTTTGTAAGCTATCAGTTTATAGTCTAGCTACTTTTCAGGCTTAAACTGCAAACTTTTTTAATCACTTGATCACATTCTCAGATAATTAAATGCTACCACAGATGCAGATCAAAGCCATTATCGTTTTCCAACTGGATCTGAATAATCCTGAATTTCAAGAATGTATTTTGGACTTCTGAAGCTACTGTATTGATACAGGGATTACAGAATCACAAAAGTCAATCTTTCTAGTACCAACTGCATGTTGTTTGGTAGTACAGGTAACAAGAGCAACACCAGTTCTCTCTTAAATCTGACATTTATCACCTAATCAAAGTTAATTTCAGCTTGAAGGTTTATGGGCACTTCTCAGAGTGGATTTCAGGTATCTAGCGGGGATTGACATCCTCTGTGTTCCATACTCTTCTTCAGCAGCTTGAAATGGCATTTAGACATGTGCTCACCAAGTGCTCTACTGCAAACTCTGAAACATAGGTTGCTTATTCTGGGCCTCTTTATATGTCCAATGCCTAAAAAGGTTAATAAACCATGGTACATTCCAGTCTCTAGGTTTTTGTAAGCATACTTGATTCACTAGAAAAGGACTGTATGAAAATATTATATATGAGCACATAAATGTGTTGATATTTAACATGATGATGATCTCCAGAAGAATTTTACAGTGGCTATTATTCTCTGTAATCAGTCATGTAAAAACGCCCTTGTTCAAAATACAGCTATTATAGGGCAGGCCTGTTGCCTTAGTTAAAGTAGGAGCTTGGCAGTGCCTTTTAGACTCCCAGCTCATAAGCATTTCTTTTGCCTTTCCTGTCTTTGTATGCTCCATGTTTCATACTTCATTAACATAGCTGTCACTGAACTGACAAAAAGCAACTACGACGAAATTTTTTTTGTGCTTGTTTTTTACAACAGAGGTAAAATTAGTAGAATTTTAAGCTCAGTAAAAATAACAATTTCATGCCACAGGAGGATGTGAACATTCAAAACATTTAAAACCAATAATGCAATTAGTGTGAATGTACACATATTTACACATGCATGAAGTATGGATATAAAATCATATGACAGCTTATTCTTCCATCATTCATGTTCTTTGGTCTTCTTTCCTTTTTAGTTCTAAACAATGCTCTTTGTATTCTTAAATCCACTCTACAGAGATGGTATCACCCAGCAAGATGACACAATGTTCAAATACATTGTCCTGGTATAGCCGGAATTATGCTGCTACCACCCAGACCATGTAGGAACTAGACAGGCACCACCTGCTAAAGGATTCCTGCCCTAGGTTCCTGCTTGAATATCAGCTTCCAATCCACTGAGTAAATAAGTAGTTTACTTTTCCAACATGCATAGCAGCTAGAGCTGGGTGCCTCCAAAGAAGAATCCCCTGCACCAGACTGCAACCCAAATTATACCTGTACCACCTTTCACCTGATTCCCAAATCCAGTAATTTAATTCTTGTTGATTCCTTGACTTCATACTGATTTTCTTGGTCACTGGACTAGCTGTCTTCTGAGGTCATCTCATTCTCTTCAGATCATTTCCTTGGTCCTTCTTCCTTCTGTTTCCATCTGGCTGGTTTCAAGATTTTCTGTGTTTGTGGCATTAGTTTTATCAAAGAATTTACACTCTTATCACTTCTTGTGCCTTAAGGCTTCAACTTGCTGAGCTTCCAGTGCTAAGCAAGGTTATTAATACTAACAATTCTCAACACTGGGATGTGCTAGAATGCATAATCTTTAAGCAAGCCCTTCATGTTGTATTTTTATCTACCCTCCATATCTATCTTCAAAATACCTCTTGAGTCACAGCAACTGCAATATAGGGTATATTTGCATTTGGTTATGGAAACTTCTTTTTTTTTTTTTNTCACTTTTTTTGTATCTTAAATTGCAAGGGTTAGATTACAGTTTAGTCCTGTGGCAAATAACCCACCATAAAGAATACTGAAGAACAATACAAAGGATTACAAAAATTTCCCCTTTCTTATTTTTATTAGAATAATAAAGTTAGTAGCTTTCCTGAAAAGACATATATCTTCTCTAGATCACCATAACTACTGTAAAGTATATTTCCATTCATCATCATGTTTAAAAAAGGAAACCACCACCCTCTGCTTTTGTTTCTTCAAAAGCAAAATACACCAGCTGGGTAAAAAAAATAAATATGTTCTCTAGTTAGCTGACTGAATGGTGAATCAGAAATGAGAAATAGGTGCCATACACCTGATCCAAAACCTGATCAAATCACACACTGTCTCTAGCAATTTTTTACTACTTCCTGGTTTTATTTTATTTTCTTTTGAGTATTGTTTTGTCGCTGTTGTTTCGTTTGGTTTTATTAATGGAGTAAATCAATATCTGCTCACCCGCTTATGAAATCAAATTCTTTTTCCTGATGGTGACAGATTATAATTAGTCAATACACAGGGCAAATTATTGCAATGTTAGTGTCACAGAGACTTCCTTTTCCAGTTTTAACAGAAAAGAATATATTTTAAAATAATTAATATTGTAGGACAAAGTATTGACTGCAGCTAGGGATAAATATTTGGTCTTATACAGAACTTGATATAATGCTTTTGGCCAGTAATGAAAATGTACCTACTTCAGATTGTAACCCAAAAAAAATTGAGCCTTTGCATTCCAAAAACCTGGTCTCAGGGTTGAGCCTTTCAGAGCACAGCACAGCTCAAGACATGACACAAACCTCACTGGAGCAGAGGGCTGAAATTAGAGGGGAACACAGCTGGGAACTTCTCCCTTCCCATCTCACACGTTTACAAGAAAGGAAGACACATTACAGTGAGCAGGGACATCTCCTTCCTCAAAGATTGGGACCATGGAATCAGAGGCCTATATAGATGGAAAGGCTTTTCAGTTTTTGGGTTGTTTCTTTCATGTCTTCAAAGAACTAAATTATTTGAGAGCAGTCCTGGTGGAATGGTTGTTTAAAAAGCATTCCTTGTCAAAAATTATAATAGATATTAATCACAAAGGTTCATCCTTCTGTTTTTAACACCGAAAAGCTCAGAAAGCAATTCCCAACATACTTGCATTTTAAAAGTAGAAAACAAGTGGCTTGTGTGTGAAAGGAGTAACAGAACAGCTTGGGATTTTAATCACTAATAAAATCCACCACCTTTTTGTACTTGTAGTCCTACTTGTATTTCATGTGGGTGTTTTACTTGCAAAGGTCATTGGAAAGTGGAAGAAACAAGACCTGCAATAAGAACAGAGCACACGTGGAGAGTTACATCTTGAACTTGGACTTCAGACAGATTAAAGGATATTGATCTATCTTTGTGCAGCTTCAGAACTCTGAATAAATGCATGCATCTCCTGTATGCATCCCCTTTTCCTTTTGCAGCAAGTAGCAGCCACTGCAATGTTAATCTGAATGCCGTTGTGGTCAATATTTTTTGCTTTACTCTTTTAGGATACAGCAAGGTTAGTGTCTTTAATCCTGCATAGAAAAGAGGACAAGAATTACCATGGGCATTACATAGCCCCAATCTTTCTATACATTGAAATAGCTCTTTAAACAGAGTTGCCTCCACCTGAATTCCAAGAATCAGCAGACTGAACTGACCACACCAAAAGGCAAACCCTGGTGCTTGGACTCAGTTGAGCTGGCTGAGGAAGCCAAATTTATCTGAGTCGGTTCCATTCCCTACCTGTGGGGACTTTTGAAATTGCTAGTACAAATCCCATGGAAGAAGTGAAATGGTCACATGGATGTAAGGCATATTTAGCTGCTAGAGTTTAGCCTTAGCCAATATTTAAATGTCAGACAAAACCTTATGGGATGTGTATGTGTCATCCTTCAGAATTATCATTGTATCTTCCAATTGTGCATTTATTGACAGGATAAAAAGAGAACAATGAGGGTTTCTAAAATGTTGATAAAAGCAATCAGAGCTATGAATGGTCCTCCTAACAGCATTAAGGCAGATAAGTAGTCTCCTCTTTTTGTTTTCATTTTTGTGGTATTTACCACCTGTGAATGTTTGCATGGAAGACCATATTTCTCAGCAGGAAATGTCACAGGGTATAAGCAACAGAAGACATCAGGAACACTGCAGAAGAGCTGAGGTTTATTTACAACATTTATCTGAACTGAATAATGTGTACTCTTCAACTTTGCCTACAGGTTTGTTTATTGACAATGAAAGAGTTAAAAATACTTTAATTGGTGTGGGGGGGAGGAAAAAGTGAAGCGGAAATAGCTTGTTTCTGAATTTAAAAATCTGTGACCTGCTCTGCCCTTCCAGGAGATATCCAGCCCTTCTCTTTGCCTTCTCCCTGTTGTTCCCAGAGAACTCTTGTAGTGCAGAGCAGGCTGCAGAGCAGTGTAGCCTGCTCAACCCCTAACCCTCACAATGCCCCATTGCCCGTCTTTCTCTGCCCAGGCCAACACCCCTCCCTGCTTCTCTTCAAATTGTCCCATGTCACCCTACTCTCCCTCCTTTGACTCTTCTGTAATGGGCCCCGGCTTCCTCCTCCCGGAGGGGAATTAGTCCTTAAATCCCCATTTCTGGCATCAGCACGGGAAGTAGGAAAATAAAATGCTTCAAGGCCAGACTGACAGACCTGAAGAATTTCATAATTGCTGGAAAAACAATGGTTTCTGGTGGGGACTGTCCATTCTTCTTTACCCACAGCTGCATTTATGTTTCAGCCAAGCTCTCCTCTGTTAATCTGCCCAAACAAAACTCATGTGATTAAATAAAATGGTAAAGCCAAACTGTCCCGTAGAAACTAAAAGTCCCTTGAGGGTTTGGGCCTTTTTTTTCTGCTTTTCTCTCTCAAGGAACAAAACACACAATGAAGAATAAACGAAAGACAAATTCATATGTGATTCATTCATTTAAATGTCCAGCCATCTCCTCAAACCGAGGGCTACTGCGCATTCTGCTGTCCGAAACTGTGCATGTACCCCTTTCCTCAGGCATGGTGGGAGAAGATGGATGTGTAGTGGGGGGTGCAGCATCAGGAGATGGGCTGCATGGGAGTGGGACCTGCTGGCAGGGACCGGAGGGGGTTCGAGTGATACACTGCTTGAGGGCTGTCTCATCAGAGTTGCTAAGTGGGCCCCAGAAGGCAGTTAGCGCTTTTTCTCATCCTGATTAAAGGTATTTTCACCTTCCCCTCCCATTCTGCTGCTGCTGCAAAACTCAGTTATAGGCAAAGAAAAATCCGGGTATCTGTCTGTATTGGTTATGAGACCACCGGTGCTCACACCAGCATTGCTGGGAAATATGTATATTTTCAAAACCGATCTCCCCAGTTACACCAGTTTTGGTAAACCACATCTATAAAGCATCTTCACAAAAGTGTCTGACTGTACACTATACATACAAGGTCCTGCAACCCCTCATAATTTACACCTCATGTAGTCCTATATTTTTTAATTTTTTTTTCTTCATTTGCCATTTATTTAATTCTAAAGTAGAACTCCGTAATGACTAAATTCGTTATTCAGCAGGGAAATAAGAAGAATGACTACAAGGATAACTATTAGTACTATATCTCCTGGACTATCACCATTGTGTGGTTGATAGCAGAGCATTCATTTATAAGAAACCTCTAAAATTGTTCACTTGAAAGTCTTTACAGGCTACAAGCTACAATTTAAATCCACTCACACAACATCGAGGTGATGCAGCCAGGGTTTTTCACAGAGGTCTCTCCCATTGTTTGCTACAATCTGATATGCAGGCGACCATTTTATTACACAGAACACAGACACAGAGCAGAGTGTAGACTTCCTTCTCCTACAGAGGGGTGAAATCACCAATTCAACTTCAGAAAAATTAAACTTGGTGAACACCAGGTCCACAGATACATTAGCCCACATCTTTTCTCCTAGACTGGAGGAGAGACATGAGCAACACTATGGTCATGTTGCAAACTGCTGTTTCTCCAGTGCCACAAGCTGCAAAAGAGCCCCAGAAAGTAAAGAAGCTGTCAGGCCTCTGTGGCCAAGAATATGCATGAGATCCTACAGCTAAAAAAAGCTGCAAGGAGCCCTGCTAAAGCCAGATGTAAATCAGAACCAAGCAGGGCAGCACAAAACCGTGAAACAAACTTTTAAGCACACTATGCCCTGCTGTAACTGCAGCGGCTTTTCTGAGAATGACTCACTCTCCCAAAACGAAGTCCGAGCTTGAAAATCCCCATACTACATGGAGAAGAGGGTGGGGATCCAGTGAGTAGTGCCAGAAAAATGAAATTAGAAGCCATGGTGCTCTTTCCAGTGGAACGCAGCGACTGTCACCATAGTGGCACATCACATCAGACCTCTCACTGAGAACACTCGCAGCTTCTCCCTGCCTGAAACCTTTCACTAGTGTCTTACAATTAATTCTGCCAAGGAAAGCCGGTTGGATTTCCACACACATGACAGGGTGGAAACGCAACAAAAATGGAAATCAGTCAGGGACGAGAGGCTGGGAACACCCCTTCTGTTGTGGAACAAGTGGGTCAGCGTTACTGCCAGGACTGCGTGATTTTTTCAGGGGTTTATTTTTTGTGTGCTTTACTTAACTCCACTCAGTTTTCTTTCAGTTTGAAATTTGGAGGCGCAACAGCAATCAGCTACAATTTAGTACTCTTAAAGAGAGGTGAAACAATACAGATTACTATTGACGTCAGTTAACGTTGCCCTTTAGTAAGTACTGCACAGATCACTTAGAGAAAAGCAAGAGTTCGGTTTATGCCAGTATTATAAAAATCCCTAAACTGCCACTGCTAACACAACGAAAATGTCACCCTTTCTCAAAGACAAGTTTCATAAACACTTAAATACTAATAAAGCAACAAACAACAAAAATTGATCTTAGCAAAAAGTTCTTTAAAGATTACCATCGAGTATTAAACACCTCTTACAAAACATAGGCAGGTGGAAACAAGAGAAGAGCATCATTAAGGCAAAGCCTCACAGAAGGCAGCTTAGGTGTTTCTGCCTGCAATCAACAGAACCATAACCAGTGACTCAACCCTTTATGACCAATGTTGGTGGCTCTGAAAAGAGCCTTTGGGTTTCCTGATTAGCCGCGACTTTTACTTGGCTTTAGCCTTGTGGCTGTCGGTCTTCTTGGGCAGCAGCACGGCCTGGATGTTGGGCAGCACGCCGCCCTGCGCGATCGTCACCTTGCCCAGCAGCTTGTTGAGCTCCTCGTCGTTGCGGATGGCGAGCTGCAGGTGGCGGGGGATGATGCGCGTCTTCTTGTTGTCGCGGGCCGCGTTGCCCGCCAGCTCCAGGATCTCGGCCGTCAGGTACTCCAGCACGGCCGCCAGGTACACGGGCGCGCCGGCGCCCACCCGCTCCGCGTAGTTGCCCTTGCGCAGCAGCCGGTGCACGCGGCCCACGGGGAACTGCAGCCCGGCCCGCGACGAGCGCGACTTGGCCTTGGCCCGCGCCTTCCCGCCCTGCTTCCCGCGACCGGACATGGCTCAGCGATTCAGCAACGCAGCAAATCGGCAACCGCAGACGCTCCGCAAAAGCCCCGATGAAGCGCAGCCCGGCCCGCCCGACGCCTTATATACTACTCGGGAGGAGCGGCAGCGACGGCTCTGATTGGCCGCAAGCGAGGAATCGCTCCGCAGCCAATGGGCACGCGAATCCAGAGCCGTCCAATCGCAGCGCGTTCCGCGGGGTGACGGCGCGAGGCCGAGCCAATAGCGGGAAGCGCCGCCGCCAACAGCGCCGCTATAAAGGCGGCTCCGGCGGCAGCGACGCTGTTGGCTGTTTGTCGTCGTGCTGTGTGGTGATCCGAGAGCCCCGCGATCGCCGCCATGCCCGAGCCGGCCAAATCCGCCCCCGCGCCCAAGAAGGGCTCCAAGAAAGCCGTCACCAAGACGCAGAAGAAAGGCGACAAGAAGCGCAAGAAGAGCCGCAAGGAGAGCTACTCCATCTACGTGTACAAGGTGCTCAAGCAGGTGCACCCCGACACGGGCATCTCGTCCAAGGCCATGGGCATCATGAACTCCTTCGTCAACGACATCTTCGAGCGCATCGCCGGCGAGGCGTCGCGCCTGGCGCACTACAACAAGCGCTCCACCATCACGTCGCGGGAGATCCAGACGGCCGTGCGGCTGCTGCTGCCCGGCGAGCTGGCCAAGCACGCCGTCTCCGAGGGCACCAAGGCTGTCACCAAGTACACCAGCTCCAAGTAAGCTGCTTCTGCGGCCGCCCTGCGCCAGATCTTAACCCCCAAAGGCTCTTTTAAGAGCCACCCACCTTTTCAGTAAAAGAGCTTTAATTTCTGTAATTTCCTTGGACCTTTACTACTAGCTCGTTACCTGATTTGCTTAGTGATTAATGTTCAATCCCAAAGACTAAAATTGGTCAGTCTTAAGACCACAAACCCCGTCTATATCCTGTTACTCGTTTTTACACTTTGTACCTTAACTGCTTTCTCTGCCCTACTGAACCCAGACATTCGTGGCAAGGCTTCAGTGTCTCCTTGCCGTTGCTCCGCGAAAACTTACGGTTCTGAAAAAAAATCAAAAAGGGTTAATTTGGTTACTCTCCCCGACTGAGTATTTTCAATCCCTTCTCCCTGTTCCTATACCACGGACATGTTACAAGTGATATACACAGGCCAATATAGTTTAAAAGTGTCTTTGAGTATTAAAATAATTTCTAAGGAAACCTTTTAATTATTTTTTTTTTTAGTCATATATGTCGTTTTTTCCGATCGGGGTGAAAAAAAATGTTAAAAGTATATGCCTTAAATGATTACTTAAGCTGTATGCTACTTTTTATTACTGTGAGTATCCTAACAATCCTTTAAAGGCTTCAGAACAGACCTGCATTCATATACAGTGATTTTTTTTTTTTAGCCCATGCTGCCCCCTTATGGGAGTTTCTGAAATTCCTGTTATTTTACGTTTTGCAGTATCGGGTTGACCTCAGACTCAGAAATACACGAAAAACTGCAATTACTGATGAAAACCTGGTCCCGACGGACACTATACAAGTGGGACTCAAAATGCCTAGATATAAAATAAGCAAGACATAGAGGACCGAAAATTTAAATCTGAAAGAAAACTCAAGTGAGAAATGTTTGCGAATTAAAGAGAGTATTTGGGTCTGTGTGGCTGTCTCGGTGCTTGTCGAGGAAGGGCCGCAGCTCTTTTAAAAGCCACTACATGTACAACGAAAAGAATGATGCCGCTGCTTGCAACAGCCACTGTTTTTTAATATTTTGTAGAATCTAATGTTTGATTTTTATAGTCCCGGCTGCTCTCATAATTTTTAAACCTCTCATTTTACTGAGGAGGTTCCTGCATATAGAAAAATTCTTTTATGAACTATGCAAGGCTCTAAATTTACTTCTTTGCAATTCAGCCGTGGTGCTTTGCAAATGCTAGAGGGGAGCAACAGATGCTTTATGAACACTGGGTGGGGGAGATAAAATCAAAACGAGGAATGGGAGATTGTTATATTCGTTTCAGGGAATAAGCAGAGGCTGAGGCAGATTGGAGTTTACATCCCTGTGACTGCCTGGCTCAAAATACCTTTGAAGGGAAGAGGACGAATATACGAGAGTGTGCACGGAGGTCTCATGGTAGAACTGTGCACTAATTCTGGTTATGTCTAGTAATAGCAAAAACTCCTGGCAGTACTGTTAGTGTCGTATGGACAACTGTAATGAAAATTGTAGACAGGTCTTTCGACAGAGTGTAGTGACCCTTACACGAGCTCACCATACTTCAATACACTTGCATTCGCCTAGGATTGCACCTCCCCCTCCCCTTTCCCACCCAGTAAGGCAAGGCGGATTATAAACAGTGACACAGCTCTTTTCATTGTGCATGTAGGGGCTCTTAAAAGAGCCTTTGGGT
>VXBX01002872.1:4201-51619 GCA_013400415.1 Scytalopus superciliaris
CAAATTGTAAAGCAAAAAGAAGTGTCCTTTGCTTCCTCCCACGTCAAAATCCATCCACCTGTCATCTGAATTTGAAGACAGAAGTAACAAAGGAGACATTACTGATAGTCTTCATGCAGAGTTGAGGGTTTTCTTTTCTTTGTTTTTTCTCAAGCTGGATGACTATACATTTTTTAAATTGCCTTTCTGGCATTGATAGGTATTTTCTGAAGCATTGCAGTTTTTCATCTTACTTGGTAACTCTAAATGTTTAACATAAGAACAGTGTATGTATACAGGCTGTGTATGGCACTGCTTTGTAACAAAGAATGTATTCTGTCTTGAAAATGTTAAAAAACTGCTGCACCTCTAATACTTATTTTTATTTTCTTTCAGTTCTTGGTTTATGTCTGCTTAGCCTCTAAAGAAAGCAGAACTCAGCTAAAGCTGCATAGAAGGCTGAAAGATGGTTCTAGGTCATCAAGTTAGCAGGCCATGTTATGTAAGGTCTGTCTTTGGAAGCTCCTTCCTCCCCTCTCCCACAAGATTAAGACCCTCAAGCAGATTGTTTTTATTGCACTACCTTGCTGAATCTTGTTTGCATTCTGTAGGTCTCTTATTTCTTGAGTCCCTGTGATTTTTAATTCTGATAGCTTTTCCTTGTTGCTGTCCTTTAGATATGTGAGCAGAATTCAGATTTTCTTTCTGAACTTCACTGTACTAAAATAAAACAAGAAACTCTTGGTCTCCCATGCTCTTGGATATCCCAGAAGCCTGTTATTTGTACCTGTGCTTTAATCACTTTTGAACAGCACTGATCTTAATATACATTTACTCAGGGAAAGCTTTACTAACACCATGCAAAGTGATGTTTTTATGCTTTTTCAGTCTGTGTAGAGAATCCTCACTTTGCTTACCCTGATATCCCACTTAATTACAACCATTTTTATCAAGGGAAAAAAGAGTGTACTGCTCTCTTTGCAGCAGTAAGTAATACTAGTGCTCCAGGTCTTGCATTTTTATATTGTTTGAAGCTTAGATCTCTTGTATCTCTGTGATAAGTCTTTAGTCCAAAACACCTATGGAAAACTGAAACACTTGAAACTCTCTTCAGCAAACTGCTAATCTTCTTACTACTTCGTTTTTGTCCCAGAGAAGCTGGAAATGACTGAACTCTGTTAACAGTCTTAATTTCACAGCACAAGTGTGGACTCCTGCTGAAAGGGGTGAACTTCTGTGCCCTCACAGATCTGAGTTGGATCTGGGAGCTGATCTGGTTTACGGAAAACCAACACCCCTTACGCCCCCTCAAATGCAAACTCTTGTACTGGTTGTGGTGATTCAGTTCCCTGATCCAGCACTTCCCTGATCCAGTACTTCAGGTGATTCACTTCCCTGATCCAGTACTACTGATCTGCACAGTTCTTTGACTGCACACTTGTATCAATAAAATGTTTCAAGTGTGCTCTGCTAATATGCATGTATTTATTTACTTTAAAAACTTCGTACACAGGTGCTACTGTACAAATATTATGTGTGGTACAAAGTAAAAACTCAAGCATTATATAAAGATTCAATAAACACTCTCAGAAATTCTTTTTTATCTTTACAAAAAGAACCTGAAAGAACAGTGGTAACTTCTCTGTAGTTCAGCATAACCTATTTTAGAACTGATTAAAGAGGTAGGTGCAGCAGGATTAATCTTCAGATAAACTTCTTTCCCTTTTGGTACTGCATTTGATTAGACTTCAGATGATTTTCATTCTTGAAGAACATTCTTGCAGAGTAGGAGCTTGGCAAGATCAGTATCTTGGAGTAATTTAAACCAGTGTACTACATCTTCTGTTGAATTCTTCAAATTTTTTTCCAAAAGCTCATATAATATTCATTCATGAGCAACCACAAACCCATTTTCCTCACTTCTTTGTATAGGTAATAGCAATCACACTATGGTCATTTGTCACTACTAGGAATTTTTTAAAAATAGTTGACTTCAAATTGTTTGCCTTTCAGTATTTTGGAAGCTATCCAGGTTTTTCAGCGTAAGTGCACGGAAGGTCTTCAGTTTATTTCGGCACTTCAGCATCATGATTATACCTGACAGACTTACTGAAATTTCTTTTTGTGCATAAAACCAAACTTAGGATGCATTATCTGTGCCTTATAAAGGCCAAGGGTATGGCAGTAAAAAGATCCTAAAATTCCATTTTAATAAGGAGGCTTTTTCTGCTAGTTAACTTTCCTTCTTTGCATTAACTGCTTCTATTTCAGATTATTCAGTTATTGCTTGTTTGGTGTTTGGGTTTTGTTTGTTTGGTTTGGTTTTTCTTAATTCAAAGGAAATAGCGGTGTCTGTTTCAGCTGTAAAGGTTAATGTTTCATCTTAGTCTGACAGTTTACATGGCAGAGGCTGCTCAGACTATCCTGAGTAATACTGCTTTTGAACTGTTTGTCAGCTTTGGCTGTGCCAGTGCAAGTGAGTGCTGTGCTGTGTGAATGTACCAGCCCTGCTCAGTGCTGGCTCAGGGGCTGTGCTGTACCTGTATTCACCACTTCATGACATTAAAAATTCAGGCAGTACTTAAATGATTTTAAGGATTATTCCGATGGGCTTTTGAGCCTCTTGTAAGGCAATAGGTTAAATGTAATTTTTCAGGAACTTAATACACTTGGAACTAGACTTCTAATAAAAATGTGACCTTTTATTAAGGTTATTGCTGCATAGTGTTATTGACTCCCTATTCCCCACCTCTTGAAAGTGCATAATTCTGTTTTGCAGAAGTGGATGAAAACCAAAAGGTGTAGAGGGCAAGAATGCCACAAATTAACCTTTTTTTTGGGCTGGAGTATAGAGGATGACTTTTGTGCTGGTTTTGGCTGGGGTAGAATTAATTGTCTTCCCAGTGGCTGTGTTTTGGGTTTGTGCTGAACGCAGGGTTGATAATACAGATATGTTCTTATTGTTGCTGACCTTATGCAGAGTCAAGGCTTTTTGTGCTGTCACACTGGGGAAGGGGATGGGGATGCTGGGAAGAGGCACAGCCAGGACAGGTGATCCCAACTGACTGAAGGGATATTCCAGACCGTATGACATCATGCTCAGTGTATAAAGTGGGGTAAAAGAGGGGAAAAGGGGAAATGTTTGGAGCAATAGGGTTTTTCTTCCCAAGTCACATGGAGCCCTCTTCTCCTGGGGATGGCTGAACCCCTGCCTGTCCTTGGGAAGGACTAAAGTCATTCTTGTTTTGCTTTGCTCATGTTCATGGCTTTTGCCTTCCTTACTAAACTGTCTTTAGCTCAAACCACAGGTTTCCCAGCTTTTACCCTTCCCATTCTCTCCCCAGTCCTGCTCATGGAGAAGTGAGCAGCTGGCTGCAAGGAGCTTGGTGTTGGTTGGGTTTAAACCACAACAACCTGGAAATTTGGTGTGTTCAGGACAACTTCTTGACAAGACTGAAGTGGATTCTCTTTTGTACTTAATTGCAGAACATCGCATTTCTTGGACTATAATTGAGTGTGCAAAACTGCTCTGCAGGAGACTTGGTAATTGGATTTACTTAAGCTCTCTTGCAATCAAGTGCTTCATCTGCTTCATTCTGGGGTGTTTCAGGCTTATGTGTTTCAGATACTCAGGTGAAAATTGTGTGTGTTCAGGGCCTGGATCCGTTTTTCTGGGAGGTGTGATTTCTCCTTTCAGGACAATGGATATCAAAAGGAGTATTGCAATCAGTGCACCGTAAAGAATAATTGCTTGAATAAATCATTTAGAGCACTTCTGGAGAGCATCGAGTACATGAGTGCAGAAGGGAAGGTGCATTTTTGAGGCGTGGACTACATGTATTTTCTCCTCTCAGGGGGAATGGGTTGGTTGCCCCTATGCTTGTGCAGGAGGTCATGCTTCCCTCTGGCCAGATTAGTGGTGCAGGTTTCTGTTAATTGGAAGTGGAGAGACTGGCAAAAGAAGTTTGGGCTTTTTTGGGGGAGGCTTGAGGGTTTTTTTCTTGGTTTGCTGTGTTTTTTACGTCCTTTTTTGTTGTTCTGGGTTTTTTGTTTGTTTGATTTTGTAGTTGTTCTACAGTGGCAGACCGTGTTGGTTGTTTCTTGACAGGAAGGCCTGACTTTGCCTATTTCTGGGTGTGTAGACCGTAAGCATTGTGGGTCTTCCATGGGGTGGCCACACTGCAAAGCTGCTGAACAGGGGCTTTTTCTCATTTGTCTGGTTCTCAAACTTGTCCAGAGTTTCCATGTCATCCCGTGCCCATGGAGGGATGTATGAATCAGGATGTGAAGATGTAGGGAGTTTTTTGTTATTTTGCAAAGTGCTCTCTTTCTTTAATGTTTTTGGAACAAAGGAAATAAGTATTAGTTCTATTTCAGATAGGAAGGGTACTGCTCTTGCATACCTGCAGATGTCAACAAAGCTTTGTCTCTGTGTCACACGTAAAAACTACTTCAAAGGAATTTTTCTGGTGACGCCATACTGGCTGTGGGCTTTCAGATCTCAGACTTCAGTGCTTCCCACTGGAACTTTTCTTCTGTGGAAATACTACTAGTCCTTTCCTGTCAGGAAAGGTGCAAAGATTTGATTCTGAAAGTCCTGTGCTGACATTATGACAAGCAGATCAAATGGTCTTGACACTATCACTGTTTCCAGAGACACTGATTAGTAACCTGCCTTGAGAGAGGCTTGTTTTGATGTGTTGCTTAGGACAGCTTTGAATCTTCTTTTTGCTTATAAAAGGCTGAAAACTCAAAATTTCTGGTAGAGAAAGTAGATAGATGAAGAAGGGATGAGCTCACCTTGGAGTATGGCACAACATTCTGGTGCCTGGGTTACTTGGGTGATATGACAGGTTAGGAGCTGCTGGACACTGCCATGACAGTCAAGGTCATCAGGATCACTAAGTTTCTATTTTCACCAATTAAAGTGCTCTTAAGAGTGGGCAGTTTCGCTGTAACATCATTTCTGAGCGGATTCCATACATTTTTTTTCAAACAAATCTAGCCAGTTGCATTTTGTATCTGTCCTATTTTAGAACAGAAGGATGCTAATCATCCACTTAAAGAGAAAAGCCTCTAACCTTCATGTAATAAGCTTAGAGGTTTGTCAAGAAATCTGTGTACAGGTAAGACATTAAAGTGGTGCTAATCTTCACAAACATACCACCTTGAGAGAATTTAGGATTTACTCCTAAGCTGAAGTCAATTGCCTGAATAACTTTCTTGATTAACAGTCTTGCTTAGACTGGTATGCATCATACTGCTGTAGGAGTTGGGAGAATGAGGGTATGATTATCCCTTTAGAAGAATTAAAGTAAAAATGGCTTTTAAAATCAGTATGTACGTATATATGTCTGTGTAGGCATACACACAAAAAAGCATTGTTTAATCTTTCTGTAAGTGCACTGTTGAGTTCAAGACAGAAAAACACAAGCTGATGGCACAGACACGTAGCTAATTTTTCAGCTGACATGTTAATTGCAACTATAAATTTCTCCTGTTTAAAATTGCTCTGCTGTAATCAAAGTACAACACTCTTTAATTTCAGCTTAAGATAACATTAATGTTCTGTGTTTGATGCAATCTCTTTTAAAATCTCTGGAAGTGAATGCCAAAGGCGTTTGCTACTATATTTTAAATGTGTAATTGTAGAGAAGGTAATATAGCCAAAGCACTTAAGTTTTGGTCTCTTGGCTGTGAACCTGCAAAGGATTTCCTTTGATTGAAGGAAGTAACCAATGGTTGGAGCTGTTCATGTTTGATTCTGTGGAATCCCAAGTTTTAAGAACTGACCATGTTCTATCTGGGCAGTTTATCTCCTCTTATTGCTCTGGGTAACTTCTGGATGCCATTTATTGGGTTAGTAGGCTTTTTTTAGATTATGACCGTAAATATGCTGGAGTGGGAATTATGGCAAGTTTGCTCATAGAATTTGTAATTCATTCCTTTTTCATAACCAAACAGTAAAGCACTTAATGTGACTGAAATTTCAGAACAGCTGTCAACAAGCAGTGGCTGGCAATGCTCCCATGATAGTGTTTTGAGTTTGTTTTCTCAAGAAAACGCTAAAAAAGGGTGTTTAGGCAGTCTGAGGTGTCTTGAACATTTCCTGTGCTGTGTTTTCCTTTACATGTGCGACCTGACTGGGGTTTTTCTTCCACTGGTAGCAATACTAATCAGTCCAGCTTCTCATCTAACGCTTGAAAAACCTGAACACCTCAATCTGTTATCTGAACTTAAAATTATTTTTAACTAGTGAATTATCAGAAGTTTGTAAACTGTCTGGGTGTTTCTGAAAGATGCTGGTTTTATGAGTAGCAGTTTTCAAGTGAGAGATAACCCTGTTTGAAGTACCAAAGATTCAGACCATTGCAATCTGTTGTTAAGTTGTAAATCAGTGATATAACTAAGATGCAGAAAGTCATAACCTGCTTTCAGTTTGAGAATTTACACTTCCAGTGCTCTTTCATAAGAATGAGGGCTCTACGAAGCATGAGTTGAGAGTTGTTCACACTTGTTCTTAGTTTCCAGACTTTCTCTCTTCCAGCAGAGTAGGAACGGTGAAGAACGACTAGAACTGCATGCAATATTTAAAGTTTGTGTGTACTACAGATGTGTATTGTGGGTTTTTTCCCCTCTTGATTTACTCATTACAGAACTATTTTTCTGGTTTTACAGTCTTTTCAGCTGTGACTATGTAGAAAGGTGGTAGTTTTCTGGAATTATTTAGGATAGGTCAGAAAAAGTTGTTTCAAGTGTTTGGAAGATGTAGACAGCATGCTTTTCTCTTTCTCATCACTTTGCTTTCATAGGCAGTGAGTTTCATTTGTGTCAGTTTCCAGTCCCTAGTCCTGATGAAGATTCTGCATTCAGATTATTCTTCATTGCTTGATAGGGCCAAATAGCAATTGCCTTTCTGAAGAAGTAAAAGTTTCGGTCAGGTTTGGATATTGATGTGATATAGTTGTAGGGTTTTGATGGGAGGGAGGTTTAAGTTGAATTCATTGTGGCCTAAATGAAAGCAATGAGAAGAGGATCTGATAAAGCTTTAGGGTTAGCATTTCTGAAACAGATCAGTATAGAGAATAAATAGCTGTTTGCCAAGGACAGTATTCCAAGTGCTGTTAATTTACAAAAGAGACTGTCCAGTCGGACTCTTCTTTGAGAGAGCGCTCTGCGGAGTAAAATATTTTAAAAGTCACTACCTGTGATACTTCCTCCCTTTCAGACCTGTTTTATTCACCTTGCACAAATAAAAGACTGGTTGGAAACTGTCAGACCTGGTAGAGGTGTTTTTTAAAATTCAGTTTTAAAAACTTGCTGTGATTTTTTTTTTTGTTAGTCTGTAAGCAGAGTTAAAAATGGTACTGTGGCCTCTCTGAACAGGGGTGGTTTGAAAAACTGGTTTCAAACAGTAGTCACTGTCACCAGATCGAGTCAAAGTCTGGTGAGAACTCATTTTTCCTCACATGTTTAGATACTGGAATGCTTTTGAATTTCATTGCCTGACTGAGAGTCCAGGCTTTACCTGATGAAGGGTTATCCAGGCTTTACCTGATGAAGGGTTAATCACAGGACTGTCTGGTGTGCCTGGACCACAGTCTGCTTATAAACATAAAGTAGGGGTTTGGGTGTTTTGAGGAGCCTTAGTGCTCTTGATTTCTTTCACAACTGGTTAGATAAAAGCATTAAGACATGAAAACAACTTACCAAACTGACCCTTGGGCAAAAATTGGGAATTTCATGACTGCAAATGTTAGCACGCTTGCAAGAGTAATGTTTAAAGAACGGATGTGTTTGATACATTTTGGCATCCTTCAGACAACATTTAATTCCTAGTTTATTATTCTGTGTTGCACTTTATCACACAGTATCTCACCTTATCACACGGTATCACACTTGTGCCAGTGCAGACTCTTTGCAGAAGTTGTAACTTGTATCAGAGGTAAACACCATTGCCCCAGGATTGTCCGTGCAGTTACTCTGTGCATGCGATGCATTTCTAAAATAATGTATTCAGCTTATTAGAAATGTCACAGGTGGTGGGAGCTACAATCCTAAAGTTCATTCCAGAAGGGACGGTGGAAGGTTTATTCTTCTAAGAAGAGATAGTAGGTAGTGTTTTAAAAATCATGACAAGTGTTAGCATAGTCTGAGGCAAAATATTTAGTAATTCTGCTGTAGTTTGGTAACTTTCTTTAAACTATTGTCCTTATTTTATCCACACTCTGGATGAAATGCATTTCAATTAGGAAAGCAAAAAACAAATGTTCCTAAGATCTTTTTCTGGGTTTGTTTTGAGCTGTGTTAATCCTGAAAGTATTCTGTCTGGTTTTGTACTTCAGTAGCCATAGTCTTTACAGTGTGCATCTCTAGAGTCGGGATATTTGAGAGTATAACCTCTACAAGTAATGATTCTTCCTCTGTTCAGACAGATGGCATGCTGCGTTTGGGTCAATACATTTTACTGCTTGGTTGCTTCCACAATAAGGATTATGTTAAAATGGCAGTGCCTACAAAATTAACCCTTGGGAGATGGAAACAAGAAACTGTTCTGGTAAGGTGCAGCAACAGCGTGGCAGTAATGCTGGAAGCTGCAGTGAAGGGCTGCAGAAGATGTGTGAAAATCTCTGATCTCAGAGCTCCTGCTCGCGAGGCTTCAACTGCAGCTGGTGCTGCAGAAACCCTTTGCTGCACAGGATTGTTTTGTCAGTACCTCATGGGGAAAAAATGGTTCTCAGATGGCTTTTCTGATTTTTTTTTTCCTTTTTTTCTTTTTGTTCTCAGCAACTATGTTAAATGATGAGAGAACTACGTTCAGTGTCAGAATATGTAGGTACAAAGCAGTTTTAAATTCAAGCAGCTTGATTAAATGTATTTCCTTGCTGAAATCTGAGCTTGAAAATACGAGGCTCTTCGTTTTCTTCAATGTTATGATTGTGTAAACTATTGAAACCAGCTTCAGTGGCTGTATCCTACCAAGACAGAAAAAGCTGCTGTTGTGAAGCCTTTGTAAGGAATTTTTATGAGGAGAACCCTGCACTACATGGCATGTGCTAAACCTGTAACTGGTCAGAATTGAGAGATGGAAAAAGCAGTTAAGTGCTCCAGTCTCAGCTTCCTCTTTGGCCTCCCTTTCCACAGGGGACTGATGGCAAGGGGAAGGTTTAGCTGAAGACCTGAAGTGATTGCTTGGGACACACCAAATCAGGCAGCCCACACAGCCTGCCTGAAGAACCACTCAGCAGTCTTACATACAAACCTGCTGGTCCTGTCCTTTACTTGGGGCTTCCAAGTCCTGATTTTTTTTTTTTTTGAACAGAAACAAGAGCAGAAGACTTCGTGTCTGTTTATTCTGATACGACCTCATGCAGTTCAACATAGCACAAGCACGTTGCCATTAAGATGGGATTTAGATAAGTTCACCACAGACAAATCCGCTGCATGACATACACCACTATCAAGAGCTCTTAAGTAAAACTAAATAGCCATTTTTACTGATTAGAGACCTTCCCATGCACTGGTGTATTCCAGGCTCTGTGTGAAAAATCTCAGATCTGTTGTGGCTACCAAGTATTTTCTCGTTACTAATCTACGATGCTATTAACAATTGGCACAAATAACTTACTGTTATGATCCAGTACTGGAGATGAAATAGTAGATTATTTGTATTTTTCAGATACTGTGATACAGCGATGCAAAGTTCTGTGTAGGAGCAGAAATTAACTGTTTGTTGTCTGAAGTCCTCTCCGTGTATGACATGTATCTTGCTTTTCCTTTAACAGCTCAAATGAACACTATAACTGAGTATTTTTTTGACTGATCATTTTGATTTAAAAGCTTAATTAATAAGAGCATTTCTTATCTGAAATGCTAAAACCTCTTTTCTTTCCCTTTTTGTTACACCCCCTCTGAATCCACAGTGCGTTGGTGTTTTTTACTGTTTATGAAGATCTTATCGTACATGTATTGCTGTTCTAAAATAGTGCTGGTGCAGTTTTTTCCATTCAGTATGTGACTTGAGTAGAAGCATTGTTTCCTCATGAGCACAAGCATGAAAAATACTACGCCTGCTTAATTTACAGCTGGGACCACAGTGGTGCTTTCTTGATCTCGCATTGAAGGGCTGAACTTGGAGCCTTATGTAGTGGAATTCTTTTGTGCCCACACTCTGTAATATCTGTTCTCACTGGTGCTTTATTGGGCACCCACTAGCACTGATAACCAGGAATAACCTTCCAGTTATTACATTTTGCTTGTGCTTCAAAATATTTTCCCAAGAAATATTGCATAGTGTGGAGAGACGAGACGTACAGAACAAAACTTCCTTGTGTTTCACAGTGTGTGTGTCCTGGGGCTGATCTGGTAACTGATAACTCAAAATACCAGTTGTGAGCCATTATCTCCTTCCCAGAGTACAGCAGGCTGAGCTGTGGGCTCTTTGGAGCACTGCAGTGAAACACGCAGCTGTGGCATGATGGTTGAGGTTGGAAGTGACCTCTGGGGGTCACCTTGTTGACGTGTGCAGGTTCTGCCCATACCTGGCCAGCCCCATTCATGTGCTGAAGCGTATCATTCTTTCTCACACTAGATACTAAGATACTCTCTTGTAAAACCTAAATGTGCAGTAAACAAACCAAAGGCTTGTTAAAAAAAAAAAAAGGCCATTAAACACTGTAGTCACATATATTTCAGTGTTTTAGGGCATGAAGATAACATTTCTTCCTTTCCTTGATCCTCCCTGGCCACTTCTCTCATAGAACAATTTGGGTATTTCTGTTAGAGACATGATACACACTTTTGTAATGGCAGAAGATGGTACCTAATGTTGGCAGTTTTCTTGGCCAGAGCTTAAAAATTGCACAGACAATATGAATGTGACTTCCTTTATAATGGTTTAATATTGAGTTTGTTGCAGGTGTAATGTGATGTGATGGTTTTCTGTGAGAGATAAGAATGGATTTTTTATCAATAAGTGGTTGTACTGTTGCATGCTTGATTAGAGGTAGTGTTGTTGTTGTTGAGAACATTATAATCTGTCCCTTGTTTTATTGCAACTTTTTCGGTCTTTGTTTCCTCCCCACTTCTGAAAGTGGGTGGGGGAGAAGCAGGGAGAAACTCGTGGTGAGTGCTGCAGGAAACAGCAGAATCTGAGGGAAGCATAAATACCTAGAAGGATTTTCATGGTTTGCTCCTGCATTTCTAGGTTATTGGAGCAGGGCAGTAGGCAGGCTCATCCTCTGGGTTAGGCAGGTCAGCGTGTCTGAAATGTTGCAGAATGGTAATTATCTTTTTTTTTTGATCTTACCGCTCTAAATGGATCACATACCACTGCTTGATTTGGCTCGAGTGGCTGAATGCAAATAATCAGCAAATCAATAGACTCAGCTGATCAAAGGCAGTGCAAATCTCCCAAGGATTACAGCCACTTCTATCCAGAAGAGCTGCAGTTCAGCACATTGTATAACTCCTGGTTATGTTTCTTTTTGTCCTCTGTTTAATATATATAACACAGTATGTCATACATATTCACACATACATGCAAGAATACATACATATATATAAAACACATAGATGTCTATCTTTTTTTTTTTTTCTATTTTAATCCCCTCTGGAGTTGATAAAATTCAGTCTTCAAGAAAGCTGTTAAACGTAACGATCTGGAAAATTATTATGATTCTAGTGGTGGAAAGCTTATGCCTTGCAGGATCTCCAGATGTGTTACAGGTATACACGGCTATATAAGAATTTCATGATGCAGAGCCAGTGAGAGAAGCACTGACATGAATCTGTGCTAATGACTTTTGGATAAGGTCGACATAATCTGATTTTTTTAAAAATCTGTTTTGTATGTTTTCTGCTGGTTATAAGGGGATATAGATGATACCCTTCATAGCTGATAGATTTAGAAATATTTCTTATGGACTCTGTGCTGGGGTGCATGAGTAGAAATAACTTAATAAAAAACCCCATCCTAATCCTTCTCAGTCTTTCTCTGCAGCACTACTTCTTGAAAGCATTGTCCACTCTGTTTTGTGTCTTACTTAGCAAATGTGGGTTTTGCCTTTTACCTCACTGGGATTGCACCTCTGAGTGTTTTCTAAGCCCTCTGGGATGCAGACTGCTTCACAGGGCAGTGCTGGAGCTGGCTTGTTGAATGGTATTCAGGGTCTTTCTAGTGGGTCCATTCTTGATGCTCGTTGCTTTGGATAGCTAAAATCCTTTGCTCAGAGTGCCTCTTGCACATTTCTTACAGCAAATGTAGGAGTTATTTGGGTTTAAATGCTCAGCTGTCTGCTTGGTTTAGCAAGACAAAACTGCGTCTTAAGCAAGCATATACACACATGATTTTATAATGTATGTCAGTTAAGATTTCTGAATTGTGAGGCTGGGAGTTGAGTTGTAAAGAAAAGCCCTAAGTTTGTGCTTGTCCATGGGACTGATGTTTTCTGCATCTCTCCTCCTTCGCATTTAAACAGGGAAGAGTGTTTGGGAAGAGACTTCCCTTCCCTCCTTTTCCCCGAAATGCCAGTCTTCTCACCCTTCTTTTCCAGCAGCATCACCTTACAATGAATAGTAGAATAGTTTGCAGGGAGGTGAATAATTTATTTCCTGAAAAATTGATCAAATGGCAGGTAAGTCTGAACCACAGGAAATGCTGTAGCTGGGACCAATAACTGGTGGTAGAACAGCAAATGCTTTCAGATAAAAGAGTAAAACCTCCTGTGCTGTAGTAGTCACTGCATTTGAAATCTTCCAGCCCTTTTTCTGACAGACCAGGTGTTTCCCGAGGGATGTGGAACTGATTCTTGAAAATGCTTAATACACTGGCTTCTAGCAGTTTGCTCTTGTGAGTTTGCTTTGCATTCCTTGAAATCTGAGATGCGCGTCATGCAAAGAACATACAGGAACAGCTCAAAACTTCTGCCATGTCGTTCCTTCAATGAAGTAGATGGGGGGGGGGTGGCTTTTTTACAGCATAAGTGTCACAGCCCACTCTGCTCTTTCAGTCACATAAAACACAAACTTCTTTTGTTTGTTTTCCAAGGAGCCCTTTGAGGATGGCTACGCAAATGGTGAGGAAGGCACCCCAGCTGGGGAAGCAGCTGCCGCCTACACACCCGACAGCAAAGGAGTGGTCAAATTCGGGTGGATAAAAGGTGTATTGGTGAGTTTGATGTGCTGTACTTAAGTTTCTTACAGGGATAATCTTTCTAATAATCTTCTCTTTGATAGGTATTGTGATAATGCAGTATAAAGGTAAGATTGTATGAGTGAGAGGTGTGAGAAATCCCATAATTTTAGGACAGGTTGCTCCTATTTTTACTGAATTTTAAGGAAGTGAGTACTTCAGGATTTCAGTTTTTTAAGGCATTATGTAGTCTTAGCTCATGTTTTAGCATTTTTAAGTTGCATGATTTCCAAAAAGGAAAAAGATCACGTAAGTATTCATATATAGTAGAGAAACTACACATGAACTTAGTGATAAATTCAAATGGAGGGAATACACTACTTAACGTGTGTTCACTTTGAATCTGGACAGCAAGAAGCAAAAAATAACGTGTTGAAGATATTACCTACCTGTATATAGCAAAACTTGACCAGAGTTAAGTATTTACATTTTGTTGAACATGTTACAAAAAGTCACCTTCTAAGCTGTGGAGGTCTTGACACTAAATACAGTGTAGTAATGGTGAAAAAAACTGATTTGGAGTAGTGAAAAATTATGGATTGCTTGGGATTTTTTTTAATTACAAGTACATATTTATGTATAATATTTTGGCAAAGAGAAACCATGGTTAATATGTATACTCCAAAGCTGTAAGAATTTATATAGTGGTGGTTGCAAGCAAGACAGTTGGTTAAAACACTGAACTCGGGCATTCAGAATACCTAACTTGAGCTCAGCAAGTTTCACTGTGCATTAGCAACTTCCTTACAAGTCTTGAAGGAGCCACATTCCCTCCCTTGGGAGGAGGAGGGTGCCCGTGGTAGCTGTTAAGGACTTCTGTGATGCACCCCCAGCAAGGACACAGTTGCTCATTTTAGAGGAGGTGTGAAGCTGACTTTGGGTTTCTCCAAACCCTAATTCTGTTTAGGACTGTTCTTGTAAGCAGCAGTTCTAGGTGTTAAAGAGTTACTAAGTGTTGCTGACCATTTTCTTCCAAAGCCAATTCTGAAGTTTATAGATGGATGAGCTACTCATTTTGAATGGTTTGGAAGCTGCAGGTGGTATTTCCTAGTAAGCATAATCTGCTTGGATGGATATTTCCAGCTCAGGCGATCCACATTTTGCAAAATGCTTCTTTAAATCTCTGAAAACTTACGTAGTTTGGAGAGGTCCTTGTCTCCCTTCTTTTTGCAGGATTGATATCCTACTCTTTAGGTAAGAGAGAGACCGAAGATCTGGTTTTATTTTCCTGTCTAAATTCTATACAGTGCAAATGCTATTTTTTTTTAAGAACTAAGAGTTGTAAATGCAAGGATAAAAAAAAATATGCAACGCTCTATCCTCTTACTGTGCAGCTGTGTTGTAAGATGCAAAGAGTTCTAGGAGTGAGAAGTTGTAGCAGTTGTTTTTTACTTGAAAAATAATAATAATTAATTATTTTAGGGTGTTGCTTCAGTGCATTTCTTTTTTGAGAGAGAGAGATTTGTCGGAGGTCTGAACTGAGGTTGTAGTCCTCACAGTCATAGTAGATGTCTGTCTTATTTTCAGTCATGTATTCTGTAATATGAATTTTGGATCTTAAAGGGTGGGATCTAAATTATTTTTGTCTGATCAAGACATACTGCAAGTGCCAGATGTTGAAGTAATCTTAACTTCATGTGTGTTCAAGGTAGTAACTTTTAAGTTTTATTTAGGTTCCCTTTTTTTTAAATCAAACCTTAACTTGCCTAATAACAGAATCTATTCTTGTGAAATAATTTGAAAAGTGGTGGGGAAAGACAGCAAGATAACTTCAAGAATGTTAAAAACCTAGTGAAATGAAAACCTAGTGAAAGTGGCTGCAGAGGTAGGACCTAACCATTGTAAAACTTCTGTTTTACCGTAGGTACGATGCATGTTAAATATCTGGGGTGTGATGCTCTTCATCAGACTATCATGGATTGTAGGACAAGCTGGGATAGGTATGTGTACTCATGCTGCAATTCTATTTCAGTGACTTTTAAATGTGATCCAAAAGAAGTGTCGATCTTGAGCTTACACTTCAAACAGGAGTAGAAAATTACTTTGATATTGCCAGTTTAAATGGTAATTTACCCTTAATCAAAACTTCAATCTGTTACTTAGACTTCTTCATTTATGTGTAAAGCATGTAATTTAAAAATAACATTTTTAAGTTTTCGGTGAACTCTGGTTACTGAAATCTGAGTATGGACTGTGTAGTATATAAGCAGTTTTTTCCAAAGGCTTACCTGAGTACTGGACTGCACAGAATCTGTAATCTGCAAAAGGCATGTGTTTCCTTGAAGCTCTAGGATGCAACTCCTACCTCTCTGATTTAAGAGAATATTGGCCTGGTTTTGTTTGTATCCTGGAAACTTCTCTGTACAAAAGGGGAGAGAAGAAGCCTTTTACTTTGAATGTGTGGGATCACACACACTAAATTTGTATAGTATCTGCAAGACTGAGTATTTAAATGGAGTTAAGTTGAAGGTTTGGGCTTTGTAATACCACTGCGCTTACACTGTTTCCCCCCTCTTTTTCCAAAAGGTCTGTCTGTCTTGGTGATTGGAATGGCAACTGTTGTGACAACGATTACAGGACTGTCTACTTCAGCAATAGCCACAAATGGCTTTGTAAGAGGAGGTAACCCAACTTTCATGAAGTTTTTAAAGCTTTCCTCGCTCTGAAGAGCACACCTTAAGCTTTCTGAGGAGCAGAGTCCTCTTCATGTTCTGTATTTGAACAGTCATATAAGTATTAATTTCTTCACTAAGCAGTCACGGAAACAAACAGTCATGTTAATAAAAAGTCAGTAGTTAGCCTACTAATCTGATTTGACTGTTGCTTCTTTTCCACTGCAACAGAAACATTTACCTATTCTTCTGGAATGCAAACATTTTTAGGGATACATATCCAGGAACAGTAGGATCTTAATATTCTCTTAATATTCTCCTGCATCTGCACTGTGCACATAGGCTTTTATGTGTTCATGTCCTGAAATAAACCTGCAGACATGTAACTTTCCAAACTCTTGGTTACCTCCATCTTTCCTGAGGTTGGTGGTTTTAATTCCCTTTCGTGGTTTCTGTGCAGTCGTCAGCAATTCCTACAAATGGTTTTGTAAATGGTGGGTGCCTCTGACATAATCAGACTGCTTCATGACATACAAGACTGCTACTGGTAGAAAAGGGGTTGGAATTAAAATAGAAACTTACGAAAGTATCTTCACTGTGGTTAAGAATGAAGAGAAAAACCTCATTATCATGAAGTGAAGAGGCATAATAGCAAAGATCAGCTATGAGTGTTAGCCTTATGTCAAATTTAGTTTCTGAATGCCCTTTCTATGTTTTTAATTGTATTATGCTTATCAGATTTTCCCATTCCTATGGGAGCCTTTTGTTTGGGTCACTCTTGAAATACAGTACTTCATTGGAAGATCTGAAGTGCTGAATTGGAAGAACTGTACAATAAAATCACAGTTGTTCCTTTGAAAATCTTACATTACTGTAAGATTTTTCTTATGTTATGTAAGACATTCAGAGCACAGCCAGACTGGGTATGTAGATACAACTGGCACAAGAAGTGTCATGAAATGTAAATTAAGGACCTCCTCGCTCAGTTAGTTTGCACTGAAGCTGGAGGATTTTGTTGCTTCTAGAAAGCTTAACCTTAAATTTGAGGAATATGGCTTTGCTACATTTTCTAAACTTTACTTTTCTGTAATGCTGTAGATACTCGGATTTCCATTTGTCATGTGTTTGAGATGTTGTACCTGTCAAGCTCAAAAATACAAAGAATAGGCTCTGGGAGAGCAGAAAATTCCTTTAACACAACAGAGCTTTAAGAAACCTTGAGGTTTGGAACTTCAGTGGGTTTATTACAGTTGGCTTTGACAGTTTCTTGATCTATAACTAAAGCAAATGTTCAGTAGCAGAACTGTGCTCAAGTGCTCTGAGCAGTTTGAAGAAGCCCAGTAACACTGCTGCTTGTGTTTTACAATTTGTTTTTTAACCAGAGAACTGTTTGCATAGCTGGGTAATATGATGTGGTGCATGAGTCACGGTTATCTCCAGCGGGTATCTTTTCTTAAAAACTTCAGATACATTCCTTCAAACTTCAGCATGTCTATCCCTCAAATACTGAGTTCAGGGTTATTTTCTAGGACATCAGTGGAGATGCAGGAGTAAGTAGGTTCTAGTTCATGTGAACATTAAATTGCTGATGATTTTATTCTTGGGCTATATAATGCAACAAGTTTGTCTTTTTTATTTTTTTCCAGGAGGAGCATATTACTTAATTTCCAGAAGTCTGGGGCCAGAGTTTGGTGGTGCCATAGGTTTGATCTTTGCATTTGCCAATGCTGTAGCAGTGGCAATGTATGTTGTTGGCTTTGCAGAGACAGTTGTGGAGCTGCTCAAGGTACACACGTGAAAGTGGTTATACTGATTACACTTCATGCAAGTTTGAGCTGTCATCTAATCACAGAATGGTTTAGGTTGGAAGAGATCTTTAAAGATCATCCAGTCCCACCCCCTGCCATGGGCAGGGACACCTTCCACTATCCCAGGTTGCTCCAAGCCCTGTCCAACCTGGCCTTGGGCACTTCCAGGGATGGGACAGCCACAGCTTCCCTGGGCAACCTGTGCCAGTGTTGGACCATCCTTGCTGTAAAGTGTTTCTTCCTTATATCTAGTCCAGATCTGCCCTCTTTCAGTGGAAAACCAGTACCCCTTGTCCTGTTACTCTCTATAAGCTGTATCCAAAAGTCTGTCCTCCTCTTTCTTATAAGCCCCCTATAAATACTGAAAGGTCACAGTAAGGTCTCTGTGGAGCTTTCTTTTCCCCAGACTGAATGACCCCAGCTACCCCTATCATTTCCAAACAAGGCAAAAACCAAATTACTCACGCCCTTAAAGGGAATTTAAAATTAGTGCATTTGTGATGTAGATGTTAACTACTAATGAATTTCAGCAAGTGAAACGCAGTTCTGTAGTAGGGAAGATAATTACCTGATGAAGTATATGACTGTGTATTTTTTGTTTGTTTGTTTGTTTTGTTTTGTTAGGAAAGTGGAACGTTGATGATCGATGAAATGAATGATATCAGAATCATAGGGGCTATCACAGTGGTTATATTGCTGGGTATTTCCATTGCAGGAATGGAATGGGAAGCGAAAGTAAGGAACTACATCTTTTCTTTTATTCTCTGCTTCGTAATTCCGGTTCCATTTTTGTACCTCAGCTGTTTGACTTATTTTTTAATGTATTCAGTGTGTTTAGTATTGCATGATGGTGTGTTAGAAGTCAGTCAGATGTTTTTTAAGTAGTAGCTCCTGGTCTGGCACTGGCATGTGCAGGTCTGATCAGCGTTTCAAATCTTAGGCCACTTACCTTCCCTGGAAGCTTAAGCATCTATGAGAACCTAAAATCCAGCATAATCTATTCCTAGTGACACTGCCAAGTAGGTTAATGGCATTTCCCTCCTTGGGGCCACTACAGCACCAGAAGAGAAGGTAAGAACTTCAGTGTGGGAGTTTTCCCACTATGGACTTCAGGTGATTTCTGTGGATGAAAAATGCAGGACTCCAGTCTTAAAGCTGTGTAGTTTCTGCAAATTAAACCCAGTATTCTTCCCTTCTCTTTCATTGTCTTCTGGTTTTGGTTTTACTTGGAAACAGCCAGTCAGTGTGATGCATTCACTAGGCCCAGCATTGTTAAGGGTTTTGAGCTGTTGTTGGCGATGAATGTGCAGGAGAGTAAACCTACTTGGCTTATCTCGTTGTGGCTGCACAGCCTTGGGTCAACTCAGTGGAAACAAACACTTAAGGGATCTCAGAGTGCCTTGATACAGAGGTTGCCTTATTTTTTCCTTCTTGGCAATACCAGACAGTGGAGCTTGCTCTCTGTTTCCTGCACCTGCTAGGCTTTTTCTGATTATCTGTCCATGGTGTGCTCGCAAATAACTGTGAAGAGCCTCTGTCTGGGTCTCCCCTCCAACTGATACTTGTTTCACTATAGCTCCTGTTTTCTGCACTGAGAGGCAACTGAAGGAACTTCTTCATGAAGTGTTTGTGCTCTCCCATCAAGAGGATGATGATATTCATAATCAAAACAAGAGAAGTTTTTCTCATTGTTGCTTCCAGCCCTAGAAATAGGGGTCATAGAAGAAGCAAGTGAAGATGAAATACATTACTTGGGTCTACTGCAGGGAGAAAAGAAACTAACAGAAATTGGCTTCAGCATATAGTTTTAAACTGAAATCCTGTAAAATCTGTTTACCTTTCTCAGGTATTCTTTCACTGTCTGTAACTTGAATTTGTGATGGTGTCTTTATACACTCAACTTTGAACAATACTGACCTCCTTATTGTGAACTGTTTAGTTTTTCCTTGGAAGTAGTAAGTTACTGAGTTATTAATGCCCTGGCCACTGCCACTTTCAAGTTCTAAGAAATGTCTTGCTTTTGCTGTGTAGCACGAGCAATTATGTAAGAATTGGTTGCACAGAAAATGCTCCTGTTTAGTGTTTATATCAAAACTGAATTGCGGTATGACTGCAGTGCCATCTTTATTGGGGAAAAAGGCTATCTTTCAAAAATCCAGTGCTTAGTGCAGAAGTGAAGGCTTTTGTCTTGGTTTCTGCCTCATGGAAGAAGTCAGGTGGGAACAACGATGAGCAGCTGAACCTGTCAAACAAGCATTTCATGTGGGCTAACATACAACTCAGCACAGCAAAACAACCCATCACAGTTTCCCTCCTTATTAAGGTATCTGTGATGTTCTCCTATGCCTTACGTGTGTCTTAGAGAATGCCTTGGAAAGTAGAACAGCAGGAATCTGTAACAGTGCCCTTGAAAAAGGTCTGAAAGCCAAGAGACACTGGGATTACAGGGAGGTCTGCTTTGAAAAATGGCATCTCAGTTTGTGATCTCTTACTGCTCAACTCCTTGTGTTGAAGGAGTGTATTGTGTTAGAAGACCATTCTTTCAGTCTTCTGAATTTAATGAAAATACTCAGCAAACACCCCTAGCTCAATGGAGAAACCTAGGTTTGTGACTGGAAAAATCCAGTAACTTGTGACAATTGCTCTGTGATAATTTGACATTGAATTCTCTGGTCTTACTGAAGACTTCTGTAAGCACACAGCTGTATCCTCACACCTTTTACCTGTTCTTGAGGCTTTACAAAGATATGATACACAAACTGGTCTCTTCAGTTGGACTTTTAAATCTGCTCTAGGGCATTTTGCTCTTGTTATCACTGTTCTGCCCTGTTTCCCTGAGAGGCTGTGTGCACTGAAAAGCTGTTTTGTAGCAATCAGCAGTGCCACATTGCTATTCAATACTAATTTCTGATCATGGGCTTGAAAAAAGTCAAGGAATAGCTTTCCCTAAACCACTGGCTTACACCTTTGTAAGGAATCAAATAACTAAAGACAACAGAGCAATGTGGTTGCTTATTTAAATGTAAAACGTGAAGTATCTCCTCAATGCCTGTATTTGTCTTTATTCACACTTTTGAGATGTTGGATGATTTTTATTCAATTTGTAGGGTTGATAATAGTTGTGACTAAAAATCTAGATTGTAATGAAAGAAGTCTTGAGAAAACTAGATATTAACAAGTAATCATTGTAGTCTGCAATTTCTTAAATAAGGGTAGAGAGCATGACAGTGTAGGAAGATAATCTAGTTCATTGCATAAAATGGGAAACCAAGGCTGTGTGATTCCAGATGTAATAAAATTTTTAGTAAATATCACATACTGAAGTATAAGGCAAAGTATTATGAACTCGATTTATAAGGCAGTCGTAACATTTGTGTTGCATTTGGCTGTTTGCTTGCAAATTTCTTCAGTCTACTCAAATGCCTTCATTCTGAAAGGCTTATATATAGAGAAAAGAGTTCTTTTAAGGTTTTTGTCTTTAGAAGGATGAGTTTAAGGATTTTGATAATAACAAATTCTTTTTTTATTAGATATTAAACTTGGAAATGTTTCCTACTTATTCATTAAAAATCCTCATGCCAGTTCTCTCCAGCTTTCCTTATTTGTTTGTGGAAAACATGCTGATAAGAGTTAGCTGATTTTGGAATCAAGTAAACATTTACATTTTAGAGCACAACACTTGATACTTTGACCAGAACAAGTTCTTCTGTCTGACTGCAGTCATTGTATTTCAGGCACAGATAGTCCTACTGGTGATCCTCATTCTTGCTATTGGAGACTTTGTCATAGGAACATTTATTCCTTTGGATAGCAAGAAGCCCAAGGGATTCTTTGGTTATAAAGGTATGTTGGAACAGTTTTACAGTATTGTAAACAATACCTTTTTTTGCAAAAAGGAAATAGGCTGTTGCAATGAAGTTGAACATCTATTACTGGTTATAGTCATATTTACCTACAGAGATTTTTTTTTTGTTTTTTTCCCTGATTCTTCCAAAGTTCTGCAGTTTTGTCCCTAAAAGCTGTTGGACCAAAACTTGGTCCTGCCTTCTTAATATTGAATATATTGAATTTTTTTTTTAGAAAGTGGATGATACTGAAAGTATTTTTTCTGGTTATAGAAGCTATTTGAGTTTAGTGTGTTGACTTTTACTTTGAGTCGAAGTGATGAATAAGGAAGTGAAAGTTCTACACTTAAATTTAAGAAAGTCATACAGCTGTGATTTTCATCTTTTTCATGGGCCTTACAGTGACTGGAATGTGTTAATAATGTAACTTCTGTATGAATATTGATAGACTTAAATCTTTTCCTACAGCTGAGATATTTATGGAGAATTTTGGACCAGATTTCCGAGACGATGAAACTTTCTTTTCTGTATTTGCTATTTTCTTCCCTGCTGCAACTGGCATTCTTGCTGGTGCAAATATCTCGGGGGACCTTGCGGTGAGTAGGGAATTAGCAAATGCTGTTCACAACCACTTGAGTGTGCATTTATCTCTGTCATCACTGTCCGCTGACATTTTTCTTTCAGGATCCTCAGTCAGCCATACCTAAAGGAACGCTGTTGGCCATCTTAATCACTACATTGGTTTACGTAGGAATTGCAGTATCTGTAGGTAAATAGAGAATGTTTTTAACTTTATCCTTTCACGTTCATTCTGAGGATGTTTTTTTTATATGGTTGTGTGAAAATCGGTTATTTAAAGTCATTATGTAATTGACTTTTGCTGTATAGGAAAGTAATAGCCAAAGGTTTCTAATTTTTACATTTGGAGATTCAGGGTTTATCTGGTTCTGTGATTTCCTGAAATGACTGATGTTTTCCTAAGACTGGTGACTGCTTCAGACTAAAGATGATGAAAGACTCCATATGGATGTTTCCTCAGTTGTTGCAGTTGTTTATGTTAAAGGATTTCCATTTTAACAGTGGGGTAATCCCTGGATTAGAAAAGTGTGTTTTCAGGGAATACTCACTGACCTAACACCTGTGTTGGTTTGAGGATGGTGGTAATAAGCCACTTACCTGGAGTGAACTGTGGGATGATCAGAGAGCAGTTGGGTGAGGATGCCTGAGCAGTAATTCCCCAGCTGAGGGAGGAGGCTGAGAAATGCCTGAGTCAGCCCCACTGTTGGAAGTGTCATGTTCAGAAACGTGGTCTGTAGGTTTATTTTCATGTGGAAAGAGGAGAAACCATCACAGACTTGAGTCTTGTACAGCTTCTCTTCCCAGTGTTCCTCACACCACAGTGGTTTGAAATTCTCTCTAGAAGTTGAGTTGGAGTTTGATACCAGTTTTGCAGCAGTGATTAATCAAGTTTTTCCCACCCATAAAAGTAACTCTAGCGACCTTAAGATTGTAGTTCTATCTTGTATATTTCTTGCCTGTGTTTGGAAATGTTTTAATTCATGTCACATAAACTAGTTTCTGGCAGCAATAATTAGTTTTCTTATAGGGAAGACCTTGTTCTATCATAGCTGTGCTGCCTTTCTAATGAAATTCTCATTTATAAGAGTACCATTGATCTTACCACTAATGATATTTCCTTTCTAAAGATACCAATCTTGCTAGTCTGCCTCTCTTGGCTGACACTGGAGTGTAGCTCTGCCAAGTAGTTGCTCTGCACTGATTGCGCGTTATGCAGCATAATGACCTGCGCTCATTTTTTAATTAGATTGACTGCAGAGGCCTCTGCTACCAAATTTGAATACTTTGGAACTTCAGCCCACATGAGAGTAAAATGCTTGTTAATAATCACTTGTTACTGGAATGCTTTCATGATCTTCCAAACATGAAAAATACAATATAAATGACAAAAGAAGCAGTTTGCAAAACCGACTGAATGTGAAATTGATGCTAGTTAGAAAAGGGCCAGCAGAAGTCAAAGATTATAAATGAAATGTAGCTTTTTTTTGAAGCATTGAATTAGAAATACTGGCCAAATAAAGATACTTTTATCCCTTTTCCAGAGTAGTGGTAAGCAAGTCAGTAAAACTTTGAAGGGGATAGTAAATATTGCTGGGTAGTCATATCTGAAGAGGGGGATGATGTTCTGAACTTAGCTCAGTATTTTTATGCTCTGTAGTAAGTAAGGGGGTAAAACTGAATAGAAGAGGCTTAAAAAAGGACTATTGCTAGTCCTGCTGATAGAGCTAGGCACCTATTTCAAAAAGACAACAGCTGTGCTGACAAAGTATGCAGTCTCATATTTTAGCAAAGGACTCATACAAACATGTAGGTGGCAGATTTCATAGTCATATTTTGCAACAAAATTCTTGAAAGATAAATTTCAAAGAACAGCACTTACTGTTTTGAAAGCAAAAGAAGCTCTAATTTAAAAAAAAAAAAAAAAAAGACCAAAATTCTGAGTAGGGTTAAGATATGCTTCCTGTACTCAGGAAAGTAAACTAATTAATGAGAGCCCAACTGCAGGTGCTTGTAGCACTGGTGAAGTTAAACACTCTGAACTGCAGTCTAAAGTACTCAGGGTGGTACTTTTAGAATCCATGCAGTTAAGGAAATATTTGATGTAGATAGTCTGTTAACCTTCTTAGGCTTTTGTAGCGTGGCAAAACTTTATTTGACTTTGGCAAGAATGTGCCTGTAAAAAGGCAAAATCCTGTTTTTATAGGAAAGAAGACCTAGAGGTTCTTAGGGAATGTGCTGCCAGAATCACGTAACTCAACAAAACCTTCCTGAATGAGGGTTAAATAAAGTGTCCAGACTGCTACTTACATCTAAGTGTCTTCTGCTGAGAATGGAGGCTGCCCAGCTCCATGGCCTCTGTTCTACATTCCCTCATAGTAAGGCCCACGTTAAGTTTGTTCATAGAGCCATTATCCCTTTCTGCCACACTTTGTGTGTGAAAGTCCTGCCAAGCAGTTGGATCTGAACTGAGAAAATGAGGAAGAGGAGTGCTGTGTAGGATTGCCTGCCACTGCAGTCTATTACCAAAAATACATCACCTACAAATAGTTCAACTGGGAACTGTGTTGTCCCTGCCATTATATACTGCTGGAGTGTCTGGGGCAAATGCTTGTGTGCTGGAGAAGAAGACACATTTTCCTTTTACAGAGCTTTTAATTCCATTTAAAACAGAGAACAACCTACCCCCTCCACATGCTCACAAGAGAAGCATAAGACAGGTGATCAGTGTAGGAAACTCTTACTGTAATTTAACCAATTGGGCCTAATAAGTAGCTAAAAAAGAAATCTTAGGAGTGAAGGATTAAGTAATGTCTGTCTCCTGGGACCAGGGGTTATTGTGGACTGTTAATCAAGTTATAATGGCTGAGAAGCAATCTGAATATGGTGTAGGTAATTAGGAATTAGTTTTCCCAATGGAAGAGAGGCAGTTTACCTAGATATCTAGGAATATGGAGAAACTTGAACTTGCAGCACATCTCTGCCCTTCTCATTTTGCAAGTAAGTAGTTTAGGTCCTCAGGTGTTCTGGTTGCCAGGACCTCCCTGTCATTGAAGTTTCTAAAAGATCAAAGGGAATTTTTTTGCTTACTGCTCTGTAGACCCTTCCCAATTCCTTGTTTAATTCCTGTTCTTGGAAGTATTCGCTGTGTCCAAACAATTTCGCTGCCTCAACTACTAAACCATAAAATATTAAATAATACTTAGTATGCTCTAGTTTTTACCCTATATAAGAGAAAAAACCTTGAAATAGACTTACAGCCTTTTAGTAGCTTTAGTTTTTTCTTAGTACTTACAGGCTGAGATAGTGTATCTTCACCATCTTCTTGACCAGCAGCATTACAAATAACGATAGATGAACTGTAGGTAGAAATTAAGGTGATAATTATTAAAAAAACATAGAAGGAATGGTACTGTGTGGCTTTGTTTTTCACCAAGAAGCCAACACAAAATACCATGGTTACATAGGAGATGTCTTGTTTAAGTGTTGGGAAATGGCCTGCAACAGACTTTTCATGACAAACTACTTAATTTTTGTTTTAATTTTAGAGCCATATTGACTGGGGGAGAAAAAGTAACTGCAGCACTATGTACAACTATTTGCATACATCTGTACATACAAAACAAACATGGACTCCTAGGAAAGTGGACCAAAACAGAAAGTATAAAGCCACAGAACCACAGAATGGCCCGAGTTGGAAGTGACCTAAAAGCTCATCCAATCCCACCCCCCTGCCATGGGCAGGGACACCTTCCACTTGTCCCATCCCATGGTTCTCCAAGCCCTGTCCAACCTGGCCTTGAGCTCTTCCAGGGATGGGGTAGCCACAGCTTCTCTGCCCAACCTGTGCCAATCCTGTCAAATCAAGTGGTGGTGCATAATACTGACTTCAGTTCAAGAGCTATGTGGGAACTCATGTTTCACAGAAATAGGATATTAAGCTAAAATTGTGCCATTAAACTTTTGCAGATCTACCGACATTGTTTTGCTTTGCGCTAAAACTTTCCTTATCTTATTAGACTCAGATTTATTAAAAAACTGTAGATCATCTCAGGCAAAGGAGTAGGTAGTTTTCTTGTTTGTATTTTTTCTTCAGAGTGAAGATGTGCTTAGTACTGAAATGTGTTAAAAGAATGTTGTATCTTAGTGTTGCTCTGATAGATCGTGTTTACATAAAAAGGGAATTGAGTTTGACGTGTCCTTAAGTCGTTCAGTTTGTTAATGCCCTTTTTGATTGTTGTGTCCACTGTAGGTTCTTGTGTTGTTCGAGATGCCACAGGGAATGTTAATGACACCATTGTCACGGAGCTGACAAACTGCACTGCTGCAGCCTGCAAACTCAATTATGATTTCTCATCTTGTGAGACCAAGTGTCCGTATGGGCTCATGAACAATTTCCAGGTATAAAGCTATATCCTAAATCTGCTCTTTGGCTTTTGTGTCTGTTTTAGCTGGGATAGTGTATGGGTTTTTTTGTTTGGTGGGTTTTTATTTTGTTTGCTTTTTGTTTTCTTTGGGTTTTTTTTGGTGTTTGTTTGCTTTTTGTTTTTGTTTTCTGTTGGTTTGAGTTTTTGTTTTTCTTTGTGGGGTTTGGGGTTTTTTTTCATTTTTTTTCTAATTGCATATTAAGATAAATCATAGGTTAAATATGAACATCTCCAAAAAGACAAGGTTTATCTGGGATAGTTAAGTGATACGCTGTAGCTGCTATGTAGGAGAATGTGTGCATATCAAACTTTTGGGTGTTTATACACAAGTGGTATAAATATTTACTTTTCTTCTGAGTAAACTGGTTTGGTGGTACTGCAAGTTTTTTTAGGTATCTGAATGTCATTATTCACTGGTGGGGATAGATGTACTCATTTTCTCAGTGGTGATGCACAGTAATCATAGGTAACCTTTGTCAGTAACTTGTTTGTTAATTTTATAAGTTTCTTAGAAAATATGCTCACTTTTTAAGAATGTTTTACATCCCTATCGCAGCATCCTCTTCAATGGTAGGAATGCTGTGAATTTTCTTTAAAGCTGATGTTGCTGCATTTAAAAATCCTGTAGGAGTTAGGGGGTAATTCATAGTCTTCTGCATGCACTTCATGGGTAATTGGGGTGTCCACGAGATTGGCAAGTGTTTGAACAAACCCAAGCACAATGTCCTTTCTGCTAATTGATTTTTCAGCTTGGTTTGTGGTAGCCCTAAATTTTTCTAATAGGTGTACAAAAAGGTAGCTAGGTATTAAGCTGAAATACACTAATAAAAAGGATGTTGGATTTGGTAACAAGTACATGTACTCCTTACGTATACTGGCACATTAAGCTGACAGCCTTATCTGCAAAGCTGTGTGGAAAACCTATTTCATATATGCTGAAATAACTCTGCAGTGCAGACCGTTCCATTAGAGTAAGACATTTTTATAGTGCAATAGCTTGAGTATGTGTGTGGTGTCACTTTGTTCTTGTTTAGAAAAAGTCAGAATTGCTCTTGTGGGAGTGATAATTCTGCAAAATCTTGTGACTTTCCTCATCTGTTTAAGCTCAGAAGAACCAGTCGTGAGATGTACAGCTGCAAATAGCACATAACTGGTTTCCTCTGATTGTGTCTTTTTCTTTAAGTCGTAACTTTTGCTTACCATAATCATTGCTTGTACTTTTAATAGATTATTTCTACCTCCCAAATTATTCCTGCTTCTCTCTGGGAAAACGAGTGACTGCCAAATAGGAAAAGTCACTTTGGAGGCCGGAGGCAGCACAGAGAATGCAGTGCCCCTCACACCCCCTGCTTTGTTGGGGCCTTGGAAACTTTGTCATGGAGACTGCACAGCATCTCTGGGCAACCTGCTGCAATGCTTAGCCACCTTCTCTCTGGAATTTTGTTTTTCTAATGCCCGGTGGGACTTCCCTGGCTGTTTTTTCTCTCATAGATTCTTTTCTGTCCTCACAGCTTTTGCTGTTCATCTCTGAGAAAAATCTGGTTCTGTCTTCTCAAAGGATGCCAGAAGGAAATTGTTTGTCTGATGGGCTGTTTACCTGACAAGAAACTCTTGCCCATTTCCTAAAAGAACTGCCCTCAACATTTTATCCTTGAATGGCAGCTGATAGAAAGGAGAGATGTTTTTTCATGTGTGTGTGTGTGGGGGGTGGGAATGGGCACTCTAAACTTGTATAACTCTCAAGCTCTTCGTACAAATAAAACATCATTCTGTATGTTGAGTAACTTGAGAACAGACTCTTCACAAACTGCAGTAAATCTCTGAGGTGAGCAAAGATTGTTGCATCTCTCTTAGAGCTCGTAGACCTGCAGGTTCTGAGGCTGAAAGTGCCAGTTTGTGTGCACAGCCTGATGACTCTGTGGCTTCAGTACACTCTGTGCTGCATCCAGTTCTTCTGGCAGAGAGCTGGGCTGGAGTTCCTGCTGAGGCAGCTCAGTGTGCTTGGACAGCACCTGTGAAAATCTCAGATGAGAAACTTAAAATAAGGAAGTTGGTGAGACAGGCTTAGTCAGACAGGCGTGAAAAGACTATCTTTAGTTTCTGTTGTAAGTCAGTGTGAGTGAATTACGGGTACCCCTCACAGGCTTCAGTCACTTCTCTGCTCAGTGTCAGTGGTTATTCTGTGCCCAGGCTGTCACCTGGCAGAAGAGTAACTTCAGAAATTTGTTTTGGGATCTACAGCCTCAGCCTAAAACTTGCCTAGAAAATGTTACAGCTTTGGATAACTAGAATTTGATCAACTTTGGATGAAAGTTGAAAGTAGCATGGAATGGGGTTTTTTTCTGCTCCACACTGGCTGGACCCGGGAACTAAAACTGTAGTCAAAATATGGTATTTCATTATCCCGAATGTTTGGAATTTAAGAAACTGCCTAAACTGCAAATGCCAAGCAAACATAACGAGGCCCTTATCAGCAGGGACTGTGTACCTGTGGTACCACACCAGTGGTTACAGGGACATTCTGCCCTTCCAATTCTGCAGGTTCTTTCTGGGATGAAAATGTCAGTGCTGCATGTGCGAGCTCCTTGCTTTGTGGTCTTGAGGTTTGGATTATTAGGGTGTCTGTGTTGGGGTGGAGAGAGGGATGCTTCAACAGAATACTGGTTCTGCTGGAACTGGTTCCCCCTGCATTCCCCCAGAAGAAGCTTCCTGATACCTCTTACATGAGTAACCCTAAGGCATCACTTGCTAGCTTTTAAAATGCCAAATATTATCTGCGTGCCTATTGCTCAGATATCTCTCAGTTTTATATATTTTATTTATATAAAACAGTGTAATGCTCAAAAAATAGATACAGATAACTGGATAGATAAAATAAGTTAATAGATAAAAATAACTGGAGGCATTGGACAGAACCTATAAAGAGAATGTAAAATACGAGTAATTGAAATAAGTTGATGCAAGTGTAGTAAAGTGAAGGCCCCAAAATAACAGTGTTTTACATTGGATGGGAAGCAAACTGATGGAGACTTGTACATAAATTCTGTCTGTAACCAGGGAAGTTTGATTAAGCTGTTCTTGCAGGGAAGAAAATATTCATGCTGCTTCCATAAAAATTATTCTGTGCTTGTTTATTATGTTGCTATAGCGAAAGTTTCTTTCTAAAATAATAGACAGTAAAGCATTTGCACCCTTAAGCTTTCTTTTTCATAGGGTTATTAGAAATTGGCATTTAAAACTAACTTCTCTGTTGCTTATAAAGCTAACTTAAACCTGGGCATAGGAGGGACAACTTAGTAGATGTGTTGTTAGTTTTGTTCCTCTGTGATTAAAGGCCTGGCATACCTTTTTTTGTTATCAAGTATAAATAGGGTCCAGGAAGTTCTGTCCTTCATTCATTACAGTACTATGACAGCTACTTCACTGTCATCTGTTGCAACCTGCAGTTATTCAACTTCTCTTTTTAGGCAAAGCATGCCTTGAACTGACCAGTGGAACCTGATGTAGTGTAGAGATTCATTTGCCTGTTGCAGTCTTTCTCATCTTGGTCTGGGGAAAAACCACTAAATTTTATCATGAATTTGGCCGTAGGAATGTGAGCAAAACTTCATCATTCACCTATATATTGTGTCTGAGAACATGTCCTACCTAGTAAGGTTGCTTTAGACAGCTAGATTCTACAGTGTCAGGTGACAATAACTTTAAAATGGGACACTGCTGCATCATCTCTCTTGCCTTCTTTCAGTTGCTTTCCTGCTAATCTAGGGGAGTTTGCCAGGATGAAAGGCAAGTAAGCAGTGCAAATAATGCAGAACCAGGGTTCAGTCTTTTGACTAAAAAATGCTTTCTCAAGACAGTGTAAAATTCTTAAGCATTGGCTGTCTTAAAGCAAGTTATATTTTATAAAGAAAAGTACTCTATTAAACCATGAGTATTTTTAAATACATAGTTCTGTGTCTTAATTGTGCAGCTTTTCACTCCAAGAAAGCCCAAGTCCTTCTCAGCAGGGCAGCTCTCAGTGAATTCTTCTCCCAGTCTGTACTCGTGTCTGGGTCTATGTGGCAATTAAAAAACTGTTTTGGTTCTAATTTGGGGTTGGGTTTTCTTAATGCCAGACCAACATTGTTCTTCTACACTTAGTTTACTGAGCATTTGCCAGCTTGTTAGTTGTCCTGTTTACCAAGAATTGTGTATTTTATTTCTCACTGGGGCTCCGGAAGGGGAAGAATGTGATCCTGGGGAGACAGGAAGCAAGTTTATCTTAACCTTATGGTTTTGAATGGGGAAAAAACCCTAACTTGGACTGATGGAGATGGTGAGAAAGACAGTCAGCTTTCCAGGGATGTGCCCCAATTTCAGTTGTTTTTCCACTTGGGATTTATGGGATTGTGTTAGTCAATGATGGGCTAGTCAAAATATGGAACAAATTCCAATGTATTTTTCTTCCATGACCTTTCTTCAGTCTTCTTATGATCCCATGAAGACTTTTGCCATTGATTATTTGACCTGAGAATGACATGGTTTGACCATATATTGTGTGAAAAGCCACCTTCTCTTGTTCTAAAATAGGGTCTGTTTATACCCCTGATTTGTCTCTAGTTCATGTGAATGTATGATATTTACCCAGCTTTTCAGTGGAGAGTACATAGTATTTCTTTTTCTGTAGTTAATGATGTCATCCATTTGTAAGGTATCCTTTTCCACGTTCTTTAAAAAAAGAAATTATTTTGCTTTCAGGTAATGAGCATGGTATCAGGATTTGCACCACTGATTTCTGCAGGTATTTTCTCAGCCACCTTGTCTTCTGCCTTAGCATCTCTTGTGAGTGCACCTAAGATCTTCCAGGTAAGCAGGGGAACAGAACCATAATATTTTAAAGAATATTTAATTTTGAGTCATGATTTTTGGAAGGGGACTCTGACATCCTGCCGCGATGGTTCATACCAGTTGACATCAGTAGATTGTTCTAAAACCTGTTGTTTAGAATGAGAGAACAGTCTATTACTGTTCGATGTTTCTGAGTGTTACTTTGCTTTATGTTCTTTTAACTATTTAATCTCTTTCTTTGTCTTAAAAGTTATCTTTAAGTTAAAAAAAACCAAAACAAACCAGTAGGGAGTCAGTCATAGAAAGGATTTTGTTGCAGAATTGAACCACAAGAATTGATGCAGAGAGCTAGTGTAGGTATTGAGCAGACTTTCCTCTTTTTTGTGATTGTAAGACACTCGTCATGTAAAATAGACCCTTAGGGTTTTGTCCTGTAGATAGACATTACTGAAGGATAGAATACTGGAAATGCAAAATGCCAAGATGCAAAGACAGCTGAAAGTAGAATTAGTACATGATGGTTAAAAACCTTTGTTCAGGAAGGTAATATCCAATGGAAGATGGCATTAGTAAGGACACACTTTGAAAAAAATGCATGCTGACTCGTGATTTTTTTTTTTCCTCCTTAGGCTTTGTGCAAAGACAGCATTTACCCAGGATTTCAGATGTTTGCTAAAGGCTATGGGAAGAACAATGAACCACTGAGAGGATATATTCTAACATTTTTAATTGCTCTTGGATTCATCCTGATTGGTTAGTTGGAAACTGAAATAAATCTCAATCCTGTTTTGTCCTTTAGAATGCATTCTGTTCCAAATCGTAACTCGATGACAGGGTCCTAGAGATCTAATGCACAGCTTAACTCTAAGCCAGCATTCTAAATCTGTTTATTTGGAGGGTTGCTTTCTCCCATCTTCCAGATACAACTGTCTAGAACTGCAGTAAATTTTAACTAGGCCAATACTGAACTTTTCTTAATAAGCACAGGTATCTGTTTTTAGATACCATCAATCTAATAAAAATGCATCTTTTGGTTAAGGCTACATCTCATAAAGTTTATTTCAGATTTTTAATAGTTTACAAATAGCTTCAGTAAAGGACAAACTCCTCTGAGCAATACTTTTTAAAGTGTGTTTTCCTGTCAAATTACAACAGTAAGATGAGTGCTGATGCTGCTGTCTGTAAAGGTGAAAAGGTCTGGGTAGAATTACATGTTCTTTATGTGGACAGAAAACTAATTGTGCTGTGTCCACCCATGATGAGTCTTGTGCCAGTGCTTTTAAAATTCTCTTCCCAGTTTGCTCTTTCCTCCAAGTCTGCTTGAGGCAGAGAGGTGCCTACTGGCCATGCTGACTGGAAGCTTGATTGCAGCAAGCAGAAACTTGCAGGCTCGCGTGGCACATTCCGTATTGATTTTTGATGGTGACAGTACACACATAAATGTTTTGCGCTGTGCTGCCTCAAGGAAGGGAGGGCATCAGGTTCTTCCCTCTCACTAAAGAGGATTGAAGCATCACTGTTGTGATGGTGTTGGTCTGTAATAATGCTCTGCACTGGCACCACTGTTGCAGCTTTCAGCTTAGTATAATGCAGGCAGATGAGCGTGTTTATCATGTTGCTCACACTAACTTTGTCTGCTGTTGCCGTTCACCGTAGTTGAGTGTTAAACTTAAGAGTTATTTGCTGTTTGGGGATTGAGCTGGAGATGTACTGCAGGTGTATCAGTGCTCTGTCTGCTCTTGCTGGCAGAACCCAGTGTATTGGTGCACTGAACTGTGTCTCTTAGTAGTATATCAGAAAATAAGGTGGTTTGTAGCAGAATTTTTACTTTATAATCTACAAAGTGATAGATTTCCTTTGATAACAGCCTGCTTTGTTTTTCATTTTGCAGCTGAACTGAATGTCATAGCTCCAATTATTTCTAATTTCTTCTTGGCCTCATATGCCTTGATTAACTTCTCTGTATTCCATGCTTCTCTTGCAAAATCTCCAGGTAGGAACTGCATTTTGGGGGTGGGAGTTTAACCTGCAATTCCTTTATGCATAAGTGCAATTTATTAAAAGGTATTCATATGAATTAAGGTTTACTTTAATTCCTAAATACATGTTTGATTCTCACAGCACATTTGAATTAAAGGAGTAATATGTTGTTTTCTTGGGTCTTCTGAAATTTTGAGAACTGGGTGTTCCAGCTTGGGAGCTACTAATTTTGTCATCTTTGCTGAGGGAACACAAGATATTTCAGAGTCTGTTCAGAAGCTCTTGAAGAAAGCTTTCTTGCTAATTTACTATCTGGTGGTGAACCACCCTTCTGCTGTCTTCAGAGTTGTTAATATATTTCATCTTCCAGTCCAGGAGAAACAGGAAATGCAGGTGGTGTTGCCACAGTTTATATTAGTGTGGTAGGTCAGTTATATTATAAGATTAAGTGAAAACACAGTATTTGCAGAACAGATGTGTATCATATCCAGTCCACATCCATTTGTACTGAAATAACACCCTTAAAAGCTTCTTCACTTACTGAACTGGTAGATAGTTTGTTTGTTTTTTTTTTTTTTTTCCAAAGGATGGTCATAACAGTTTAGACAACAGTTCTGTGTTTAATACACTTGTTAATCTTGTATGTGTTTGCGGGGAGTGGGCATGTGAATTTACCTGATTTTGGATAAACTTGTGACAAAGAAGGATGTAAAACAGTGACAGTCCAGTACTTTGACATACTCAAGATCTACTTGGATATATCTGTCCTTTTCATGTAGTGAAAATTTCTGACTGTGTGAAAAAAGTAGAAATGCACAACTAAAAACAGTTAGTAGTATATAGGAGGCAGAGTCACAAGCTGATGATTCATGTTATGCTGCCTTTGAAGGCAAAAATCAGCTGTCAGACAAGCTACTGTCACAGGTTTCTGTAGCCTGATTTAATAGATATCTGGCACAAGCATCTTCCAGCTTGCCTTTTGAGCTGTTCTTTTAGAGGGCAAAATTAGGAACATTTACATATCTGTCTAAGAAAGATGCAAATTCATTTGAAAGGTGTTGGAAAATTGAAAGCATGAATGTGCCAATCTGTATTTTGTGCATCACTGAAACTCACACATTCACATGAAATGTGATGCAGAACACTAAGGGTGGGAAAAAGGGATAGTGATTCCTTCTCTTGGAGTAGTGATTAAATTAATTTTCCCCATCTCTTCTATCAAAAATTGTATTTTGACTAGGTTGGCGCCCTGCTTTCAAATACTACAATATGTGGATTTCTCTTGTTGGAGCTATTCTGTGCTGCATTGTAATGTTTGTCATTAATTGGTGGGCAGCACTCCTAACATATGTCATAGTCCTTGGGCTGTACATTTATGTCACTTACAAGAAACCAGGTATGTACAGGGGCTTTTTTTGGTTGTGGGGAGGGGGAAGGAGGGAGAAAGTAATGGCCTTTGTGGGAGGAAAACCAGCAACTTCTTCCTGTTTGGGTAGCTAGTTCAAACTTCTGCTTCAGGCTTTTTAGTTGCAATGAAATGTAGTTGTGCCTGTGTAGTCACTGCTGTTCCCCCTCCCAAATTATGGAGGTGCATGCCTTTCACTTGGGCATAAATACTTGAATGAAAATTGGAGGAAAGGGGGCTCATAGAAAGAGCTTGGGTTGCAGCAGAAAAAGGCACTAAGGAAAGCGCGTGATATCTTGATGGTAAGTGAGAGGATGCTTCTTTACCTTTCCTAGTTGAAAAAGGATTTGAGTGGTGGGTGCTTTTTCAGTAAACCATTCCTAGTGCTATGAACAATTTACTGGTGCTTCTGACAGCACTATATGTCCTAAGTGCAAGATGGAGCAGAACTGAGGAACAAAAAGTGTTTATCAAGTTGAAAATGAGGAAAACTACGTGCTGATCTCAGAAGATACATGAAATACTTCGGTGATAAGGGTTAGACTCAGTGATCCTTGTGGGATATTCCTTGAATCTGTGCTAAATTCATTGTAGCTATCAGATGACGTGTATGGGAACAAAAAAGAGATGATAGTGGGATCTTTCTTTTCATCTTAAAAATAATTCTAAATAATTCTAAAAGGATCTGCTTCATTTAGCTGTTTTTCACTGAAAATACTTGACTTTGTTTATAAAATGCTTTGAGATTACCTTTGTCTTTGCTGTGATATAAAATAACACAGCATTTTTTCTGAAGTGTAGCTGCTTTGACTTTGAAGTGGTCATGGTCTTTGAAATGTTGAGGGAAGAAGACCTCAGTTCTCTTTTCCTATAACTGTAATATATCAAACTCTTAACTTGTTTACTAAAACTTCTGCTGAAATTCTATCTTTAAATGGAGTTGCCTATTTAGCTGTAGGGTTTTTTGAGTAGCACTGTGTCAGTGTATCAAGGGGTAGCTTAAATCTTTTGTTTTCAGTTGGTATCCAACACTAGTGTTGAGATAGTGCAGTTCTGCAACGAATAACTGCATAAATAATGTGTTGGAACTCCAAATCTTTCAACAGATGTGAACTGGGGATCCTCAACACAAGCCTTGACATACCTGAATGCTCTGCAGCATTCCATTCGGCTTTCAGGAGTGGAGGATCACGTGAAGAACTTCAGGTACCCCAGCTGATGTTAAAGATTGGAAATCCCGTGTCCTGTGGGGCACTGTCACAGTGCTTGCTGTCATGGTTTGCAGTAAATGCACTTGTTTCACCCCGTCCTGCTCGGCAGGTTTAGGGGAAGGTTGTTTGGGTCACCCTGGGCAGTGCATGGGGCAAGCAGCAAAGTTCTCAGGAGGTTCATATTGAACTTTTACTTGAAAGCTCTAGAACATTAAAGTAGATTAAGGTACTTGACTTAGGAGGCAAAGAAAGAAAGGATGAGAGTAGAAAGATACCACCACCCATGGATAAAGAGACAAGATGTGATTGTTGCAGTTTTGATGTCTGTTGGTCCAGTGGGTGTCACAGTCCTGATCCATCAGGGATGGGGGAAACCCACGAAACACAAAGTTCAGTGGGTTCATTTATAGGTTCAGGTGGGAACACCCAGGTACCTCTGCCAAAGAGGGAGTTTAGCACTGTGCAACACTGGATCATGTGCACTCCTGTGGAGGTGGGCCCCAGAAGTGAGTCTGGGGACACTTTGGTAGTCTTTGATAGTTTAGGAGGACACCTGAGACATGACAGCTGCCTCTCAGTGTGGTTGAGCCACTTATGCCCTGTCAGAAGGGCTGCCTCCTTTGAGGGGAGTTTTACACCTGAGCCAGAGATTTATCAAAAAACCTACTTGCAGTAGTTTGGCTCTGCCTCCTGAATAGTAGTAATTTAAAAAGAGCATATGATTCCAATTTTTCTGTTGGACACAGAAGAATCTAAGCTAGAAAATGTGAAGGGATGTGACTTAAAAATGGGGGAAGAAAGTCATCCCTCTGACCTAGTCTTGTCTAAAATCTGTTCTTGAGCTTCTTAAATGTGTAAATTTTTAGATTTAATGGGAATACTAATTTTTTACTGAATTAATCATAGATCAACTGACAGTTGTCAAACAATTGATCTTAATTTAAATTAACATAGTATTGTAAAAGTAGGTGAAGTTATTGCATTTTCAGTGCTGATTATGTTAATGCTTGGAAGAAACTTTTCTGCTAATAAAAGCCTCCGAAAGCTCCATATTAATGCCAATCCTTTTTTTTTTGTCCCCTTCATCTATTGATAATTCTAGACCTCAGTGCTTAATTATGACAGGTGCTCCAAATGCACGTCCTGCTTTGCTTCACCTTGTCCATGCTTTCACCAAGAATGTGGGCCTGATGATCTGTGGCCATGTACATATGGTAAGTGTATTCTGTCTTTACTTTAAAATTACCTTGATGGTTTAGTTTCTTTTCCTCTTGTAGTTTGGATTTTAGTTTTGTTTCTGTTCTTTTTTAAAATATGCTTTCTTTTTGCTTCTGGTTTGTGTTTAAATGTGAGAGTTTTGGTTTGTTTCTTTGGATTTCTTTTTTTAAATGAAAGCGTTATTAGACATTAAGAAGTGTAAAAAGAGGTTTGTGGGTAAGTTCCATTCATGTGTGGGTCATCACTATTCCAGATAGGTGTACTACAGGGGAAACTTTCCAAAATTAGTACCTTTGATGCCTAAATGCTGAGGAACCTTTGTAGGAGTAAAATGAACACTGGATTACAGTCTGGGCCTCTTTTTGTCCTTGTGTCATGTACTCTTTCATGCTTTGGATCAAAATGATCTGCAGTATAGAGGTAAATTTCCTCTCAGTGTGACTATTTCAGAGAGATTGAGTCCTGTGTAGGGTTCTTACAAAGCCTGGCAGAAAATAAACCTTTGTGAGCAAGGACATCAGTATCTTCTCAGTCAGTAGTTAAAAATTGCTCTTGACCTTCCAAGTGTTTTTTTTTTTTTTTATTTCTCCAGTTATTAGACTCATTTCATTGGCAGATGAAACAGTAATTTGTACAGGAATTTCCTGTTCCCTTTCTGTCCAGCCCCTCGTATTTCACTAAGTATCCCTGGGTTTTTTTATCAGAATATGAAGTGTGGGTGTTTTTGCACTGGGGTATGTTGCGAGGGTGGTTCTGCAAGAACATAATTTTATCAGCTCTTACTACCTAAAGTGTGTTTTACGGCATACTTACAGAGGGGTTTGTATGGTGGTGGGAAGGAAGCAAACCTCAAGTAGTCGTTCTTCAGAATCATGCTTGTCATGAGCTGTGTTAATTGAGATGTAGGGTGGCTGTCACACTGTGATCTTTACCAAAATTTCAGATGGCTACAGAGAGGCTGTGGCATCTCTGATAAACATTGGGAAATACATTTTAGCATGTTGGGATTGTGTAGTTCAGTTTCATATCTTCAGGCCAAACTTTGTCACATCACTAAGAATGTTTAAGTATAAATGTGACTGGCAGGTGTCACCTCAGCACAGGAAAGATGTGGACCTGTTAAAAGGGGTCTAGAGGAGGGCCATGAAGTTGTTCAGAGAGCTGGAGCAACTCTCCTACATATTTTGTCTTCAGAAACTTCTAATTCCTGTTTATAAAAACCTCATATTTCAGTGAGTGTGAAAAGACAGAAAATGAGAAATAGTGGAGAGGTGAGATACCTGAATTTCTGCCTTTTGAAAAATAGGGCTGTACTGAAAAGAACAAGGTAGCACCATGCTTTTTCTGATCAGATATTATTTGGGTGAAATATCCTATCTCTGTTTAAAATGGCTCTCCTACAAAGAAGAGTGGCACTACCTCATTCCTCACTAACTCTGGCCATTTGGTCAGTCTGTGTCCTTTTGCAAAAACTGGGCTGCTGTGTTCTCGATTATACCGTGTCCTGTATTCTGCATTTTGATGTCTGGGAGGAAAACAAGAGATTTGTCCTGATGAAAGTCATAAAAGGGAAGTATTTAAAGAGGAGGTGACTTTGACAGCAAGATAAAACTGCAGGAGTGACACTGCTGTGAGAAAGGCTTTCTGGTTAGAGTTAGTACACATGGAGGCACACTTGAACAGTTTGAAATAGTCCCATAAAGCCTAATATTAAGTCGCCCTACATCTGTGTATGTTTCTTTACAAAGCCCTTTACTTTTAAAACTGTCATGCTTTGGAGGACAAGCTTGTGCCACCCTCTGGGGAAGAGCATTGTGCTCTGCAGGAATGAGATTGCTAAAGCTTGAGCAACCCTCTTCCTAAAATTGGTAAAATTTCTCAGCCTTTACTGCTGGTAGTGCATGGTATTTTGTGGGTTTGGGGTGTTTCTGATAATGTGAAAGCATGTTTTGCATTTTTTTTTTTTGAGTTTGGATTGTACTGTATCAGTGAAATTAAAAAAAAAGTGGGTCAGAGGAGCATTTTTACTCCCACTGCTCATATCCCTAATTCCTGTTCCGTCCCCTCTTACCGTTTCCTTATCTTGGAAGGGTCCTCGGAGGCAAGCCATGAAGGAACTGTCAACTGATTTGGCAAGGTACCAGAGATGGCTAATTAAAAACAAGATGAAAGCTTTCTATGCACCAGTGCATGCAGAGGACTTGAGGGATGGAGGACAGTATTTAATGCAGGTACATCTCTCTCAAATTTCTTTTTTCAAATTGGTGAATATATACATCACAATTAGAAGCGGCTTTATCCTTCGAAAAATGTTCCTTCCACAGTATTATCTGAAAGCTTTGATGAAAAGCACTTTGTTTTCTGCTTAAGAAAATAATAGAACCTGTAGTTGTTTCAATGACATGTTATTTTATAATCTACTTTTTGTTCTTCTTAGGCTGCTGGTCTGGGTAGAATGAGACCCAACACCCTGGTTGTTGGATTTAAGAAAAACTGGAGACAAGGTGATATGAGAGATGTTGAAACCTATATCAATTTATTCCAGTAAGTACAAAATGTGAAACTGTAGCTCTTACATTCCATTTCAGTGTGTTTGGTAGTAAGTCAAGAAAGATCTGGGTTGCATGAATTCTCTTACAGGTAGACTTAGATTTTCCATATGACTGATCCAGCAGTCTTCAATACCTTGGAGTTTTTTAGCAGTGTGGAAATTAATAAGCAAGTTCTTTATAGTTTGAGCAGATTAGAAAACACAGCACTGACACCCAAGATAATACAGTAGCTAAAAAGGAGGTGGAAAAGGAAAACCCAGTGTAATTTGGCAGTACTGGAAGGCAGACCAATTCTTGCTTAAAATTTTAATAGGGTAACTTGTGCTACACAAATACTTAAGTAAAAAACCTTATTTCACTTTACACAGGTTTTTTTTCTGCTCTGAAGTGCTGCTTAACCCGCTTAATTTGTGCTTTATACTCCTTTGTTTACTGTGCTTTTGAAAGAAAGAGGATGGGGGTTTACAGGCAGGGATTAGAAAAGGTTCTCGAGAAAAGCAGGAGCACCAAATGCAGGAAAAAGAAGGAAGCACGTTGGTTACTTCTTAGCTTTTGTTTTTTTCCTGTTTTATTTCGGGATGGCTTTTGCTGGAAGATCTGTCCAGGCCAACAAGTCATGTGGTTCTCCACATCCCTAAAGAAACCTCAGGAGGTAATAACTGCAGGTCAAGCATATTTCTGCAAAATCAAGTTTCTGAAGCACACAATGGAAACACATCTAATCTGTAGAAATCTAACACATGGAACAATGAATTTAAAATGTTCACTAACGCACAAAGCATTTTCTTCTTAAATCAACCTCAATTCTTCTTGCACTTCTAGAATATATATATCAATACTTCAAACATTTCTAATGGAGTCTTACTGCTTCTGAAGAGAAGTGTTTATTGAGTGAAATCTTAAGAAGTTTCTGTCTGTGGAAATGATATGGGAGGGAGTTCTTTGATTTATTGTTGTTTGTAATGAATGAGGTATATAAATGTAAAGGATGGTGATTATTGGATAATGCAAACCATGATATGGTTAAGTTCATGCTTCCATGTCTTGTATCGTGGGGAGGGGGGGTTGGGAAGATGTTTTTACTCCAGTTTTACTCAGCAATTTATTCAGGCTCTTTGCTTTTTTCTACAATAATGAAGTTTTCCCTCTATTTTTGACTGGAGTGAGTTCCTCCCTCATCAGGTGTGCTGGTACTAGGAACACTATCACTTACCTGTAGATAATTTGATTCCAAATTACAACATAATAGGTGGTTTTAATACTCAAAATGTTTTGAAAAGACGTCAGAAATTCTTAGTTCTCAGTTCAAGAAGATCTACTGAAAACCCTGTGTTGATGGAGAGAAATAAAAATGCAGCTTTCTTAGTTATCTTGTCATCTGTGCAGAATTTAGCCAACCTGTTCATACTGCTTTTGTTTAATCACTTTTTACGTAGAGGGGAGGAGGAGGGGGAATAGGTATCCTCTCCAGACATTGCCTTTCAGGACATGCTGCTCAGTTTACTGATATAGTTAATGTTTCGGAACTGAAACTGAAATTGTAATACAGTTTTATTTCTGGCACTTCCAGTGACAGTGTTTAAACACTGGAATTTGTTCGAGGAGGGTGCATAAGGTAGGTCCTTTGGAAAATAAAAAGATGTAAAATAATTTCTTTCTGTCCCTTCTGTTTAGTGATGCCTTTGATGTTCAGTATGGTGTAGTTGTCATTCGCCTACAGGAGGGCCTGGACATTTCTCACCTTCAGGGCCAAGGTAAGGTTTATTTTGTTCTATCTGGTGAACAGCTGTTCTAATTCCCTTTTAATACTCTGCTTTCTAAATACATTAAATGAAAAATTATTAAAATCAACCACCACTCTTCTTACAAATTCACTGAAATTAGCAAGTCAGAACTGTAAAATATGAGTAACCCAGCCACAGAACTGGTTTTTTGTGTGTTTCAACTCTCTGTATTTGTAACCTGTATATAGTTGCCTCCCAAAGATTTACTATTTTGCTGGAACAAATTAAAGATGATGACAGGGTGGTATCAAGTGTTTGGGACTTAAGCCTCTAGAAATTGTGAAAATCAGAACAAATGTTCCATGATGCAAGAATGCCATGAGCCTGGTGTGGGATGCCAACCCCCCCGCACACACTAGTTCAGAGTGTCTGAAATTTGGAAAGGTCTTCTGTTTTCCATGCAGGAGGCTCGGTCAGGCTTTGTGGGTAGTGATGTTAAGCTGAATGGTTTAATTTTAGTTCAGCTTCAAGCAGAATAATGAAGGAAGCCTGTGAGCTTTGGTGACAACTGTCTGCTGAGTTGATAATGTGCATAATCTGGAGTTTGCTCCACTCAAAGCTGCTGCAGTGAGGAGGAATCCTTGTGGTACAAGCTCTGTGGGAGGGGGCTGTTCCTTCACTGGAAACATCAGTGTGTTAGGGTTTGGAGGGAGTCAGAGAAGCCTGTCACTCTGTGCAGGAGGGCAGAGGAGTGTGAGAGAAGGCAAGGAGTGAACCTGCAGTGTGAAAGCAACACTGCCGAGAAAACTGGGAATGTAACACTAAGGTGTCAGAAGAGTCTTAGTACCCACTGGGGACTGTGAGTTTGCTTTAACTCTGACAGCTGCCAAGAAGCTCCACAGAAGCCAAACCTGGGAAAAAGACTTGGCTGTGAGACACACTTGGTCTGAGCCTTGTCTAAGGCTTGTTTTCCTCGTGGAGTTAGAGTGGAAACGGAAAACATTTCACCAGCTGAGTTTTTCTGCTCCTGGTTGTGCTTCCACAGTGTTAACTAGCTCTGTTTTATTATGTTTAGCCTCTGGGAATGCAATCAACAACCACAGCTGGGGAGAGCAGCAAAGAATTACAGCTCTGGTCAGAGAAGGAGCCTCTCTGTGCTCTGAAGCAGTCCATACCAGACCTTGTGTTGGTTTTCCCCCAGCTCTTTGCCAAAGCACAACAGTTGCTGCAGGGTTTAATTAATTGTGAACGAGCACTCTGTAGTTACATACCTCTGCTGATAGCATTTGGAACTAATGAGTGGTTCGTAATGTGTTTCTCCGCTTTCTCAAAGAAGAGTTACTGTCATCCCAGGAAAAATCGCCTTGCACGAAAGATGTCATAGTAAAGGTGGATTACAGCAAGAAGTCCGAGACAGACACTTCCATAGCTTTTGCTCCATCATCTAGTGAAAGAACTCCCACTCCACGTAAAGGTAACCTGCTAGTTAGTAATGAAATCTGAGTTCTCTCCCTCTCTCTCTCTCTCTATTTCTCTCTCTCTCTCTCTCATTCCCTCTTCAGTTCCTCTCGCTCTTCACCAGAGGATTATTTGTAGGATTTTTGTGTCTGTGGAGCAGAAGTGTGTCCTGCTTTTCTAGGCATTGATATCTAATCACTTAAGTACTTTGTTTTGGAGCTTACCAGTATGTGAAATAAATATTTTGTTTCTAGTCCCTTAAATAAAACAGGTGGTAGACAGTGACCTACAATGGATTTTCTTTGCCACTGAGTTTGACAGGCATTAAAAAGTACCTGAAAACTGTGTCCCACATGTGCTTGGAAGGCTGCTAAATTCATGAAGGCTTTATCATCCTGGACTAGACTATTACGTGCATGTTAACAGACACAAATCATTCAGGGTACTTTGACATGATAAGAACCAACTTTCCTCTTCTCTTATAAAGCAAAAGTCCTTAACAGTTAAGTGAGCAATGGGAGTATATTTTTTTTTAAAGTACAAATAAATCTCAGGATTTGGTAGACTCCATTTGTGTTCTTTTCTTTCTGTAAGGATCCACTTCATTCTACATCTTTCATTTTCCAATTTTTTTTATATACATTTGTATTGCTTTCATTAATACCACAAAGGAAATTAACCTTTTTATTTTGTATCTTTAAAAACTTTCCAGAGGAGGACGAGGATGGAAAGACTTCAGCACAACCACTGTTGAAAAAAGGCAGGCATTTTCCACCTTTTTGTGTTAAATCATTCTTTCATATTGTTCCTTTCAGTTTTCCTTTTGTACTTCTTTCTGCACCTAAGTGCAGGAGAGGGGAATATCAACCATGCATTGTTAATTTCTTTCTTCATCTCTGCCTTAGAATGTGCTTCGTCTTTTAGGGATTAGGCTATGAAAAAAAAGCAACACTGGAAATTCCCAGAGCAAGTTGCTGCTGAGAAAGGATTGTGCCTAAATGTTGGAATTTAAAAAAAATACAATTTCTTTTTTTTTTTTTTTTTAACTTCCGTTTCTAAGTAATATTTTGAATGTGTTCAGGAGCCTTCTGCTTTCTCAGTTCTCTGTCTCAGGTATCTGGTTCCTTGGTTAGTTCAGGAATAAGGGAGATAGTATCCCATGGTGTACTGGAAGTGCTCTGTCACTCCCTTCAGTGCACCTCCTAAAGCCATAGTTACTGCTCTCCTGTCTGGCATTGTCCAATATCCTGCAAGGCATAATATTGACACTGAGTGACGTGAACATCTGAAATAATGTGAGGTAGTTGTTCAAATCACAGCAGTTTGAGAGGTGAACTGAGGGGTTTTTACCTCTTGGTTTATTTCAGACTTCTTTTGAGTTCATCAGGGATTTTTGCCTTAACTAAATCCATCTCACTGTTTTGACATTTTCTTTGTAATTTCAGCAGCTAGAAGCTTTTTGTGTTTTAATAATAGAAAGTGAGATGACATCTTGAAGCACAAGATGGCAGTTTGGAAAAAGTCCCAGTATGCAGTAAAGTAGTATTTAATGTAAATCAGTCACAGATGTGCTCCAAATGTAAAAATTTTTATTTTAGTAAGGACAGAGACGATTGTCAGACTCCTGGCTCTTGTTCAGACTGAGATTCTAATTAAGAGAAAGAGGTTAGGGGTTTTTTCTATACTTGAATAAAAAATAATTACCTGTATTATTCTAAATAAAATGCCATTATTGTCTTGGTCTCAGCAAATCAAATAATTTTGTTATGCAAAACAGTCTGTTGTGCTTAGAGTCTTGTATATGCAAATAGGTATTTGTTGCAGAAGACAGGATTCCAGTATGCATAACTAGCTTTTATTTTCACCACATGCTTAAGGAAAATTGGATTTAAGGAAAGGAGTGCTTAGAACATGGTATTTACTTGTAAAATTAGTTACTCATTTTTAGAGAAGTTTTGTCATTTGCAAGGGGTAGCAACAGGGCATGACCTAATGCTCTGAAGCAAGGTTGCTTAAATTGTCTAGACAAATGTTAGTATACAGGTGTCACACATCCTTTATTTGTCAGATGCCTGCTAAACTAGTTGATCTGCTGAAGTTATGAGTAAGGCTCTCTAAATACAGATAGCTCAGCTTATATCCAGTCAATCAAAATTTGGGGTTGGGTTGGGGGAAAAAGAAACAATTTTTGTTCAAAATTATGGGTACCACAAAATATTAAGAAGTCGCATTTGATAAATTCAAGGTGATTAGCCAAAACAGTTCAAAAATGAGATTTCATCATAATTTTTTCCAGATTCAAAGAGCTCGTCTTCTCCTTTAAATGTGACTGACCAAAGACTTCTTGATGCCAGTTCTCAGTTTCAGAAGAAACAAGGCAAAAGCAATATTGATGTCTGGTGGCTCTTTGATGATGGAGGTAATGTGCCTTATGGTTTAAAAAAACTTGATTAAAAATTATTGAAGTGATTTTATATTAAATGTTATAATAGATACCCTTCAGTCGGTTCATATAAACTCTGTGCTCTTCAGTAAGATGCTGTTTTCTTAATCATTCTCAAATTCTGATCTGAACACAGGTTTGACACTGTTGATTCCCTATCTTATCACAACAAAGAAGAAGTGGAAAGACTGCAAGATCAGGGTGTTCATTGGTGGAAAAATAAACAGGATTGATCATGACAGAAGAGCGTGAGTTTCCCTTAAAAATTCCAGTTCAAATGCTAATAGAGCACATTACACATTAGATTACTTTCTCTTCCTAGTAGCCTTATTTCAACTGTTCTTTGGTTGAGGTGTGTTCATATTCTATTCCCCTTATCCAAGAAAGGTTTCATTTACCCCAGGTGATTTTTGGGTGAGATGTCTCTTAAGTTTTCTGCAGTACTGTCTAATGCTAACCTTTTTCAAATATTTTCTGAGTTTTTCATTAAGGGGAAGCTCTTCTCTTATTTAAAACTGTAAAACACTTGAGTTTTTTTCCACTGTTGTTGATTTACAGTCGTATATCCTGTCTATTTCATTTCCCCACCCCTGCTATATTTAAAATGCCTTTTTTGTTGTTTCTTAAACTGCGGTTTTTATTGCCAAACATCCACCTGTTTGCCCTGTGAAATACTTGAAAATATGATTATGTATAAAGATGTATAAAGGCTTGTTTTTCTGATACAGGATGGCTACTTTGCTCAGCAAATTTCGGATAGACTTCTCAGATATTATGGTTCTTGGGGATATTAATACTAAGCCAAAGAAAGAAAAGTAAGTTTCAGAAAACCCACATCTTGTTTGTTATTTGAATTTGTGATGTCTTTCGTTAATAGGGAGCACCTCATTCTTTCCTGCATGCAGTTAAATCACAGTAGTTCCTGTGTCATTTGTTGTTTGACAGAAAGGCAATTAATTGAGCAATAACTCCTACATCCAAGAATAGAGAAATTCGTATTTTTTTAGTTCTCTGGGCCTTTGTAATCCTAAATTCAGACAAATGCAGTTTAGGAAAAAGAATGCAAGTTGTCTGGAGCAATATTCTTTAAAAAGAGAAATGCTCACAAAAACTGAAATGGTCTGAATCTTATTTGGAGTTCTAGTTTAATGTAACAAAGCTTGTTCTTGAAGTAGCCTGAGCTGGGGTTTTTTGTTTGTTTGGGGTTTGGGTTTTTTGGTTTTGTGGGTTTTCTTGGTTGGTTTTTCATTTTGGTGTGGGTTGGTTTGGTTTGTTTTTGTTTGGTTGGTTTTTGTTGCTGTTGGTCAGTTTGTTTTTGTTGTGGTTTGGGTTTGCTTTTATTTTGGCTTTTCCTTTTTTAAATTGCTTGTACTTCTAATCTACACAGGAATGATCATACTTTTCAAGTTCAGAAAATATCAGTTGTAGGTGGCTTTCAGTACAAATTTGTAACAGGATGTGTACAGTCTAAAAGTATTACTCTCCTTCCCCTTCAAGTCTTCTTGAGTATGCTGAAGTTGTAACAATACCTTTTAAATGAATATGCATGTATTGAAAGTCTTGACATGCCATGCAAACTGGGAAGGGTTGTTTTACAGTGCAAGTAAATGCTGAATACTCATACTTGTTCTTTTATACCCTCCTTTTTAATCATCTTTTCTTCAGTGTGTAGAATATATCAGGTAGCTAAAACAATGTAGTAGGGTAGATAAAAGTCTGTGGGGTTTTTTTGTTTGTTTTTTTTTTTTTTTTTTTTTTTTTTTTTTTTTTTTTTTTTTTTTAATGTGGCTCTTGGGCTGTATTGGAAAGATCAAAAAGAAGCAAAATAAAAACACCAAAGCGAAAATCCTAATGGAAATAGCATGGGACTTGATAGCTGGGGTTTTTTTAATGTGACATGTAAACTACCCCACTTTCAAATTTATCTCTGAAGAAGATGCTGTTAGTTACTGTCCATTTTCTAAGGAAAGTACTCTTCAGCTTCCAAAATTAGAGTGAAACTCTAGGAAAAGGGGTGGATTGTTTGCTTTTTGATCTGGGTAAAACTTTAGTTGAACAATGAACAGTGAAAGCTCCTACAGCTGAATTACAGTGTCTGTGTATGCAGGTAGCTGATCTGATATTCTAACTGCACCAGGCAGTGAAGAAAACTTCATTTTTA
>VXBX01002872.1:51651-66499 GCA_013400415.1 Scytalopus superciliaris
TTTAGTAATAAAACTTAGTTTCTGGCACCATGAAAGTCGTTGCTGACATGGATCTACATCTCTTTTAATGTGTCTGTTCACTTAATCCTTCCAGTATTGCAGCTTTCGAGGAAATGATAGAACCCTTCCGACTTCATGAAGATGATAAAGAGCAAGAAGTTGCAGATAAAATGAAGGAGGATGAACCATGGAGGATAACAGATAATGAACTTGAGCTTTACAAAACAAAGGTACTGTTTTTAGAGTGTTAATGTTACAGTTTTCTCTTAATGCATTTGTGGATGTGGTGTTGACAAGTTCACTCTTGTTATTCTCTCTTGTGGCTGATGGAAAGCAGCATCTAAAACCATTTAGATGGTTCACAAAAGAAAAAAAGCTTTGCATTTGAGTATAAGCAGGGGGCACACTGCTTTCCTACAGTATTCCAACACTTAGCTTAGAATAATACAGTCTGTATTCAGGTGTTTGCCTTTTCTTTTTACCAAACTAACATTCTTTACTTCATTATTTAAAAGAAACCAAAAACCAAACACCAAAACCCAAAACCAAACAGCACAGCACATCTAATTGTGATGTGAAGGAGCATTTAAACGTTTGACATCTTTTCCAAGCACTGTAGAGACATCAGAGGTGCTTCTTCTCTCAAGGCAGTAAATGTCATCTGTGACAGGATGCAAGATACAGATACATATCTAAGGAAAGACGGGGTGAAAGTTTCAGTGATCTGAAGTCCTTCAAGATGGTCCTGAGTTTATCCCACCCTTATTTTTTTTCCTGTTTGGATTTTTACAGCTTCTGTGAGGATGTGCAGTACAGGCGCTGGAGCTGGAGGGTCTTTAAGGTCCCTTATAACCCAAACCATCCTATGATCCTGTGATAAGGGACTTTCCCTTCCAGAAGCTGTGGAGTATTGTGGTACTATAAGAGGAACTATCTTAAATTTATGTATTATAGTACTTGACTTGCACACTTTAGGCTTACTGCTTTCCTATTTTTCAGCCTTGCAACTTTTTTCTTTTTCAAAAGAGAACAAGTTGCCACAGAGAGGTGGAAATATGTGCTTTTTATAAATGAGCCATACCATTTGGTCATAACTGTTTTTCACTTTTCTTGAATACATGAACCTTCTGAAGTTTTTATAAAAAAGATCTTCCTTACAAGTTCTGTTTTATTTACAGACCTACCGACAGATTAGGCTAAATGAGTTGCTGAAGGAACATTCAAGTACAGCTAACATAATTGTCATGTAAGTAAATTATTTGGATTTGTGTTGTTACCCTAACTGATATGGAACTGAAACTTGAAACATAAATGTATGTAAATGCAGGTCAGGAACAAGCCTGTGCCTTGGCATTAGAGTATAGAAATACTCAAGGAGATTTCAGTTCTGACTGTATTTATTTATTAGAAGCACGGAACTACTGTATTAATGAAGAATGTCTTGTGGAGTTATGTGCTTCTGATATGCTCCTTCATTTGATCACCTCCATGTTTTTAGTGCAGCCCATGATTCTCACAGTCTTTCTCCTCCTGCATGCCACCCGTTCCCCTCTCAGATCCTTCCTTCAAGTTGTTTTTCTGTGGGATCTCTCTAGATAAAGTTGGATCATTTCCCTGCTCACAGATTTTCATGGAACTGCTTTTGGTGTAAGCAAGCAGAGTGCAGATCGTAGCTTTCTCACTGCTGTGTTTTAAAATCTTGAGGAGTTTTCCAAGAGATTGTTCTCAGTTGAGGAGAATTCTCCATGAAGCTGCCTGAGTACAAAGTGGTAACAGGCCAGAAGGGGTAAAGAGAGACATAAAGGCTTGAGATGCAAGCTCCCACCTCACTAACTGAACTCTGAGGGAACAGTAATAAATCAAAAAGATTATTAAATCCCACTTCATGTCTGCTTCTTTGCAGAATGCCAGGTTTGAGGTGGTCTGGCTTGCCCCCCTCACTGTGCTTTTGTGGCTGCTGAGCATTATTTTCCTGGTGTCTTGCAGGAGTTTGCCGGTCGCTCGGAAAGGTGCAGTTTCCAGTGCACTGTACATGGCCTGGTTGGAAGCCCTGTCTAAAGACCTGCCACCAATTCTCCTTGTCCGTGGGAATCATCAGAGTGTTCTCACCTTCTATTCCTAAGAGTACTGCACATGGCACAGCTGTGATGAAATGGTACTTCAGTGCCCCGGGGAGAGTGACTGACGTGGTCTATAGTTCATTAACATCACAAAGGCAAAAAGTGACTCTTCTTTCACTATTTCACTGACTTGAAAGCACACAAGGAAAGTCACTGTATTTCTAAAGTTGTGACATCTTCAGTTTTATTCTATATTTTCTGTAATTTAATCTTGCTTAATGGGGGAGGATTCCTTGTTAGACTGAAGAACAAGACAAGCTTTTTTGTTTGCTATTTGAATAGCAGCAATAAAATGTTGTATTTTTGATCAATGAAAGGATTATAGATTTATAAAAGCCTTTTAGCCTTGAGGTGCCTTCTGAAATTAACCAAATCTCACCCATACATCCTATTTTGTAAATTTATATAGAATGTCAAAATCTGCCTTCAACTAAGAGTTTAGATCAGACTTCCTTTAGTTTCTAGTCTCTTCCATATTACAATAAAAATGAATGCTGCTTTTCAGTCTTCCATTGAGCTATTAGTTCTTAGTACTGTATGTTTTCTATCGTCAGAAAGTTTTCGGGTTTTTTTTATTATTATATCTGTTAGATTTAAAGGTGAGAATTGGGGCAGGTCGGTTGAACTAAAGCAGATCCCCTGCTGTTATTTGTCAAGACTTCGTTCTACTAAGTTTTGTAACAGTTAAAATAAAACTGATTTTACTTACAGAGAGGGTCCTTTTCTCAAATTTGACAGTGTGTACTACTTTGACACTAGTGTGAGACAGACAACTAACATTAGCTACCTTGGCAGAGGATACTGGTCAGTCTTAGCTGTACCATGAAACCAAATTTATCTTGCTGGCTGAGGCTTTTTATCTTTTTATCTCTACAAATTAGAAGAAAATAAAACGACCTGTCCTAGTTCTTGGCCTGTTATGTTTTAGTGTCACTTTCAACTTATTTTTGAAACAAAACTCAACTTAAGGCTTGAATGGGGATAATATAAGCAATGTGATGCTATCTAACAGAAAACAGTAAACACTATGTGGAATTGTGCTATCCAATATGAAATGTAAAAGCTGCAGTTCTCTTGCATTTTTCAACAAATGGTTAAAAGGACCACTAGTTATTAGGGGAGATGTTTTTAGGTCAATTCATTCAGTTGTCAGAAAATACATTTAGTCTTATTAAATAATACTCAGGTTTGATTGTCTTGCAATTTTGATCTATTCCATACATCCTACTTTATACATTTTCTATGTTCACTAAAAAAAACAAACTGCCAGTCTTGTGTGCCCTTTCATTGTATATTTTGAAAACTTCATAATTTAGTCTACTATGAACACCTGCAAAAGAAATTTCACTTGAGCCTTTGTATAAAGGTTGGTAATGTGAACTGTTTTTTAAATTCCTAATATATTTTGGATAGAAAGGATTGCCTAAAAACATTTCACAAGCTTTTGATATTAGCATTGGACATGCTACTGGATCAGTTTACCAGTGGGTGAGTGACTTTCATTTAAGGATGCACAGAAAAGGTGTTTTGTGGTTTTGTTTTTTTGGTTTGTTTATTTTTGTTGTTTTCCCCCCTTTTTTTTTTTTCCCCTCTTGTTTTTTGCTAAATACAGGATCAATTGAAATGTAACTGTTCCTTTTGAAGGACAAAGCATAATCATTGTGTGGCAAGGTAGAGCTTCAACTCGTGATTAAAGATTAAAATATTCTACACTGTGCAGTATACACTGTTGTCAAGTTCTTGGTAAACTGCAAAAAGTCTTTTGTTTTGGGGGGGTTTTTTTGGCTGTTTCTGTCAATCGGATTTGAGACTATTGAATCATTTCACTTTGAAAAACTTAACAAAAACAAACATGCATGTCTTGCTGCTAAGTGTGAGATAACTGATGCCAGCATGAACCCAGCTTGTTATGATAAACATTGTAAGACAAGACAGTTTGCAGTAAAAGTGGCGTTTCCTTCCAGGTGAGGGGGTGTGGATCAAGCTTACCAACATATCTATCACACAGGTTTTACAGTGTTTTTTTAGGGGATAAGGTTGTCACATTGTGCATATGGAATCATTGCCACGTTTCTTGTTGTTTTGTGGGTAACATTCTTTTGAACAGACGGACAGTATGGCATGGACTTAGTGCTGCTATCTTTAAAAAAAAAACAAACGTGCACAGGTACACTTATTTAAGAGGTTTATTTGCCCATTCAGGAAACCATTGCTTGTGATCTGTAACACAACACAGAAACCAAATGAAGTGTGTGTATACATGCATATATGTGTATAAAATTATATAAAATATATCTAAATATGCATATGGGGATAGTTAAGGTAATGTCTGTGAAATAAGATAGGATGCTTTTCACATGCACTCTCAGGAGTCCACTAATGCTAGGCAGGAGGGCAAGTTTCAAGAGTATTTGCTCACTAAAATTCGGACAGTTAATGGCAATTGCCTGCAACGGGTGTGAGTTAGTGGCAGTCACTCCAACTTCTGCTTTGATTTTGACGCCAAATTTACTTATGTTCCACTCATCATTAATTACGTGGGAAATTAAATCGCTTACACATGGCAATTCATGCCTTCTGTAGATTAGGTTCCTTTGTATGGGTTTAGAAAGACAGCAGTAGCTGGCAAAAAAAAATCAATTATTTATTTGTTCACTTGTATTTAGGTTTCCTTTTACATACATTCTTTTTATATGCTTTTTTCTGACATTGCATATTTAAAAATAACTGAAAATAATTTAAAGATTTGAGCGGTCAGTGGGTCGTGGCCCGCTTGGTTTGAAGATGTAAGATTTGACACTGTACTGTAACTGTCACACACAAATGCTTTTCTAATGTTTTAACGTAATTATTGCAGTTAAAACTTTGTACCAGGGGGATGTCACTGCAATAAAAGGAAGTGAATTCAATACATCTGTCTTGTCTAACAAAGCCTTTTTTTTTTTTTCCTTTTTTTTTGGTGGTGGGAAGGGAATAATATCCATAATTCAACAGATTAATGCTGAGTATAGTCCCTGAAGTGTGAAAATGCTTACTGTATGCATCTGATAATTGCCTTTACAGTGGAATTAGAATAGGACCAATAGAACTTTAAGCTGCTCCTGTCTGGTATAAGAACACAAGTGTGTTGGTTTTTCTGGGAGGAATGTTTGCCTCTGCTGGGTTAGGAACAGCGGTGGTTGCATAATAAATAAACCTCGTTTCACCCTCAAGAATTTGTCATGACGTGCCAGGCGACACAGACCCATCCTCAGCACCCTGGGTGTTCAAGCATTGGTGTCTGAAGATCTGTTCCAGTTTTCTTCAACTCTCGAATGCAGTGAAGGACTGTGTGACTTGTTCTCTTTCTCCCTTAAAATAGTTCCTTCATGGGACAGGAGGAAAGGTGTTGGGAAAGTGACTTGTAGGACTTGGGCAAAGTTGCCTGTAAACCCAGACATGTTTGGCCTTAACTTCACTAATGTGCATTCAGGTAAAAACTAGTTGAAAAATCCAAGTTTGCAAGAGTAATGATAAGAAAGGGCAAGTTCTTTTCTCAAATTAAAATCATACTTAGAACCACCGAAGAATTTTTTAACCACATCAGTTTTGGTGTTCAGTCTCTGCTAAATTCAGAGCTCTGATGTGTACCCATTGTTAATTGTGTTTAAATTGAGGTCTTTAGAGTGAGGTGTGGAGGCCACTGCCAAGGGAACACTTAGTCCCTCAGTCCTGTGCGTGGTAACAATAACAAAACCCCGCTAATAGAACATTATTTTTAGTGAGGGAAATCCTATCCCCATAGTTCTCCAGGAGTTCAAACTAAAACAGTATCACCAGGTGGCACTACTGTCTGTCATCATGTCAGGCAGTGCCTGAAACTTCACTGTCAAATACACCCTTCCTGCACTGTTCCTTTGGCTTCGTGGGCTAAGTGACTTAATAAACTTGAATAAACAACATATTTCAGCATGATACTGTTCTATTCTATTAATGTATTTCCTAATTTTCTCTCTGGATTGGGGAAAATAATATTAATTCTGCGAAAAATACTCTGATTGTTCCAGAGGGATGCAGGAATTTACAAACAGGTGCTGCCTGTTGAGATCAAAGAGCCCTTTTACCACCTTTTCATAACACCCTGGGTGATGCTCTTCTCAGTGGCTATTCCCAGCTGTCTTAACCTTAGAGAGCAGGAGAAATGCTGCAGGCAGAGAAAGAAGAGACATTAAAAATGTCCCATCTAATTTCAGAGTGATACGTAACATTCCAAATGCCTGCCACCTTCTACAAGTACAAAGGTAGAAGCTGGACAACAAAAACATTGTGTCATCCTGACATATTCAGGTGCTGGCTGTTTAAAGTGCTGGAGGGAACTGAATGGCATTTTCAAATTTATTGAGCCTGAAAATAACTTCATCACCCTGTTGAAGTGTGTTGTGACTACTAAATCCTGGAACATCTCTCTGCAATTAAATTTTGCTCTGCAGAACAGATGGTAAAACGGAGTCACAAGCAAAGGAATTACACAGGCTCTGGCTGGAAATTAGAGAGCTGGAATTAGCCTTGAAATATCTCCACTGCCAGCCCAGTAAAGCTACTCATCTTTTTCAGATCAAGCTGCCTGGCTGGGTGGTTTCACCACAGTGTTGCAAATTATAGGGACTCTTGGGCATTGTACTGCTCTTACTGAGCACACAGATTAGCATTTAGAGCAGAAAGGCATACATAAAGCAGGGGGTGGGATACATCTACAAAAGAATATGCCAGATAACCCGATGTGTTTTATTGAGCATTGCTGCTGGCAGGTTGAGCACAGGTAACACAGAAATCGTGGCAGGTCAAAGCACAGTGGCTGCCAAGGGGAGCAAATGGCACTGCAGAGTCAGCCAGGGACAGTCATTCGTGGTATTAACACATGAAATCAAGGCTAACCACAGAACAGTGTGGGCTCCCACATGGGATCTTGGCTAACCTCACACAGGTTTCATTTTACAGAGCATTGTTAATTTTAAGAGTCTGTGTTCTCATTAAAGCCTTTTCTGTATCCTTCAGCTATTAGTAGAAGTGATGCAGGCATGGTAGGATGTATTGGGAAGGCTCAACCCGTGGCGAATGCATGCCAAACGTTGCTGAGCACTCTTTCATCTGTGATATTTTTATTTGCAGGGTTTGGGAGTTGCCGCTTTCATGTTCTTGCCATGTTTGTAGGCACATTCCCAGCTTGACTTGAGACTTGACACTGCAAATCATTCCAACAGGATAAAAAACCAAAAAAAGTCTCACCCCCCCATCCCAAAAAAAAAGAAAAAAGATGATTTCTTGCCAACTCTGGGAACTGAACATCCTCTCTAGCCAGAAAGCAGGTCTGACTTTTTCCATTCTGTACTATTGGCCAACCCTGAAACCCTCAGCTCGTTGTAGAAAACTCACTCTGTCCCAGACACAAAACATTCCAGTATTAATTTATGGTTTGGAGTCTGTCTTTGCAAATGCATGTCCTTGTGCCATCACTCCAAATGCATCACAGTCAAGAAATTCTCACTTTGCCACGATTAGGCAAGGTTAGTAATAAAAACCATCTTCCCCTACTGTAGCTTTGACTGTGTGTAGTCAGTCTTTAAATAAAAGACAATAGGCTCTGAGTTTGTAGTGCTGCCCTTGTTCTGACAGTAATTAACCCTATTCTGTAGCAGCTTTTATGCCAGGAAATGACTTAGTGAACAGATTTGGAACTCAGATGAAATCCTGTTTTCTAAGTTTCACTGTGAATACTACTAGTACTATTCCTTTTAATGGGAAACACTTTACAATTAATTCCTTGTAATTACCTTAAAGTTACCCTTCGGAATTAAAATTACACTTTTTAATCTGCTTTGAAACACGAGCTATCCCTGTGTTGTGGGATAATTAATTGTTACCTATAAAGAAAAATAAAATACATAAAACAGCTTGTTCCTTTATTAGCATAATACTTCCTAAATCTAAGGAAAAGCAGAGAAAGATATCCCCTAGGTTCACTGGCTTCACTGCAGTTATATGTACAGATATTTGAAATTGGCCTGTGGAATGTGGAGCTTCTAAATCCGAATGCATGGCTCTTTTTGGTGTTACTACAGTAGCATGTGACAGAGCCTCTGTATTAATGAGGACTGGTGGTGGGTGTTCTGCTTTTAGAGATGAGACTTCTAAATGTTATGAAGAAAAATATGGGAGAGGATGTGACACCAGGAAATNTAAGTGGTATTGTTGCTAGTCTGAAGAGAGAAGCAGGACTGTGAGAAATGAGTGGTTTTTTCTCATGTATAGAAGACATTTCCATATATTCATTTTGGAAAGTATTGTATGAACGATAGTGAAAAGTAGACCTGGCACCGTGACTCACATTTTTGCATGTGCCGTGGATAAACAAATATGATCACATTTTCTGTCTGTGTTCATCTGGAAATGTCAGAAACATAAAAAAATACTGGTTTCCACAAAGGTTTTTGGGCTTTTTTTGTTGTTTGTTTATATTAACCATACCAAGTTACACACACATTTGATGCCCTTTTCATGTTGTCTCTTACTGGGTTTCTTGTCTTGTCAGTAGCAATGTTTTCATGGGTGTTCAGTGTAACTTCGGGGGAACAAGAGCTTTTCAATAATTTGCTTTGCTGGTGCTCAACCTGAAATTTGGTTACTGTGGTTTGTTTTCCTTGGGTATTTCCTCTGGACTGTGCTTTCCTTGGGGATGTGTGTCCTGATGAAGGGTAGCTCAGTTTTCCTGCCACTGGGAGAGGGTGGGGGACATCTAGGAATAGGCAGGACCTCGAACACAAACACAAGAGCCAGTTCAGCCCATTTAATCACGTTCTGTTCNGTGACACAAGGAAATTAAGAGGCAATTAAAAAAAAAATGAAAAATTAATGACTGAAAGTGAAATACTAAGAAGATAAGAGTGGTTAATGAGGTGGTGACACTAAACAAAAGCAGAACTAAGAAGTTTTCCTAGCAAGGACCAAGGTTATTTNGATAGTGAAAAGTAGACCTGGCACCGTGACTCACATTTTTGCATGTGCCGTGGATAAACAAATATGATCACATTTTCTGTCTGTGTTCATCTGGAAATGTCAGAAACATAAAAAAATACTGGTTTCCACAAAGGTTTTTGGGCTTTTTTTGTTGTTTGTTTATATTAACCATACCAAGTTACACACACATTTGATGCCCTTTTCATGTTGTCTCTTACTGGGTTTCTTGTCTTGTCAGTAGCAATGTTTTCATGGGTGTTCAGTGTAACTTCGGGGGAACAAGAGCTTTTCAATAATTTGCTTTGCTGGTGCTCAACCTGAAATTTGGTTACTGTGGTTTGTTTTCCTTGGGTATTTCCTCTGGACTGTGCTTTCCTTGGGGATGTGTGTCCTGATGAAGGGTAGCTCAGTTTTCCTGCCACTGGGAGAGGGTGGGGGACATCTAGGAATAGGCAGGACCTCGAACACAAACACAAGAGCCAGTTCAGCCCATTTAATCACGTTCTGTTCAGTGTTGCTTGGACCCAGAAGGAAAAAGGGCTCACCCGTGGTTTCCTCCCTATTCCACAAACTTCTGTGTTTTGAACTGGGCGTGTTTATAAATTCTGCATCTGTGTCCTCAGCAGCTGAAAAACTACTTAGAACGAGAAAATTTATTTTCAAACAGTGGTCTTCTACTTTCACCCTTCTCTTTAAAGCTGGATTCCAGGCCAGCTGCTGCTTAGCCAGAAAAACAGCTGTTTTGAGACTAAATGGGTCTCATTACTCTGTGGGATGCTTAGAAATAGCATTTCTTTGCATCATGTGATAAGCAAGCAAAGGAATTTAAATCCATTTAGTTAACAGTATGCCTGGTATACTTGGCATTTTCCATGGGGTGATATTAATAGACGAGCTATATTAGGAGCCATCCCAATGAAGCTCAGCTCTAATTCAAGAGCAGCTATTTAAGACCATCACTCTGTGCTTGATCAGTGCAAAAACAGTACACATTGGAAAGATTTCACTGAGTTCTAGGCACACTGAAATAAAAAGCCTAAAATACCGCGCGTGCCCAAGATGCAATGAATTGATACAGAAAAGTGGTTTCCTACAGAGTTCAGAGGGCTGTTGGCAGAACTGTCTGGGGTTTTATTCTTGCTGATCAAGACTAAGAGACACAGAGAAGAGGTTTCTCAGCAAGTGGGTTTGGCCTTAGAAATACTGTACTTGTGAAGGTTTTTTGCTTTTAATTTATCTGGGCACCAATTGATAAATTTAATCACAGGCATTTCAAGCTGAGTCTTGATTCTTAACTATCAGTTTTCAGTCTCTCAGCTGTGTATTTGAAACAATGCCATGAAAATGAAGCAGCCAACAACACCGTGCCAAAAAACAGCTGTCATTTTACAGATGAAAATGTGAAATAGCGACACTGAAATTGTTAAGTTAGTGTTTGCATAATTAGTGAGTAATTTAGATGCGGAAAAAGCAGAACTCTGTGACTTCCAGGTGGTGTGGGATTGCAGACCTCACTCTAGGCCAGAAGTTGAAGATTGTGGTTATCCATAAAACCAGGACCTGGAAATTAGTGCAGCTTGGATGTTGAGGATGCAAGAGCAGGGTAGGACAGTGCTGAATCAGTAAGGCTGACAGGGGGGCTGGTGCTGGGATTTTAATTTAAGTTTTGGCAGATTAAGCATAAAATATGAAGGCTATACAGTTTTAAAAGCCCATTTGTAAGACCTGGGAATAGTTGGATTTCTGAGTTCATCTCAGAATTCTGAAATCTGATCACTTCTTGATGGGCTGATTGTGCACACACCCAGCGAAAAATATGTGCACAAAGTGTGGTATAAACTTCCCATCTCATTAAAGGATGTGTTATGTTTGTACAAAACAACTTTTTCTCCTTGATGTTAAATCTTTACAGGGGACTCAGGCCATAACTCATTTGTGCCTGTCAGTGTTGTGTGGCAGCTGTTCTTCTCAAATGTGTTGTGTATCTCAGGTGCTCAAAACTGACTTTGCTTCCAATTTTTAAGAACTTACAGCTTTCAAAAACGAGTGAGGAAGAGCAGTTAACTACTTGGCAGGGTTTCTCTTGAATTGGTGAGTTTTTAATCAGTTACTTGCCTACTTTCAGCCTTCTGCTAGAAGATTTTTCTGGAACAGACAAAACAACAGTGAAACCTGTGACTGTGGGTGTTATGGCTGATCTGTGTGTGTTATCTTGAAGCTAATGTTTGAAAAAAAAAATAAAATTGAATGTGGACTTAAAGGTTGTGGTCTGGTAGTCATTTTACTGTTAGCAACAGATTTGGGAGTTTTGTAGCTTTCTGGGACTGGGGTCTGTCTCTCAGCTTTCTCACTAAACTTTTATCGTTAACAAGCCAGAGGCTGTTAAAGGGCAGAGTTTGGAGAAATGGGAATAGAAATATATACTAAAATAGGCTGGATTGAAAGGAGGTGGTTCTGTTTTGGATTTCTTGCTTAGGATTATGATTATTCTTTTAATAATTAAAGGTATTTTTCCATCTGAATTTGAAGCTGGGGGTGATTTCTGGGTATTGTGCATAAGTGTCATGTGCATTTTAAGATGGTAAAGGCTAATGCTGCCTTTGTAGTGAAGGGGTAAGGCAATTTTTTGTACTTCATACTCCCTGTGTGATTAGTTAACACAGGTGATTTCTGATAGTTTTTATTTAGAAAAAAAAAAAAAGAAAAAGGCTGCAGTTATCTGAAAAGTGTGCATAGCACATGGAAATAATCTTGGTCTACCAATAAAATCCTCCAAAACTTGTAGCCTCAGAGCCATTTCTTTCCCCTTTTGAGAGCTGGCAACAAAGGATAATACACTTTACTGGGTTCAGCCTTTTAGTTTTTCTTGCAATTAATGTTTCCTGGAAAAGCTCCCACTTTGGGCAGAGATTATTAGCCTTCTGGGAAACTGGCTGTTAAGAGTTGTTAAGTCTTAAAATCAGTTATCAGACCTCTAGAGGTCTTCTTTATTTCTGTAGGTGTCAGTCCCTTTGCCCAGAACCAACTTTGAATCATCATGAGGCTGGCATGACTGTATCTGAAGGTAATGTCAGGTAAATTTGGTTCCAGGCAGTTTCACGTAGTTTTGCCTAATCTGACACACTGCTGAATGCCAGATAAATCTGAACACATTTTTTTTTGGTGGGTTTGTGGTGGTTTGACCTCAGCTGGATGCCAGATGCCCACCAAGGCTGCTCTATCACTTCCCTCCACAGCAGGACAGGGGAGAGAAAATACAGCTAAGGGTTCCTGAGTTGAAATAAGGACCAGGAAAGATCACTCACTGATCGATGTCATGGGCAAAACACTCAGCCTAGGGACATAAATGGAATGTATTACTAACAAGATCAGAGCAGGAAGCAAAATAAGTCTTAAAAATACCTTCACCCCACCCCTCCCTCCTTCTCAGGCTCTCCCTCCTCCCTCCAGATGCTCAGGGAGACAGGAATGGCTGTCACAGTCACATCATTCCAGGTTGTTTCTGCTGCTGCTCAGGGAGAGGAGTCAAGTCCGTCCCCTCCTCTGTATGGAGACAATCCTTCATGAACCTTCATTAGTGTGAAATTAATTACAATGCCTTAATTCCTATTTTCTTTCTTGAATGAAATTTAAGCATATGGCTCTTTGAAAACCTTGTGGGTTTTATTAATTTATGAATATTTTGGGGAAGAGTGATGCAGCAGAGTGGCAGGAGTATCTTAGCTTGGGCCTTTGAAAACATGGGAAAGAGCAATTTTATGCTGAAAAAAAATGTATCTCAAACACCAGGAAAAGTCACTGTGCCCAGTAACTAGAACCCCAGACCCTCAGCTTAACTTTTAAGTAACTTGTAGAGTGCCATTCCTCCAGAAGAACCCCAATAGAGTATGTAGGGCTAATTCTGCTGGTCCAGACTGACTTTGTCTTATTATACTCAGAAACAAAAGAGTACAACTAAAGCGAGCACTTTTTATCTTAATTTGGTGCTTAACCCAATGTGTCCCATTTCCCTTTCTCTGGCTATTACCACTGTGACAAAAACATACAGTCAGTATTGGCCATTAATGAAAAGCAATCACCAGTTTAACTCTGACTGGACTAAAAGGACAGTGTGTCTTACGTCTTCATGGAAACCTTGTATGCTTTAGGGGAAAGGAAAAGGCATGTTTTGCATTGTTTGACTGTGTACCTAATGAAGGACATTCAAGGCAGCAACTGCCAGCAAGCAAAATTACCTTTATTGATGCTCTTAGCAAGAATCCTGCTGCTCAGGTGGGATGGAGGTTTTTACACTCCTACTCTTCACTGTATGCAGGCTTTTTTTTTAGAGCTGAGTTATCAAACTTGTCTTGTTGTGATGGTCCTTCAGCACTGCAAGGCCAGCCCGCCTGAATCTAATATATGACAGACTCTGAAAGAGGCAGTTTTAACTTTGTCAGGACATTTTAACTCTTGTGTTTCAGCTGTGTCATTACAGAGAAACTTAAGTCAGCAAGTGCTGTATGACCTTAAATATGAGTGAAGAAGTGTTTGCGAAGTGTTTGCACCATTAACAGCTTTTCCCCTGCTCTGAATATTTCAGATTTACTATTAGTTTGCTTGTTTTGTGTAAAGAATATGGATATTTCAAAGAAAAAAAACTAACCCAAAATAAGCTTTATTGCAATAAATGCGATGTCTTACTCATACAGACCTTCAAGAAAAACACGTTTTCCATACAACATTTGATTAAAAATGTACAAAGTTTCTTTTTCTTTTCAAAATCCCCAAACTCAACAAAAGAAAAGAAAAGAAACATCACTGAGTTTAACATCATATAATCTTTGGTCAGCACTTACATGAAACCGAAACAATTCTGGAATCAGCACGTGCTTTGGCTATTTTCACATATGAGATTATGTTGCATGACTTAGTTACAGGCACCAGCTGTCAAAGGAAAAAGAAAAAGCACCATCAAGACCTACACTTAACACATAATGGTACGAAACTTAAAATCAAGAAATCACTACAGTAAACTAAAACTCAACTCATGGTACGATCATCTTTCTTACAAAACAAGCTATGATAAAATGAGGCGTACGGTGCATAACTACAGCATTAATGAAACTTCTGGCAAATGAGCTTCAAAAAACACACTTTGGCCTGTGCTGCATGGTGAGTTTGCACACCTGGCAGTGCTGGAACTGCTCTCAGGTCTCAGCAAATGCACACCATTATTTTCCAAACAGTACGGAACACGCTGAGTGCCCTTCAGAGAGACTTTCTTTTCCGCTGCCCGCAGTAATGCAGGTTTTTGGAGCACCCTTTCTGGGAATGAGGTGTGTCTGCATGTGTGGCTCTTTTGAGGTCACTGGAGGGAAGTACAGTACAATTTGGTTCTGCAGTTCTGATGGAATTAAAAACAGTCAAGGTATTTTGCTACAGGGGTTGTGCCTCTTCTGTTACTTGCTGTGGCTGATGTGAAATAATGACCTCTGCAGAGACTGGCATTGTAAAGCTTGTCCTCTATGACTCTCTTTTATTTTCCCCTTTTTTCCCCTTGTTTCTTTTTTTTTTTCATACTCAGAGTTTTGCACAAGCACTTCAGAATATCCAGAAGATGTACTATGGTGATCTTTCAGCTCTGATACGTCTTAAAATTACTTACGTATTATTTGGATGGCTGGCCCAAAAAGGAAACATCTTTGAAATCTGCTTTTTTTTTTTTTTTTTTTAAAACAGTGCCTCTAAAATGT
>VXBX01002872.1:84095-112814 GCA_013400415.1 Scytalopus superciliaris
CAGCTTACAAAGTACCCAGGAGGTACAGCAGCCTGAAGGTTCCACCAACCCTTTCAAATTAGAGTATTCAACTGCCATGCACCTTCCTTTCCAAACACCATCCCCTGATCTTCATTGTATTTGTAACATAAGCACAAAATAAATGCTTTTATAATATATTTCTGACAAGAACAGTATGTTTCTTAAAACGTAAAGCATCCAAAGATGATTTTTAATGAATCTGTATGCTGAGGGTTCTTCTTCATTTAAGATGTGCTTTTTTTCATGCTGATTGAATGATTCTGGAACTGAAACTTTAGCTAGTTATTGGTAGAGGGGCAACTTAAATTTTACTTACAGACCCAGATTTATATTTAGCAGTATTTCACTGCCACTCTCATTGCACTATTTAAAATTTGTTCCCATTCAATTGCATAATATAGAATATAATGCTATGACTATTTGAAGCCAGTGAGATTTGATTTTTTTATAGAGGCATATTATTAAATATTACACTAAATAATTATTAAAAGCTTAAGCCAAAATACAGGGATTTAATATAAACAAACAGTTTGTAAAACTGTGCAGCTCAGTATCAGGCTGTACATCATGCATCTATATAAACAACAGAGAGAGAATAATAAAGGATCTTTAATTTTTTGTTATCTATTACTCAAAACTGTATTCTATCTTATTCTATTCTGCAAATACTGACAGAATATATGACCCTCCTTGCTAAGGCAATTTCAAAAATAAATTATGGAATGTATTTTAATACTCTCCAAAGAACAACCCCTCCTGAGTCTTCCAGTAAGGAATATTGAAGGAACCACCAGAGACCTATGGCTGTGTAAGCATTCTAGAGTAACATTAGTATTGATCTTAACTGAAGTTCAGGCAGGAATAGGTACTCTCCATGAAAGTAACCTTCATGGATGCTGAGTCACAAATCTGAAGTGCTGTTTTGGCTCATTCTCACAGGATTCTCCACCATACTGAATTTTAGAAACTACCCTGTATGTAGCAGGTCAGGAAAAAAATGGAAATACAGTCTCTGTTACTAGAAAAACAGAAGTGGGGTGATGGAAGAAGTTGGGTAGAAATAGATTCTGTGATGTTACTTCTGAGAAGTATTACCTTGAGTGCTGGTTTTGGAAATCACTATTAGGAACAGCACATGGACAAACCACTACAGCATAATCTGGCATATGACTGAGCTCTGCAGCAGCTTCCCATGGACAGGCTCTTACTGTGTGAAGCATTTAAAGTCAGCTTATTTCAGAGAAAATGCTAATTTCCCAGTTGTTGTGACAGTTTTTAATATACAAAGCTCAGCAATTCAGCTGCATGGGATGGGGAAACTGCTCTTTTGAAGTACTGATTATTACTGTAATAAATGGCCTGGGGCTAGAACTCTTTCTGTGGCCATGTCGAAAAGGTGAGTAGCCAGACTGTGGAAGTAAACAACTCTTTTCCCTTTTATTCCCATAAAATGGAAGGGAATACATTACATGGGTAGGTGAGAACTAAGAATTTTTCAGTGGCCCAAATCATTTTGGTTTCTCCTGCATATAATCACCCTGAGCTCAAGAAAGTAATCTAGCCATTGCCAACCTTCACAGTACAGACAGAAATAATGAGTTCCTATAAACCTATTTACATGTTAAATCAATAGAAAGTAATGGTGAACATATGTTGCAAGAGCTGTCATAATATTAATCTAAGCATAAGTACAATCGCACGTGATCATCCAGGCATTTTCTAGGAATTGCAGGTGCAGATTTTCTGGACATATGGCAGAATGAAGAAAAAGAACGCAATTAAGTGCCTTTTATTCCATTTGGGCAAAAATCTGTTTGGCAGTCACTGATGCTCTCAAAAACATAAAAGGTTCTGAGAGGGCACTGAAGTGGCCATAAACAGTAATATTCCTGGAAAACCAAAAGCTTTCTTTGTTTTTCCCCTTTTATATTTATGACTTTACAACTGTAGGTGATTTGAATTCACCTCAAACATAATTGCTGAAATGGAATCAGCAGCTGCCAAAGGAAACCATGAAGTTGGCAGGCAAACTGAGCGTGGTGGCAGGAGACAAAAGGCTGAGGGAACTCTGGGGGCTTAGAAAATAAACCCTATTGTTGCAGACAAAAGATTCAAAATGGTTCCCGTTCTTGCAGCCACACAGATTAAGTGGCTATAAATCAAATACTTACGTCCTTTCCAGTGTTTTCTTTCAGCCCATACAAGGACAAGCTGCACATTTATTAATGGGAGTTACTTGGATAAATTTGTGCCTGGGGTTTCACACCAGCTAGCTTCAGACATTCAAGCTAAAAAGCAGGATTTTTAATAGAGTCACAGATCATCCTCTGATCATGCACAAAACCAGGGCTTCTACCTTAGCTCCCCAAATCTATTTGTGTGCACTTTCCTTGCCACGAGCCCCACATAGTTAATTCAAATTCCCAGCAAGTTCACAGTAGTCCTGTGCTTTGCTCTGTTGGAAAAGGGATCTGTAACTTGGATTTATCTTTTGTTCTCTGCCACACCAGATCTTAAATCCATCGTGTGACATTCAGGTCCTGAATGACGTTCAAGGCTTTAAGTTGGATCTACGAACAAACAAGAACATACAAACTGACAGAAGGTCTGCTGTATCCTCTTTCTCCTCCTGTGAATCTCAGCACTTGAGAGGCATTACACAAAATACAAGATTAGAAAACAGTTGTTAGAAGAAAACTATTTAAGTGATTGTTCCCATAAACTCCATCATTTTATCACGACTTTTAAACTTCATAGCCCTCTGAAACTCAATGCTCAGTTCATGCATTGACTGCCAATATTCACCTTCTGTAAATATTACATAAATCCAGTGCACAGGTTTGTTTGTTTTATGAATAATATTTAAAAAAAAAAAAGGCAAGTAAAAGATAAAATCGTGCTTTTTTTAAAAACCATTTTTGTTTGCATCAGTGAAGAAATCAATGTTCAAAATACAGTATGATACATACAAAATACTTTGCCTTTAATTTTTAAAACATCTTCCTGGAGACTTTTCATACTTATTTCCTGTCACCATGATTTTAAGTCAGGAAACATTGATAAACATTAGGGCATGAACTGCTTTCCACGAAATTAGAACCTGGTACTTTTTCTAATTGTAAAATTGTTCAGAAGCGACAGATACAACTTGCCTTACCAATACAACTTTCACTTTTTACTTCATATCCCGGGGGACAGATGCACCTGAATGATCCTTCCAAATTCTGACAGGTACCAGGAGAGCACGAACCAGGCAGTGCCACACACTCGTTAGTATCTTTGGAGAGCAGATGGAATCAAGAAAGGTTTAGAATCTTGTAATTCTTATGGCAATAAAACAGACTTGATAATGAAAAAATACTATGGCAGTCTTCACTAATTTTCTTTTTCTAAGGCAATTAATTGCTTGAAGACCAACAACTATGCAAAAACCCCTGTTACTTCTACCATGTTTTCACTTAAGTCACTGTCTTTCCTTTTTTTATGCTTAGATATTCAGAATGTCTTGCTTCCCTCTGGACGGGAGCTGAGTTTATTTCAGCTCACCCAGTACTTTAACATCTTCACGTGGTACCACACATACCAATGCAATTCTTGCCATCTGGAGTAAGCTCATATCCTTCATTACACAAACACTTGAAGGAACCAATTTCATTGAAACACCGCCCGTTTCTGCACACCTGACCAAAGAAGGAACTGCACTCATCGATATCTGCAAAAAACCCAAAACAAACCCCAGAAGTGAGAGCTGAGTCCCATACACAGGATGTTATAAATATACTCAAGTTGCAAAATATATACATATATATATTTCTGTGGAAAATGCAAATTTTGAGGCAACAAGGTAACAGCAGACAGCTAAGGGAAGGGAACTCCCTACTCAAGTGCATTAAGGTGTATGTTCTATTTAAACAACACTTTTTTTTAGAGGGTATTGTAATTTTCAGACTTGTAGCATCACCTCAATTACTGCATCTGAAGACATTCAATTACTGCCAAGTGACTGCACGATACCAAATCCACAAACAGAAAATGTTTTATGAATGGTCCTCGATTCTATCTGGACTTACGTGCTGAAGCATCTCCTAAAATCTGCCCTGCCATTACCAAGTTCTGGACTATGGAATTTGCTTTCCACAGAATGATTTCCTCCCTCACAACAGTTTGGAAAATGAGGTTTGAAAATGCTTCTTATTTTGTAGGGTTACTTTAATAATGCAGACTTACAGGGGTGCTGCATAAGGAAAACTACAGATTAGAGAGGGTCATAAGAAATGAAAGGGAGATCAGATATGCATCATGGTGTAAGAGAAACTTACACTTCTAATGTACAGTACTTGAATTTGGCTGATGAAGCTGAACATCAGTTTTACTGAGGAGGTTTTAGTCTTAGTCAGAAACATTAAGTACCTGCTCCTGAGGAAGATGCACCTTCTGCTTCAGCCATGTCTGTAATTATTCTATAACCCACTTGTTTTGTGTTACTCTTCTTCAAGCAGAAATACCTCAGAAATACTATAACAGGATGGGCTAAACTGCCTTGGGGACAGTTTGGAAGAAAGCCCTGAGGCCCTCCCAGCTGTCAAGACGAGTGCTAACGAAGAGCCAAGTCTCTGGTCTGGAGCAGAAGTGCTGGATGCTCCTGGCAGTAGACTGGCAGCAATACTGCCAAAGGAAAGAGCCTGCTTGGCAAAGAATGCCCTTCCTTGGCAGCAGACTCTTCTGACTTGAAAAGCTTTTTAGTTCACAGAATGTGCTGAGTTGGAAGGGACCCAGAAGGATCATCCAGTCCAACCCTCAGCCTGCACAGGACCGTCCCCAAGAGTCACACCCTGTGCCCCAGAGCATCATCCAAATGCTCCTGGAGCTCTGGCAGCCTTGGGGCTGTGCCCACTGCCCTGGGGAGCCTGCTCAGTGCTCAGCACCCTCTGGGGGAGGAACCTTTTCCTAATATCCATACCAAACCCACCCTGGCACAACTTCAGGCTATTCCCTGGGGCCTGTCCCTGCTCCCCACTGGACTTACATAGTGAGGAAGCATGGAAAGGCAGGATTTAACATCAATGTGTGAAGACCTTTGAAAATATAATGTCTTTGCTTTTGTAAAGTACTTTTGTAAAGTACTTTCCATGTGAAGTACTTATGGGGATTATCCCCATTACTTCTCCAGCGTTGAATAAAAAGGAACGTGACTTAACATTGATCAGCTTCGATGCTGAGAGAGTTGCTTTGAATCAGTCTCTCTGCAGGGTCTCCCGGCCTTTGAGGGAGTCAACAGCTCCTCCACGTGTCATCTGCAGGTTTGTTTAGTACCCCTTCCAGTCCTGTGTCCAAGTCACTGATGAAGGTGCTGGAGAGCACAGGGCCCAGGATGGAGCCCTGTGGAACCCCACTAGTGACAGGTCACCAGCCTGATGTCGCCCCAGTCACTGTCACTCTCTGTGCTCAAACTGTTGATTTTTCTTTTTCCCGGACAAGGAGAGGATTTAAAATACTTTTTGAAGATGTTATAGCTCTTTCCTGAATCAGAAAGGGACAAGTAGGCTTTGTTCTGCCTTCCTTCTGTAATGCCTATCTCTGTTCTAGCCAACGCTCCGCACCAGGTCAAGGATCTCCAGAGGTTTTGGAGCCTGTTCTTCACCCCAGGAAGATTTTAGTTGCTTTATCCGGGAATTACCCAGGAAATCTAATAGAACTCAGGGCTGCATTAAAACATCAATGTGGTCCAGCCATTTAGGGTTTACATTATGTCAAGATGGCAGGTAATAAATGTTTCTAATGAGCTTAAGAAATGGCAGTAGAGATTAACCTCTAGGGCTGGCAGCAGCAGAAGTGACTGCACCCAGCTGATGTTCTTTACACCCTGACATGTCTTCTGTTTAGGTACATACCACCCTCCTCGGCACACCGAGCCAGCAGCAATGGAAATAAAGGTATGGATTACATCTCTTACCCACGCAATCAATATTACGAGTCAACTCAAATCCTGGGTAGCACAGGCAGTTATACGATCCAACCGTGTTTTTACAGGTTCCATTTCCACAGGGATGTTGCTCACATTCATCCACATCTGCAAAGAGAAACACGCTGCACGTGGGAACTGATTTTCCCAGGCCTGTGTGAAGGTGTTGTCTGTTGCACAGTTACAATATTCTAAACTCTGGTCTCTTGTTTCATCTGTGGCATTATCTCTTTATGCTACCGACTTTCACAGCTTCTCAGTACACACAGGAAAACATTACATTAGGCTTTTAATATGTATTTTAAAATGAAAGATACTGTTGCACGTGAAAATAAATGTGCATGTGTGGTATCTCGAGGCATTCTGTCTTGTCTTTTTCTGTAATAACATTTCTCACTTCCTTACCTACAAAGCCCTGAAACAATCAAATTTTATGCACATATTTTGCCTGAGAGCCCACGAGAAATGAATTTCACCATTTAATTTACATATGTAAATCTATTATGTCAATACTACATCCACCTTTAGAAAGACTGCTTACAAACTCTTGAAATGATACCCCCTTTTAAAAGGCACCAAAATTCAATGTGTCCTGCTGTGTGTTTCAGTATTTTCTGGAGTTTGATGGGGATCTGGATGGTATTGAGATTTTGTTCTCCTAGCTCTTCATAATTTTGCATTGTCAAGTCACTTTTCCAAATATGCTTCTCAGACAGTCTTACAAGTGTGATTTAGTTAAAATATGAGAAGACTCTGGGCATATATGAATATGTACTACAGTCTGAATAGGTTTTGAATGTCTGTTTAAAGTTGAAATTGGAAGACACCCATCTTATAGAAGACAATGAACTTCCCTTTAGCCTAGAAATGACATTCAGATGATAATTATCTCAAAAATAATTTTCTTGCTATTTTAACTGAAAAGAACCACACTTACACACACATTACCTTTTCTTTTTAAAGCCCTGTAGAACTGATTATGAACTAAAAGAAGAAAATTGCTCTTATTTTTCAATCTTATTTCTTGTATCACCTTTATCATGTCATCATTTTCATCGAAAATTAGTAGAGGTTTAAGTTACTTTGAATGTGGGATTCTATTTTTTAAATGAAGCATGAACTCAATAGATTTCTAAATAACTAAAAAATGTCTCTTTTCATCTCCATGCTCTATCACTCTGTGATACACCCTATAAACCTCTCTGCCAAATATGCCACTATGATGTATCTTTGTGAAAATATTGTTCATAAATTCTTCAGTAACATGGAGCTATTTCCGAGAATACTGTGGTTTTTCCCTCAAAAAAAGAAAAAGTTCACATAAAATAGTCACAAAAAAAAATAATCCAGAAATGCATGAATCAGTCTTTTAATGGCACATATAACCTACTAAAAAAATCCCTCACCTTCTTCCCCTTTAAAAAACGCACAACCAAACAAACCACACACAAAACCGGGTGGTTTTTTTCCATACCCATGCACATAGTCTGATCTTGGGATGCCTTAAAACCATTGTGACACACACACTGGTAGCTTCCTTGCATGTCCACACACAAACCATGACTGCAAACGTTAGGAATTTCCAGACATTCATTGCGATCTGTAACAAAAATATTGAACAGATGGTGCACGTTATCGACTTCCATTATTCCCTCACTTCACACAATAATGTTTTTACTATCCGTTGCGATTATTAAAACCAGGCTCAAAATTATCTATAAATAAGCCCGAATCATAACAAAACTTCATTTTATAGAAAGTGCCTGCCTATACACCTCGAGGTTGAAAATGCTGTCGGGACCTGGCTGATGCGTGAGGAATGCTCCTTCACAGCGCTGCCCTGTCTCTTCTTCCCTCCTTACAAAGCACAACAGCAGAATGCAGGGGGCAGAAACACCAGGAGAGAGGAGCCAGGTGATTTCTTACCGACACAGGCACCGTTGGGTGAGAGTTTAAAGCCAGCAGCACATTCACAGCGGTAGCTCCCGGGGCTGTTGATGCAGTCGGCGTTCCTCTGGCAGAGGCTGTCCCCGCTGCCACACTCATCAATATCTGAAACACCACGGGCCAGGCATCAGAAACTGCTCCTGCCTCAGCTCAGGATGAATCTTTAGTCCTCAGTAAACCGTGGACAGCCTGACCTTCAGCCTTCCATGCCGTAAATGCACACAAAAGGCAAAGCCAACACAATTTCACCCCTGTTCGGATGAACGATGATCCTGCGAACCCAACTTACTACACGTAGAAGTGGCCTTGCAATTCTGCCCAAAGAACTTGGGTTTTGTACTAAAAAAAAAAAGATTCCTCTTTGGCTTTGAACTGAAAAGGTAAGTGGCACAGTTTGCTAAGTTTTTAAGGTGCACGTGTTGGCACAAACCCCTTGAATGTGGCAAAACTGCTGATGACTTCAGGACACACAGAATTTCACTATTAGCTTCTATGAATATCTCTACCTCTAAAACGTAGCAGAAGAGACACAAGATGGGGGAAAAAATAATCAAGGAAACTTTTCTTGGTGAAGTTATAAGGACAGGAATTACATTTTCTTAACCAAGTAAAGGAAGATAAAATGAGAACGGGAGAGGAGGGAAGGGGAAGGGGAAGGGGAAGGTTTGGGAAGGGANAGTCAATGAATTAATTGCCTGATAAGAAACTATTACAGATTTTATTAAGTGCATGTGCATGTGTATTAAAGACAAACACCTCACAAACTGATCTATAGAACTTGAGCCCTACAAGATTTTTGAAAACCACGAGAATCAAATGTTCCCCTTCCCTCTAAGCCAAGCTTGGTTCTGGGGGCTAAGAAGAAAATAGCATCACTTCAAATCACCTTCACAGACCAAGAGCAGGTCATTGTAGCTGAATCCAGTGGGGCACTCACAGCGGAAGCTGCCAATCTGGTTGATGCAAACACCATTGGCACAGATTCCTGGGATTTCCTTACATTCATCAATGTCTGAAAGTGAGAAGAGCTGTTTAAGTACAGCACATTCATGACTCTGCACACTGCTGGGATTCCCATTTGCACTGTGTTTAAAGCTGGGCTGAGAAGTTCCTTTCAGTGAACAGGAGTTGTATGCAAGTTACAAAACCCAACAAAAGCCCACCATGAGAGAAAACAAATTATGTGAAGTTCGGGAAGAGATGAAAACAGAGCAAAAAGTACTGGACCAAAATGTCAAACTGTTACAAAATATGCAGAAAAGTCACACAATATTTTTGAAGCCAAGACCTTTTATCTTATATGAAAATCATGAAGTAGGATGACAGGTAAGCAAAATATCACAACAAAAAGCAATATGACAATAAAATATCAAAACAAAAATTAAAAAAATAGTCAGAAATATTTTACACAAAAATTTGTCTCACGGTTTATGTCACCAGTTTAACTCCACAATGAAATTAGCATTTCAGTAAATGAAGTTTTTACTTTGGTTACCATTATGCAGGTGGTGTTATGCAAAATAATTTCTGCTTAAAGTAAGTTCAGTGAAACTTACCAACAGCTTTTCCTGTATGAATGTCAAAGGTGAAGCCAGGAATATTCCCACATATGTTCTTGAACTCAGCTAGAGTGAAAAAAGAGCATTTTCAAAGCTGTTTTAAGCCAAATCTCTTCAGAAGAGCGACTGCCTCTTGTACAACTTGCATTGAAAATACAGACAGCAGACAAATGAGTGCAAACTGAAATACCAATTCATACTCCTCCTTTCTCAAATCTTCGCAGACTTTGGCACATGAGTCTGGTTTGAGAAAGCAGCAGTTCAGTAGGTTTTGTTTTTTTTCTTTAGATATAACTCGTCAGCTTACCCTTTATGGTTTATTCATGTTTTCTAGACATCTGTAGCAATAATCTGCAGCAGCAGTTTCAAATAGGAGAAATAAATATAATCTGCCAGTACTTAGGCTTCTTTGCCAATACTATCCCAGTTATTTTCTGTGAAGATTATTACAACCTAGCTGCACTAAACTGTAGAGCGGCTTTACAAAAAGATGCTCCAAAAGCACTGTTTTAATACGCTCCTTTTATGTCCTCTTTTCCTACTTGGAGTATGGGAAATGCATAGTGTATAGTATAAAATAAATGAACCCATGTATTTCAAGGCAGGTTGTGTGAAGTTGAGAGGATTTGTAACATAAAGATAAAAAATTATAGAATGGATTCTATTAATTACTGCAGGATGAGATTTTAGTGGTAGAACAGTGCTCTCCAGACACAAAAAAAGAAGTTATACATTTGCAATACAGTGATAAATTCTGATCTAGGTAGAAATATGAAAAATGAGAGGCCTACAACTATAATTATGTCAAATTTGTATAACACTATCAGTAGAATTGTGCACTTATTTGAATGAAATAGTTTCAATGCAAAGACACAAGCTGTTTGAATGAGTAAGTTTGCTTTAAGAGTTGTGTTTGCAAACAATAACCATGCAGCTTCTATTCAGGACCTTTCTAGATCCTATCAACATTCAAATCACCCAGAAAAAGTATCCTTCAATGCTAACTTCCAAACTACTGTTAAGGAAGTATTTCAAAGTATGTGGTAGATATTTGTACATTATTACGCAAAAGTAACAAATCCTTATAATAAAAGGGTTAGAGGTGTCTACCACAGTGCTTTACCACCCAGCATTCTCCTACTCTTTTATAATTGTATCTTTAATAAATTTTACATGTTTCTTCCATTGTGTCTAAGATATGCTACCTACATGTTTCATGCATTTCACTGAATGCAGTTTCTCACATTTTCTTTTTCAGCTTGTGCTGTGTAGAAAGAGACCCTATAGCTGGGTAAGGACTGCATGGCAATGCACTTACACACAGTGCCAAATTATCCATGCAGAAACATGCCAGAGATTTATTTTCTGAAAACGTGGCTTGGCATGAATGACTTTAAAAATATTCCAAACCCCCATATACTATTCACTGCATCATTTTTAGGACAAAAAAAAAATATATAATCTGTAACATCAGAGGAAAAAGCCCCTCTGAGATCAGGCACTCCTGAAATTATCAAACCATGTAAGAGTTCTGTAAATTCTTCATTATCTCTTAGTAGCGAAGCATTTTTCTACACTTCTTTGGTTAAAAAACAAACAAAAACCAGTTATTACTTCTGCTGAAAGTTTGTATGCTAGTGGCTATGATCTGCATAACATGTAAAACCAAGACAGTCTTTACCACCTAAAGTCATCTAAGAGAGACTGATGCTAAGTATAAATAAAAACATGAATTTCCTTTCACCCAGGAAAAAGTCAAATGCATTGGCATGTGAGGTTCATTTAGAGGGACAACACAATTCCCATCAGAGCAGAATAATTTTCTTAATGAGCTACTGGGCTCAGCCCGGCACTCTGGTTAAGGTCAGTGTATCACAACCCCTGCCTGTGATGTGTAACCCCTGCCCAGCTTTGAAAACAACTGATTATAAGACATAAGTGCAGCTATTCAACCATTTACACTTGGAATTTGTGTTTGATCCCTTCATGGTGAAAAAGGTTCAACCACCTCTGCAAGTACAGTAAAGGCATTTAGAAGAGCTAAGAAGGCAATTTTGAAGTATTTCAGGAAGTATTTTAACCCCACAGCTGCTTGCACAATAACAGGCAGCTTTTGTTTTAACAAATCGTTAAAAGCTGCAGAAGTTATTGAGAATTTCAGTCTCACCAATTTAAAAGCAGTATTCTTTATTCCACCCAAGAATATTAATTGCATGAATCCCTGCTCGGAGTTTGCTGTATTTTTCCCATCATGTTGTCACCATGATGACAATTTTATGGCACTGAGATAAATGACTGTGGGAAAGAATTTTATGAGCTCTCTCTGATAGAAAACATTTATTTCCTCTCTCAGGCATAATTCCATGTCCCGTTCCTGGCTGCTCCCTCCTCCTATCTACGAAAGAAGAGGAAGAAGCTGTTTTCTATTATTTTCAGTTCTGTTTTCATGATCATTAGTGCCTGTGAGTAAATTTTAAAGCTTAAAAATTTAAAATGTCTTAGATTACCTGCTGTTTCCCTTATGCCACCAGTATAAACCACTCGGAATGAAAGTAATGCATCCTTTACATTAATACCATGAATGATGTAGCACCACAGGTAGGGGTTTAGTGGCAGCAAACTTGGGACAAGTCAACTAAGGAATAAGATGTGTTTGCCCCTGAGTTTTTTAGTTTTTATCTAGGCATATTTACTCATTTTCAAATTCAAAGAATCTTTTAGTGAATGTCAGGTTTCCAAGTTGGTGATTCTCCCACTTTCTGAGTTGAGCTTTCAAGGGTGTTTTATTCCAGGCACTGAACTCCATAAAGACTAGCTAAAAATGAACTCTTTACTATTTTTACTTCCCTTTAGAGAAAAGTATTTTTTACTTCCCATTACGCTGCCCTGCTTATTGAGCTTTCACATGTTCATTCATTTTCAACAGAGAAAATGTAAAAGCAACCAAGGAGATGAAGCTCAGATGTGAGACAGAATTGAAAAATCTAGAAAGACAAAAAACCTCAGTAATGAAACCCAGTCTTGCTGTTCTGGCAGACCAAACTACCAGGATAAAAGTATCTCCAACTATCAAGAACTAAATTATACCCTCCTAAATTAATTATCCTGGGAGAGAGACCAGGCTGGAGGCATCTCTTGTCAGCCAGTGTCTTCCACCCCAGAATTATTGTCTGATGACTGGCTTTTCAGAAACCTCAGACTGAAAGCGTTGGAGCTGGGAGTTCTGTAATCACACATTCAGAAAACTTCCTTATGCCTGCTGTGCCTCCCTGGTTGGTCTTACCTACAAAACACAGAACTCTGACATCAATCTAAATAACTGGAAGTTATTCTATGCCCACACCAGGCCTCTGAATTGCTTCATCCAGGAGGAATGGCTGGTGCCCTCACACTATTCAAGCTGCATCACTCAATATGGAGGGGAAAACAATACAGAGGAAACACTTATTTTTGTTTAGCACACCAAGAATTAATTCAGACAGTAAGAGAATGGCAGGGTACTGTCACTCCCCTTTGGGATGACAGTGAGAGTTTTTATGGGGCCAAAATGTTTTCTTTAGCTAATAGGATGAAGAAGCAAATAAGCAAAGAAAGTAACAAGATAGGAGGATTAGAGTAGATTTACCTGTCCCCGGAGTTGGACAGGGTTCACAGGGCTTGTTCCAGCCTTTCCCAACATTGTATGTGCAGCAACACATCCTTTTGGTCACATTGAAGGGCAGCTCATTCTCACAGGAGGTGCCATTGTAGCTTCTGTAGCAAAAGCTTTTCCTCATGTCTAGATGTGAGAGAACAGCCACTTGTGAAGTAACCAAGAGTCTGACTTAAATAAATACCAACCCCACACCAAACCAGAGAACAGTTCATTAACTCTGGCTTCTGGAGGCAACATAAACACATGCATTTAAAAATAATTTGAGGATTTTGGTTATCTAAGGTCTTTGCTCTAGACTTACCTGAAATTCGATGTATTTTTAGTTTTCAAAGACACAAGGGGGGAAAAAAGAAACTCCCAAGAAATCACAAACACATTGCAGATGCTCATGAGACCCACTGGTATAGAAAACCCCCACTGTTTGGAAGTGACTCGTGAAAATAAACGAGGCAACAGTGAGCTCTGCTATGGAATAAGAGCACTGGAGCTCTGCATGCCAAACACTGGGATCTATTTCCCAGCTCCACGACATAGCTGGGAGTTAAAGATAGTCCAAATCAACACGTGGCTTCAGAACCGGCCTCATCTGAGGAAACTGAAGCAAAGTCTGGCCCCCCCAAGCAGTTCTAGTGAAGATGACGTTTTGCATACCCATGCAGTTATGTCCTCCGTTCACCTGCATGTATTCGGGTGGGCAAATGCAGGTGTAGTTCCCCAAGGTATTGTAGCACGTTCCAGGACCACAGACACCAGGATGTGCAACACACTCATCAATATCTAGAGGCCAAGCAAAAACACTACAATTAACAAGGGAAAAGAGGTCTAAGTCGTAGTAAACATTTATGAGAAACATGACCGCAGTAAACCATGCTAAGATAACAAAAATGCTTTACTTAAAGATGAGCGTGGAAAGCACAGCTCTGATTTGGGTTAAGCAGCTATTTCAGCAACTGCTGAAATGCAGTATTTTTAGTCTCTAGTCTAACCTTAGCTCTGTAATTCAAAGTTCTTAATTTACCACTGAAATTAGAGCAGCTTGTGCCCCATCAACTTCACAAAGAAAAAAGGATTCACACCCTGTTCTCACAGGAGAGTTAGTCACTTTTCAGTTCCATTAATGTGTTCATTGCTCCATTGAGAAAGGGCCTTTTGGATACTCTTTATAACAGGAAAGCTGAATTATCTTGCAGCTTTATTCTTGGATTTTCTTATTTAAGGTATTTGGGGTGTAAACCTTTTTTGGCCACACGATTTCAATTTTGAACCCAGTCTGGCCAGTTTTCTTCCTCCAAATTTAGCAAAGCCTCAGGATTCACATGCTTTCTTGAAAAGGAGTCATAGGTTGGTTTTTTTTCCCCTTACAAATTTAATGAAGAAGGGGAAAATTCTGTACAACACTCCAAACTAGGAGAAACCATGAAAGATTCTTTACACCTTTGGGTCTATTTATGATTTTTGATTCTAACACTTACGAAAAATCTCAAACACGGAAGGAAAACCACTATTATCTTTATTTCACATTCAGTAAAACAAACTGCTAGTGAAACTAGCAGGAGATACAAGGTGTTGAAGTGAGAAGCCAGAAATCCTTAAGAACCACCTTAGTTTACTGACTACACATACCTGAGGTCTAACATGTAGGAATAAACGTTAGTATATTCAAACTTTGAATTTCAAGTTTTATTCCAATCACATGAATGTTGCCAAAGATAATGACTGTAGGGAATATTTTAGGTAAGGGTGTGGGTTACCCTATACCAAATCCACTTATGGATTTAAGGATACAAATTAGTGGTTTTCCTAGTGCACTGTGACAGAGAAAGAGGCTTCAAGGGACTCAACCTTCACAGATTCTCGTCTCTTCACTGAGGTAGTAGCCTTTTGGACATTCACACTGGAAGCTGCCAAAAGTATTGATGCAATTTCCACCTTGGCAGAGACCTGGCAGCTCCTGACACTCATCAATGTCTGAAAACAGAGAACAAAACTCACTACATTTCCATTCCTGAACGAAAAGAAACCAGAGATTTTAAGTACTACACTGAAATTTTACCAAGTAGTAGCTTTTAACTGTCACATGGATATTTTTTTTCCCCTCTATATTTGGCATCTAATTCCTCATTCCTGCCCATTTATTGGAACCAGTTTTCTTTGTCTGAAGAGTATTTCCTGAAAATTATACCTTCTGCTGATAAGCCGTAATTTTCATAGAAGACTTATCCTTCAGGGTCCAATTTTGAAGTCCAATTCAAGTAAGGAAGCACACAAAAGGTATGCAGCAGGTTTTTTTCCTACTGAAATGGTGCTGGACTTCAGTATTTTGTTACAGTATGACTTTTCATCATGTTGTTGTCCAATTCACAGTAGCAGCAGCTTTTGCTTTCTACTAAATGCAATGATTTCTGACAAATGCAGTTTCTGTATACATCTCTCCAAAGATGACACTCTTTAGAAGATTTTAATACCAGCCATCACAGCCATTTATGAGAAACTCACCTTCTAAAATAATAGTGATGGGATTTGGTCTGAATCCTTCTCCCCCTGGACACAAAGTATTATACTCCGCTGAAGTAAAGTACAACAAGAGAACATGTCAGTCTTATAAAGAATAAAATGATATAAAACTCCCCTTTTGTTTTTAATGAGTGTTTTTTCCTATCCTCACTGGTTTTCTACTTTTTGACCCATTCTCAGTATATAAAGTATGTGCATTAGACTAATAGAAAAACAAGGTAAGATTAAGAGCTCTGCTTTATTACCACAACCTCACATATTCTTAGGGAGGCACAATGTTGATTTCTCCACTCTGTGTCTTCAAAAAGGCATGCGTTTTCTGTTTTGACTAGTTGTTTAATATGAAATGGCAGTATACCTTTGATAAAGATACGTGTTAAACTTGGAACTCATACTACTACGAGGCTGTTAAGAACCACATGCTTGACATTTCTGTTGCATTATTCACTCAAAGAACTTCAAAGCTCCACAAAGCTGATAACTACCACTGGGTAACAGTTTTCAAAGTACTCAAGACTGACTCAGGCACAGACACACAACAGTGACCAACACTTTCCTTTCAGAACTACTGAAGCTCTCCAAATCAAAGCCATGATTTGAGTCCTAAGCATTATTCATTTATTCCCCTACCAGCATGGAATTGCTGAGCACAAGTTCACAGTAGATGTATGCAATCTATTTCATTCTTAAGACACGTAAGCACATCTGCAACTTTTTTTGTTTGTTTGTTTGCTTTTTTAACGGGAGAAAAGCAAAATGAAATTAAGTGTCCAAAACTACCCAAAATACATGGGCCTGATCCAGCTGGAAACACCTTCTAAAGTCACCACTGATTTATCACTGTGAGAACAGGCACCAAAGTCAGTGACAGAAGACTAAAAGTGGTCAGGTTCTCTGACACTCAGGTCCACGCCTCTGCATCATCCCTCAGACAGTGGCAGGGAGATAATTGTGCCAGAATGCTGTCTTAAGAAGCAAGTTTCCTGGATGACAAACGTATAGCAGCACAGCAAAAGATTTCCAATGCTTTTTTCCATCCCTAGCTACTGTCCTGAAAATCAGAGGGCGGGGAGGGGAGAACAGGAGAGCATTTCCTTACTGCTGTTCACGGGGGGACACGTCTCACAGGGGTTCCCCCAAGCCTTTCCCAAGGAGCAGCAGCAGGAGGAGCGACTGACTCCAACCCCAATTTCAGTGTTGCAGGACAGGCTCCCATCCCCTCTGGGTCCGTGCTTCAGGTAGCAGCTGCCAACACGGTTATCTACGGGCAAAGCACATACCACAGAGCTGCACACCACAGGCATTCATTCGTTCAACATTTCACAGCTAGGAGGAAGGACTGAGGTAATACTGTGCTTCTGAAGTCACTGGCAAGCCCCAAACACTCCTGTGCCCTGACAGTTATTGGTGTTGAGAGATAGCAGGGAAACGGGGTCATTTCCAGGTCCTTAAGTACCCAGAGATGAGTTAAAAATTGCATGTCCTCCAAAGCCTCACCATAATCTAGCATGGCCTATATACTCCTCACAGTCTTTCACTCTAGAAAATATCAGGAGCTTTGCTTGAGTTTTGTGTCAGTATTTATTTGGCATATCCTGAGTGTGGCCAGGCTACTGTGACTCTGACTGTGACTCCTTCTTGAGGCAGAGGCTTCAGCACAAGGTCTCAGGCCCATAAAGAACAAAGGGATACAACAGACCTCAGAATGGAGGCAGAGCCTGTGATTCTCTGGCAAAATATGGGTAACAAGCCCACCAGGAATTTATGTTTTAATATATGCTTCAACAAATTCTGAAAATGTGTAATTTAAAGAAACTACAAACACCATTAATGAGTCTATTATTTTAACTCCATCACTAAAAAACTAACATAATAGGGATAACTAACATAACAGGATATGCACCATGTGAAGGTATTATTGTTCTATCCTGCCACCCTTGTTCCCATCAAAGCAGCCACCTTGGCTGTGACTTCTAAAGTAATATTCCAAGTAGTTTTTACTTACCCACACAACCCACTCCAGTGGGATTCAGCTGGAAGTCTGGAGGGCAATTACATTCATACCTTCCAGGAGTATTTACACAAAGACCATTGACACAATTAATGGGATCGGCACATTCATCGATATCTAAAATAGGAAAGTTGCACTCATGAATCTGCCTTTTGGACAGAAAAGAACAGTAATTCTACTTTCTAAGACAAAATGAGCAAGAAAATTTCAAATGCAAGTGGATTTTAGCTGAAATAGAAGAAAAGAACAAGTAATAAATTCACCAAACATTTAAGAATAACCCTTGTACAGCAGCATATTTAAGGAGCCATCCTTTTGGCTGATGCATTTCTGAAAAGAACTGACATACCTGTGCAGTTTCCCCCTGTTCGATCTAGTTCATAACCATCATCACAGATACAATGAAACATTCCTGGGAGATTATTACAGGTACCAAATACACATATATTCTGGAATGAGCATTCATCGGTATCTGAAGGAATATATTAAGAACAGAAAGTTACATACCATTACATCATTATTATTACCATCATTATAATAATAATTATTGTTATAATATTATTATCATCTTTATTATGGTTATTATTATTTTTATCATCATTATTATTATAGTGTGTCATACTACTAAAAGCAAATGAAGACATATAAAATATTTTAAAAACAGTATTTTTGGTTTTATGAAGAATATTACAAAAAATTTTAATTTTTGAGGCATTGTCCATTAATCTGTTTGTTCGTTATTTATTCCTGTTTTAGCTGAAGTGAAGTAAGTATGGCAGAACTGAGCTCTCAGGATTCACAATGAGAGCTGAGTCAAAGAACCAGTGAAGTTCCTTTCAGATTGTTCATTAAACAGAACAGAGTGTGATACCACACACAGGTATCAGTAATTTCCCAGCTCACAGTCTGCAGCACTTCTTACTAATGCCAAGCAAGATTCCCAAAATACCACTCAAAAGTGTACTACAAAGAAAGAGGGGGGGGCAGTCATCAACATTTACTTATAACTCCTTGGAGAGAGAATGCAGGGAAAAACAATATAAGAATTATCTGTGATCTTTCTCTATCCCCCATTAAACCAGTTATAGAGTAACTACATAAAGATGGGCTGAAATGCATGTAAAGGACTGCCTGTGTGCCCGCCTAAACTGAAGATGAAATCAAGCTGGAACACACTGACAGAAAATGAGATGATTTTGTCAATGACAGCAGCAGAAAAAGAGTTAAATATTGACAGCACAAGACTGCAAAGTTACAGTTTTAAGAACCAACTACAAAAGACTTCTGAGTTGAAGGTAAACAAGACAAGAGGGGGAAAAAACCCTGCGGGTTCTGATAGCAAGACTTTTCAATAAAGCAGCTGTGGGAAAGGCAAATGCAATTCTAGCACGTACTAGTGGATTATTTTTAGCACAGACAGGGAAGTGGGAAGAATTAATACCCTTCTACAGCTAAATCTTCATTTGAAATTCCGAGCACAGTGCTCTGCTCGAGAATGACAAAGTGAAATTGCACAAGATGTAAAAAACAGGGTATTAAAATGATTAGAGTAATAAAGTACCTACTTAGACCTTGGCTGGCTCGCCAAGGTTGAAAAGTGATATAATGCCTCCTTAAAGGAACATATGAGAAGGGTTAACCCTGGAGGGAAATTTGGGAGATAAATTTTTAAGGGGAAATGAATGCCTAATGCCCCAAAGTCCTGAGTAAATTTAACCTGGAAATTAATGGAAGGTTTCTAAGTACCTCGGAGCACAGCCATGGAGTGCCCTCCGAATCAGGTCACTGAGAAGCTGATGTACTGACTTCTCAAGGGACTTCTGAAGAACGTGGATTAATTGTATTAGAATTATTGCACTAAATCCACGCTTTGGATTTTGCCCCTTGATTGTAGAAATCAGCCAAGGACTCTCCTTATCACAGAACAAGTTAATATATCAACTTTGAAATGAACAAAAGAACAAGATAACTTCTTTTAAGTATTCACCACCCAGACCTTTAGTTCTCCAACAGCACGATTTGATCAATGGGATGCTTTCAGATTTCTGTTGTACAGTATTTATTTCAGTAATAAACCAATCCATTCTCCAAAATTCTTCGGTTGCTGGTGACACACTGTCCCAAAAATTAGAATTACACGTTTTTCAAAACATTGGCTGGCTGGAGTAGCTTGGATCTATTAGGGGATTTTTATTAGAGCAGTGGCATGACTATAATACAACTGAGCTGCACCAAGAAATTCAGCAAAGATGATTGACAATACTTGGTAACAATTAACAGATCTGACTACACAGCAGTGCAGGTGATTCTTCAGAAGTACCTGAAATTATTCTGAAGTCTGATTCATACATGTGCACCTCAATGCTAGAACACGTGCCATGTTATGGACTGGAACTTAGAGACTAATTTTAGAATCTGTTTTTTCATGTCTCATCAAGAATTTTAATTTCCCAAGACGTGATGTAGTTTCTGCCATCAAATATGAAACTCATTAAAAGTTCTGGAGCACAAGCTAAAAAAGTTTTCAACGATTACACAATCTTCTTGTATTAAAGAACCAGAAAAATGGTGTAAGAACAGAATAGGGAACAGAAGCTGAACTGGACTGGAAAGATAGTAATTGGTTTTCCACCTTAGATGACCTAGTAGAATACTGATGGTGCAAGGGTGGTGATAGAAAATATCCATTGTGTTTTAAGGATTGTTACAAATTTGTCCAATATAGTGATTTGTCTAACATGAAAAAAATTATTTTAAAATGAGGTCATCTAATGCACTTTGTGTCTTCTGTGTAAAAACACTGAAAGCAACGCAGTGGTGAACACAGGATTTTCCACACATTTTTCAACAGTAACGAATAGAAGAGAATGAATTAAAAAAAAAAAATAAACAAACACCAAAGAAGTGAGACAAAGGCCAGGAAAACTTCACCAAAAGGTGAAAGCAACCTTCAGCATAATTCACATTGCACAATAATCCTTGCTTGAAGAAATGACTTATATGTGATTTTTCGGCTTCCAGGCTCAGGTCCTTCCAGCACTGCTTGTTCTTTCCTCAGAGAACAGACTCGAGCTACGAGCAGCTCACCTTGGCAGGACTTGCTGTCTGAGGCAGGAGTGAACCCCATCTCACACTCACAGCTGTAGGAACCGGGGGCGTTCAGACACTGCCCATTCTCACACAGATCCACATTTTCTGCACACTCGTCAACATCTGTGGGAGGCAGAAAAGTTCTCTCTGAGACCACACGTTTCACCAGCAAAGATAAACACAAAAATACCCTGATGGTTATGGAACAACAGTGCTGTTGAGCACTGGAGTTATAAAGCAGAACATCTACACGTTGAAGTAAATCAGAAGAATGCAGAAAAGCAAACCTGTCATTTCCCAAATTATCCCTTTCATCTTGCCATGATTCCTTACTCCTGGCTTTCACTAACAGATATAGTTGAGCTTTTTTTAATAACGCAAGCTTTTCAGACTCAGCACTACTAGCTTTGACAGAACAGCTGGATACTTTGGTTAAAGTCAAAACTTTGTCTCCTACTGTACACTTCTATATTATTCTGACATCAAAAACAAACAAAAAAACAATTCAAAGGCCAAATTTCCCTAACTGAGTAACACGCAGCAAATTATTTTGATACTAACTTTAGAAAATATTTTTCGAGGATTATGAACACTGCAAGTACTGTTTGCACACTACTGGGGATTCCTCTAGCATGCCCCAAAAGGACTATAAAAGGAAGGCACTGACTCATAATTGTGTCAGGTATGATTATAAAAAAACAATAAAATGTTTTCTTCACTTTATCAGTCACAGGCCTTAGTATTACATCTGATTTTGGAAAACCCCCAGAAGATCTGAGTTAAATACAAGGACAAAAGTTCACGCCCAATAGCCACAAACTTGAAACACAAAATCAAATATTAGCATTTCTTAGTAGTATTATTCTCAAAAACCCTTGCAATACAAATCAGAAGACTTTCTTTTTAAGGTTTAAAATAATTCTTATTTAAAAATAGGCAGTTAGCTAACAATGAGGGCATTCACATTAGTTTCTAGGTATCTTACTACCATTAGGATGCATTCCTTCAGCCCTTCAAATCTGCTGACCACATAGAGGGTGTGTTAGAAGTCATGAGCAGAGACAGTATTGCATCTCCACTCTGTAAGTGATAAAACCACAGCAAACACAGCACATGATCATTAATGTTTCATATAAAATCTTTGCCCTTTATATAACCCTTTACATGTCAGCGAATTCTGAGTCACTCACTGTGTGATAAGCAATATTCATTCTTAAAAGAGAGCATTTGACAACAAATTTAAAGGCAGGGATGCTGGGAAATATTTTTCAATTGTCATTTTTGTTTAGGAGTTCTGTGTTAGTGACAAAATCCTGTTCAACTAATATAGAGAGGGGAAAACAGATGATGCCAGGGACAGATGTGACCCACAAGACAAGAAATATAAACAGGGAGCTGGCATTTCGTGTCCTTGACTAGAGCCTGTTGCTGCAGGCAGCACATGCACCTTCAAAACAATTGACGTGGAGATGAGGAGGAGGAAGCAGCAGACAGGCACTTCATCCAGCAAATCAAAAGAAAATCATGTGCCTTTGTTAGCCTTTCTTAAGCAGGTGGGAAGAATCCTGACCTTAAAAGACACTTTCACACTTACTGCCCCACACTTTGGGCTCTAATCTAATCCGCAGAGGTTCCGTACAAGAGAACAGCCAGAGACAAGTTAGCTTTCACCAAACTCTTACCAGAACATGTAAATCCATCCCCAGTGAAGCCCTGGGCACAGGAACAGTGGTAGGAGCCCGGGGTGTTCACACACTGAGCATCCATGCTGCACTGCTGGGTCCCATTGGAACATTCATCCAGATCTGCACATCAGGGTTCAAAAGCACAGCAACAGAGCAGTCAGGGTGTGTGATCAGCTCACAATCAGCTGTCAAGCTAACCAGCACAACTGCAAGCATAATTTACGTCACCACAAATACACAAAGTTCTCACTAGACGATAGAGGGTTGAGAAAAGCAATTTACTTTCAATACTTATTCCTTGAAATTAAAATGCACGCGACTGGGAAAAGCATTATCAAGCCACAGCTGGAATTCAGCATGGATGTTAACACCCTGTTAGAGAACTTGAATTCAAAATTAGAAAAAAAAAACAATAAACAAAAGAAATGCAGTAGAGGTATGAATCTGCTACATATCTAAAAAGTCTCCTCAAGCAACTGAAGAAACTGGAGTTACTCCATGAGAATCCGCTGCGATGTGAACTTGGATGGAGAAAAACAAAAGAAGAAAGAAAAAAGAAAAAGGAAGAGGGGAAAAAGAAAAAAAGAAGAAAGATGAAAGAAAAAAAGGCCATGTTTGATGGGAATGGCCCTGTGGGTCTGTGACATAATTCACATTAGTCAGTGCTGTGGGGAATCAATCCCTCCTCACCTGCCTTCCAGGGGTATCCTGGAATAACACTCTACACCCAGGAGCTCTTTCTAGACATGAGGGTGCTGCCAGAAAAACTCTTTAACATTTTCTCCTTCAACTGGGACTTTTAAAATAATAATAAATTTAAAAGAAGTAACACCTCATATATTTCTAATTAATTGAAAATAATAAAGACCAGGGGACTTCCCTTTTTCTCACATATGGCTTAAAAAGCTTAGAAAATATGGCCTGCAGTAAAATCTCATAATATGGTACTTCTTTCACAAATTGTGTCAATAAAGCCTAATTCCTAAACAAAGTTCCCAAAATGTTTTGAAAAGACAAGTAAATATTACAGTCTTTTACCCACCAAACCAGAATGTGGACACACACAACTCTTGCAGCCCAGCAAAAGTAGAATCAAGTTTTCCACCCCTCAAGTCCAATCTTGTTTATGTAATGGCCTACAGACTGTATATACACCACAGGACATTCACATAAAACAGTTTTAAGTAACAGAAATAAAATCTTACTGAGAGGAAATTACAAAACAAAGTGCATTTAATTACTGACTGGAGTTTTTAAACTTTTTTTTCACATTCTAGCAGTTGCATGTAAACTTTGTAAAACGCATGGTTACACAGTCAAGCTTCTGAGACAAAACCAGACCCTTGAAACTTAAAAATCTTTCAAACCCATCCATCCACAGAGCACAGCAGGCAGAAGAACCATTCTTTGTTTCTACTGGAGTAATCACACAGTCAGATTACATGCTTTCAGGGGAAAAACAGTAAGAAAACAAAAATAAAGACATGAGAGAGAAAAGCTTTACTCCCTGAATACTTACCAATACATTTAATGCCATTTCCAACCCATCCTTCTCTGCAACCACATTTAAAACTCCCTGGTACGTTGACACACGAGGCATGCATGTCACAGTTGTGAGCACCAATTTCACACTCGTTCACATCTACAAACACAAAATAAAGTACTAGTATTTACATCAGGAGCACCAGAACATTACACATCCTCTTCCTTTTACATGTTATTATTTCCACTGTGCAGGTTTGCAGTCCTTTAAAAAACAAATGTCTGAGACAACAGAATAATTCAAGCAAGTTACTTTGTATTCCATAATAACAAAAACCAGTGACGATTGTATTTTATTTCTGTCCTTGGCTTGCAAACATGACATTTAGTCTGCTTTCCTACCACTGGTTTTCAGTTTGAAATTAAAGCTGTTTTCCAGAAATATTAAATATGCTGACCTTTGTATGTCTAAAAATGGGATGAGACCTTTGGGAGCAAAGGCACGTTTCAGGTATAAAAATGATCAGTCCAAGATGTCAGCAATCATAGGACAAACTCTTAAACACCAAATTACACCCCTGAACAGAGCAGATCCAGCTTGCCAAAGGTACTACTTAAGTATCACAGGAACTTGTAGGGTGACTCTGAGTGACTACCATCCTGTAAAACTTGCTGTCATGGGGCTGAAGGTTGGCATACACTTTCCCTTTCACTCATCTTTCTTTTTTTCCTATTCTTTTTGTTTACTATTCTTTACCCTCTTGTCCTGCTCGTAAAGGCTTACATGGCCATTTCCTGCAGCTTGAGTTGACAGATGAGCTCATACTTCAAACCAGGTGATTAATAAGTACTGATAAAGTCCTTCTAACAAATGCAGCTGTGCCCACCCAAGGTATGCTCTGCAACAGGTGTGTGAACACAATCCATACTGACAAAAGCATGGCCTTTAAAATTAGTTATGTGAGGGGCCTCTGGCATTGATACTGGTCAAGGAATGCTCCATTTAAAACTCTGGATAAATGCTAACAGATTTAAACACCATTATGTGCAGATACCAATCCCTCACTCGTGTGTGAACACTTGGGCTCTTATTTTACCCAAAAAGCAACCAAGATAAGTGCACATCAGGACACAAACACTGAAAATCTGCTTCACCTGTGCATCCTGTGGTTCCTTTCTTGACTGAGTACCCAGCTTGACAGTGGCAAATGAAGGAACCTTTGGTGTTCTCACACTCCCCAAACATACAGATGTTGGAATTCAAATCACATTCATTCACATCTGTAAGTGCACATAAAGTAATTACTACTTGAATATTACCATCATTTAGCAGCACACTTTGTCTTTTTGGAATACTTTTAATTCAGGTGAAAATATCAGTAGCACTTCTACTACATGTGGCATTTATTTATCTTAAATCATATTATATTTCAATAAAGATCTGTATCCCTTAAATTCCCTGAAAACAAGTAAGGATAAATGTGTAGTCCAAATAAAACAGCATTTTCAAATTTGCTTAGAATGTTAGTGAAAGGACTATAAAGCAAATTTCTTCTTACAAGAATCACTCAAAAGCATATTTTAAAAACATGTTCTTGATCATAGTAATTTTCTTCCAAAGAAGAATTTATGCAGTAAACTGATTGCCCTTCTGGGTCACTCAACCAATCCCTTCTCAAGAGATATTCTAGAGGAATCATACCAGTGTATTAAAATTACTGAAATTTTTTTTGAAACTGTATGACTTGATTCATCTTTAAGGACTTCCAAGTATTTTTTTTTCTACCCTACCTGACACCTTATAGCAATAGGCAAGAAAGACAGAGATTATTTTATTTTTTTATAATATACATGGTTTTAATACCTCGTTTTGAGCATTCACCAGAACAGTTTAAAATATAAGCTGCATAACTTTTAGGCTTGCCTTAAATTCGGTGCACACAGCCACTTACCAACGCAAGTTTTCATGTCTAGAGAAGCCATAAATCCATCATAGCAGAGACAGCGGTATTCCCCTGGAATATTAGTACACTGCCCACCATCACAGATATCCGGATTGTTTTCACATTCATCAATATCTGGGTGGGGGGGAGAAAAAGCCTACAATAATTCTGTCACTCTGTCACGGATGGGCTGGAACATCACATTGATGTGGGTGAAAAGGAGGAGGGTGAAACTTTTAAGGTGTTCAAACATACCTGCACATGTCCTGACATCTGGCATTAGAGTGTAGCCCTCACTGCAGCTACACTCATAGCTGCCTTCTGAGTTGGTGCAGTGGGTGTCGCAGCCTCCATTCATTATCATACACTCATCAATATCTGGGGAAGCAACACTAGTAGCAGTAAGTCTGCTTTTTTAAGGAAAAATCACCTGCTCTTGGCACTTTAATTAGCAGATGAAACAGTTTATCAGTGATTTTACTCTGAATTTTCACTCTCGCTCTCCTGTTCCTAATTTACGTTTTGTTCATTTATCTCCCTTTCAACTGCATTTTCACCTGTGAGAGAAAGTGGCTTTTGTTCGTATGTCTCGTTATGGATGTAAAAAAACAAAAGGTACAAAACACAACAGGTCACAACGAGATAAAGAAACGCCCTGAGAAGGTTAGGGTTCCTTAAACCAAAAAAATTAACATAACCAGCATTAACAAAAGACTCCCAGGACTTCTTCACAAGAAGATGTGAGGGCAATTTGTAATTCAGTATTATTACAGTGAAGGATTTAAGAGATATATATGATAGGAGAAAATGTGGAAGGAGAAACTATCAACATGGGGCTGCTCTTGCTTGATCAAGAAATCTATCAGTACTTTCTGTTGTTATGTCAAGCCTCTGATTTTTAATGGAGTAGAACCATAAGAATAATTTTTTCGCAAAGCATTCTGCAGAGCTGAATACAGCAGCCATCTTTTCATACCTTCTTTATAATTCTAAAGTCCACAACAGTTCACGATAAGCCTAGTAACAGATGAGAAGACAGCCCTGCCCAGCTTCAAAAGGAAGGTATGAAGTCAGATAGAAACAAAGACAGATGAAATAATAAATGCTGAAAGCACAGCCTCGCATGTGAAGGTGCTCCACACTTACCTCTGCAGCCCTGTCTGTCAGGAGTGGGCTGGTACCCAGAGTTACAGGAACACTGGTATGTCCCAACCATGTTCACACACTTGCCATTTCTGCAGAGAGTGTCACTCAGCGAGCACTCGTTGACATCTGGAAAGGAATCATTCACATCGATTTCAGTTCAGAATGCAGGCTCTAACAGGGAGAGACAGTGAGAGGGAATATTGTACACTGGGGCCTCTCGGGTGTTTTTGAGTTCCTTCTTGTTCTTAGCATGTTCCAGTTCAAGCAATGGAGTTCTGAACAGCACATTTAAGCCTGTGTCTAAAGGTTTCTCTTATTCTCTTATTCTTGGTCTGCGAGCATTAATTACAGAGTCTGGAGTGGACATTAGTTAGAGCCTGCTATTTTCCATCAAACACAGAAACCAAAGAGGTAACATGCCTTTTGTTTTTTGGTTATTTGGGATTTTATTTTTTTTTAAAATGTTCTCTCCCCCCCCTCACCCCCCGTATTTATTTTGGTGAATTAAGTGCAAAAAAAAGAGAGCTGCATTTCAGTAAGGGACAATACCTTTCTGTGACTGTAGGAAGGCAGCTCACTTCATGTTTGTATGTGTTCTAACTTAAAGCTGCTGCCATGTGTGGGTACAGTCCTTTGAGTTGCTAAATAATCCCTAAGTGTCTTGGTAAAACACTCCTCTCTGAAGTCAACAGCATTAAGGGCACTGAAGATTTTGCAGGCTCTGAGGTTACAGTCTGAAGATAGTCATACAAAGGAGGAGCATGAATTTGTGTAAGAGATTCCTGAGACCCCATGGATGTTTCTGTAGCAGAAATGACCATTACTGCAGCTGAAAACTACCATCCCAAGCTGAAACTCACCTAAGCACTCCTCATGTGATGGCGACAGCTCGTGTCCCAAGGGACAGTCACACTGGAAACTCCCTTCAGTGTTTACACACGTGCCACCTCTACACAGCAGAGGGTTGCGTTCACATTCGTCTATATCTGCAAAGAAATATGGTTTACAAACATAAAGTCATTACTGAGGAGCAATGAAGAGAAATGCAGTTCTCAGCAAGTGATAGAACAAGAGGGTTGTTTTGCTGAAGTGATGCTGCTCCTTTCCTCATACTTCACCACTGGGAAAAAACAAGGACTAAAAATCATTATTAACTTTAAAAATGTGCATTCTTTTCTGCTCATGGAAACCAGAAATTCACCATTTAAAATTAAGTATTCTATGAGACACAAGCAAAGACAGCAACTGTTTGGATAGTTGCTTTTTGACACACCGCATTAATGTAAAGAATTTTTTTTAAAAAATTGCTTCTAAATGCAAACAGACACCCATTGATGTATGCACTGAAATGATTCTCTAGGGATTCTCTTAATGGGGAGGGTGGTGGTGTCACTTTTTACCTAAATGGCTATTCAGTTTGGGAACTCCTTGTGTATGTCATGGTGTGACTGTGAAATGTGCTCAGTACAGCCCATGAAGGCAAACTGAGTATTTGGCTCACAAACCTGACAAAACCAGCTGACACCAGGGATGTGGATGAAGAGAAATACGACTGAAAAACATTCCAGGTGGAGGATGCACTCACACTTTTGGACTCCCAGGAAGCATTATGGCTACCTATCCAGATAGGCAGACTAGTGTCCACTACTTGAGTTCAATTACAAGCACAAAAGCACCTTACAAAACTCATCATCATGGCTGGGC
>VXBX01002889.1:0-11374 GCA_013400415.1 Scytalopus superciliaris
CTCTGAGAGAAACTCCTCAACATACTGGTCTACCTATCTCAATTTGAAAAGTGAGTCTAAACAGATGAAATTAAGTCAAACATTGTGCAAGTCTTTTCTGTAATCAGCATGTTGTTATGAATGTCCCTGGACATAGTCAGGGAGAATGTTACTATAACTAGCTGTTAGAACAAAATAATAATTCTCTGTTGTTACTTTAGTGCAAAAGGAAAGGCAAAATTACTTGCAGTGCATAAAACATGAAGCCTGTGATAATGCTGTGTTTTGTTAAACTTTATTTCTTCACAATTGTTTTATTACATAATTTTTCTGAGGGATATTAATGCTATCACACTTTCTTCCCCTTGCCGCCTCTATGCATCAGAAGGAAAAGATGTAGTTTTCAACTGGTATAGATGCATCAGCAGATCAATTTTTCTAAAGGCAAAATCACTAGATGTTTACATTGGGTATGTGCTGACACAAACAAAGGTTTTAATCAATGAGGTTATACTACAGAAAGAGAGAAAATGTCAGTCTGATTGACTGGGCAGCAGCTAAGGACTATTGCACAGCTGTGCCAAATCGTAGCGGGTTAGTGTGAATTGAAGTCTTGGGCATAACTTGTTCTGACAAGAGATGAGGCTGTGTGTATCTGTGAGGCTATTAACATTACCAATATTGCTCAGCAGGGTTCAGCAGAACTATACTCCAAGAATGAATCCAGCCTAATTCTTTCAGATCATACACATTTACCTTGGAATGGTGTTCTTGAAATTTCATTCAAAACAGAATTTATAAGTTCACTGACATGGGATTCCTTTTAGCTTATTTTATGAACATAAAAGTAACACTGCTGCAATTAGTGCAAAGGTTAAAAGTCTAAATCAACTCCTAAGAAATGGTGGGTTCTTTAGTTCTTGCTCTCTTCTGGTGAAGAGTGAATTTGTGGTTTTTTGCTGAAGGTGATGCTTTCATTAGAGGCAATTGCACAACTACATTCTGAGTAGCTGTTCAGAATTGTAGGGTGTGCATCAAGCAAGAATGTCACTGTAAGTGACATAGTAATGCCTTCTGAGGATAGGATTTAATAAAAGCAGGCAACAAAAATCCAGTTGTATTACACTGCACAGGATGAAATGCCTTTGGAGTGACATTTCCCCTAAATTTTACAAAACCAAATGCCACCGTCCAAAAAATCCCCACACCAAGCCTAAAACTAATACTGTTTTGTGCACCTGATCAACAAAATAAAAGATTCCAAGAGGATGTAGTGTCTAAGATGACCATGACTCAAATGCAGTGTTTGAGATAAAGTTTCAAGAAAGGAAGCAGGAGACAAAGTTGTAAATAAAGATATGCATAGGGCAATCATTTTAATTTTGCTCATTTTACAACCTTCCCACCAATGTCCCTGCTACAACATGTAGCTTTCTAACCCTGGAACACTGTGCTCCTGATCCTTTCTTGTTAGATTATCACTATCAGAGCAAAGAGAGCATCACTCATGTCAGATGGGACAGAGGTTTCTCAAGCAACACACACAAAATACATCCTTCCTTCTCTTTCTTTAACTTGTAGCCTGAGGAACACAGTGTACCCTCATTAAAAAAGCCCACTTCACAGAAAATTGTTGTCCTCCATATTGTGTAACATGGTCATGCTCTCAGATGTTTACTGAACTTCACTTCTTTCATAGCTGTGGTCTTCTGTTTGCCAAATGTCTTCTCTACCACTACACTGCGTAAGAAGAGAGAAAGAGCTACATGGGAAATATTTTCCTGGTCATCCTATGAATGTTGAAGTCTTCAAGTTAGTCTAAGCAGAAATGGTGTTTTATTAGTCTCAGCTAAGGTTGAAGTGTCATCTCAGGACTAGCTTAGAGAAGCAGAGAAGTGTATCAGTTTCCTTGTCCTACTTAGGTTGCCTGGATGTGTCACAGAGATAAATGCATTAACCAGAATTAACTTACTTCATTAACTGGACTGAAACCACCTACAAAGACTAAACAATTCAAGTTATCATCTTCTTCCTTTGTTAGGTGTTCTTCAATCTGAAAACACAGGTGAGAGAAAGCTAAGTGCCAGTTATCTGGGACTTTGGTACCTACAAGGAACATGTTTCTGTCGTTTCACAAAGGCAACATCATGCAAAATATCCCAGCTCTTGAAAACATCTTGTAATACATAATTTCCAGCCAAAGGCTGTTGGTTTGCAGATTCCTCTGTTTCCTGTGTTATGTCTTGGAGCAGCTGTGGTATAACTTCCCCAAGTGTGAGGCACCTGCAGCTCTCAGAGCACTACCAACATTTGTGCCTTTGGTGTTGCCCATTTTCTAAGTAGAAATGCCAGTGTTACCTGGGCATTCTTATGGAAGTCCTGTACCCATTGAAATTTGTCAGAAACACCTGAACTTTCTGGGCTTTTGCACAGACCAAACTTTCAAAAAGAAACATAGAATATGTTTCTCTGCATCATTAGGTACATATGAAGCTAACACCTCAGAAATCCACTGAAAATAAAAATTTGAACTTTTTATATTCTTCCTAAGGTATCTCACCTTATTATCCATCTTTTTTTTTACCTCCCACCCAGGCATGCATTTTTCGTGTTCCAAGCAAATAACATAGATAGCTACAGTGATGGCACAGTCTATAAAACACACTTGATTTTGCTCACTGTAGCTCAAGACAGATACAGAAGTAACACAAGAACAAAAGGAGTGATGTAGCACTGGGGTATTAGGCAAAGTTTTTTTTCAAAGGAGAAAGTCAGCAGCTCAAGAATCAAGGGAAAAAGATATGTGGTTTTGGCTCAAAGAAGTCACTGTAGCAATTCTCTTTAGGTAGGATTTCACCCAGAATGAACAAGAGGGAATCACAGAAAGGTAAAATAAGAGTGATAGGTCTGGGAAAACCTCTTTCTTTAGTTGGTCTTTGTAATAGTAGAACATGAACAAATGGAAGAGAAAAGCATTTCATATTAATACCAGGAAGTGGTTTCATGCAGGTAACAGACCCATGTGGAACCCATTGGCATATTAAAAATGAAATCAGTAATTTAGGATGATTATGGAAGGACTGGATAAAAGATATTTGCAGCATGACATCCTGCTACAGAAGGCTGACAAAGAGTAATTACTATCCTGAAAATCATTGTGCCATCACCACGAGAAGGATAAAAATAATAAAGGCTTCTCTGTTGTGCTTAGTTGTTAGTGACAGCTTTTCTTGCCTGTTCTTCTAATGTATCTAATACTCACTTCTGTCAGAAACATAGTCAGAAGCAGGACAGGTCTTAGTCTGGCTGTTTGTGGCTAGGTTAGCAATTTTAATCGTATTTATGCCTTTCTTTGATTGACAGGGACAGTGACCAAGCAGAAAAGGAGGAGGTGATCCAAGGTGAGGAACATTTCATCAACTCTTAGAGTAAAATTCACCTCAGTTGCTGAACACAGTCCACTCATCAAAGAGGTGTCACTTGGTGGCAGCTCTATTATGCTTCTTCCTAAAAATAAAGCAGATTCCTTGTAGTGGTGGGTGTCTGCAGCAGCAGACAGTGACAAACAGCACCTCCTTTATCTTCACATTTTCCTCTTGATGTCTCGCTAACATGCCCATGTCAAATGTTTAAAAGAAAGTCATCTTCTACCAATCAACGTATTTAATCCTCCAGAAATGCTAATGGAGATTCAGCACCAGAATAAGAAACACAAAGAGGGCAACGGCACTGTACTTTCATCTGCTACGGCAAGCAGCTGTCAGCACTAATATAAAAATTACCCAACAGGCATGCAAATTTATGCTACATAAACATTTCTTGAATCTATTACATACAGTAGGAACCTAGTTTTTTTATGGCCATTGATCTGCCTAACTATTTCCCACTTTTCTTTTCCTATGGTACATAGATACACTGTCACCTTACTGTGGAAGGACATCAGGTTGGTAAGGTGTGTTTTCCCCTTCGTAAAACCATGCTGACTACTTGCAGCCTTCTTGTCCCCAAAATGGCTCTCAGGATTAGCAGCTCCCAGGTATTTAGGTTAGACTTCACAGGCTCTTCGGATTTCCCTTCCTCTTCTTGGAGACAGGAGAGACCTTTTCGTCTTTCCAGTTCCCAGGATCTCTCTCACTCACAGCCCTCTTCTCTACACCCTTTAAAGATGATTGCAAGCAGCCCATAGTGACATAGGTCAGCACCCCCAATACTTGTGGGTCCAGTCTGTATATACAGTTTATTCATATATTCCCTAACATTCTCATCTTCCACTGGGGAGTAAATGTACTTTGCCTTGGACTTTTCCACTGGTCCCTGAGATTACTGAAGGCAGACCATACCAGTAAACAATGAGGTGAAGAAGACATTGAATACTTCTCTGTGCTTTTTCACAAGGCTTCCTGCTCACTTCAGTAGTGGGGCCATGTTTTCTTTGGTCTTTCTTTAGCTGCTGATGTCCTTGTGGAAACCTTCCATGTTGCTGCTCATATGTATTGCCATATTCACTTCCAGATGAGCATTAGCTTTCCTGAATCCATCTTTCCACAGTCAGACAGTGCCTCTGTACTCCTCCTGGGCCACCTGTCTCTCCTTCCACCTCCTGTACATCTCCTTTTCATGTCTCTGTCTCACTGAGAGCTCCTTGCTCAACCATGCAGCCTCCCACCCTCTTTGCTAGGTTTCTGCTTGTTGGCATAGATCATTCTTGATCTTGGAGGAGATGGCCCTTGAGTATTCACTAGCTTTCCTGGACCCCTCCTCTCTCCACAACCACATCCCATGGAATTTTTCCAAGCAGAACTCTGAACAGGAGAGATCTTGGTTTCCAGAAGTCCAAGATGGTTCTGCTGTTTGACCTATTCCATCCTCTCAGGATCCTAATCTCCACCATCTCATGGTCCCTGCAGCCAGGTTTGCCTCTTATCTTCACATCCCTGACCAAGATCTCCTGGTTTCTAAGTATCAGGTCCAGATAAGCTCCTCTTCTCCACGTCTTGTTGATCACCTGTTTTGGAAGCTGTTGTTTATTCTTGCATTGAAAATATCTTCAACATGGAGTCCAGTGCTGCAAAGATAGAGTAGAAAAAGAATAGCCTGTTACTTCATAGACACGGACACATGCCAGTGTTCCTGCTGTTATTGTGACACAGTTATACTGTTCTGAAAAAAGTCCTTGTGTTCTTCTGCACAAACCACTGCTCTCTGTTGTTTCCTCTGTTAGCTGCATTTACTGTCATCCAAGGTCTTCATTGGCTGCAGGATGACATTGAGTCATCCATTTTTCTTTTAAGTCAATCTCTTCATGTCAGTCTTATAATGCTCATGACAGCTACAACCTCTTTGAACCTTCTGAACCTCTTTGCATCTGTGTTGCAAACAACAGCTCTGAGATTTATTTGGCTTAACTTTGCCATAGAGACAGTGTAGGGTTCTCTTGAGATCACATTCCAAAATGAACTCAGCATTTTTATTAAATCTGGTTGACTGCAAGAAAGAACAATAGATTTAATAAAAAATGGATTACAGATACAGAGCAGTTAGAAGAATTGACACATCCACATGGCATGTGGACTGGACTCTGGGACAGCGGCACTTCTGTGTGCAGGGCAGGACAGTCAGTCAGACACTCTGACGCAGGGTCTAAATTTCAGTTTTATTTTTTTCAACTGACTAAAAAAGGTATTTCACTTAAGAATGAAACTTCTTTAAGAGTTATCTTTCCTCCAGCTTGCATAGCCTCATCATCAGAAAAGAGCTGCCACTTCCTTAGAGAAACCCTTATCTGACGCAGAAACCAGAAGCTCAACAGGATGCTATAGGTTACTGAACCATCATATGCAATTCTTGTGGGAATGCAATTCTTTATTAAACTGAATTGAGTAGGTACAAAAAAAGCTGGGTAAAGCGCCAGAAAGGAAGTATGGACTGGATATTCCTGCCATTTAATTCTTTAACTGCTAAAAAAGCATTCTTTCAGACACTGCCAGTTCCTCTATATGGCTAAAAAAGAAAATTGTAAGATCTGTGCTAAGAATGAAAATGCCTAAACACGAGGATATGGCAAAAGCAAGGCTGTCTGACAGTTTTCTGCACTAGAGGTATAATTCCCTCTCACAGGACCAACAAGAGGCCTGTACGCAACGGTGCCTTTAAATGGGTCACAGTCTGGTGGTGATGTTTAGCGTAGGCTCCAGGGACTGAGCACTAAGCCTGCTTGGCCCTAGGCTGTGATGCTGACCAAAGATGCCAAACTAAACGAGTTAATTCCCAAAGCCACTCCATGGGAAACTGTGAGAAGAGGACAGAACAGGAGAAATGGTAGGCTGCAAGAAAGCATAAGGGGAACAAAAGAAGGGAGAAAGACACCCACTTATAGTGCCTGATTAAACAATTCAGCTGAACTCACACAAAAAAGAAAACCAAGCCCTCTGATCAAACTTGGTCAGAAACACATGGTGAAAATTCAGGACTATAATGGCTCCTAATAGAACAAGGTTATATAGACTTACGTTATTTTCTAATTAGTTTATATATACAGCTCTAAGCATAAATATTCAAGAAAGCTACCTTTATACAGGAGAAAACTTACAGACCTCCCGGGAAGCCTTTAGTTGGCACTAAGGGACAAAAACACTGCCACAAACAAAGCACTTTATTTCAATTACTTGTTGCTGCCAGAAAAGAAAAAGGAAACAGCAGATCTACTTCTTTCCAGACTTCGGGTCAATTGGACAGGAAGGAACTTCTTTCAGCCTGAGCAGGCTCTTCCAAAATCTGAATGTCAGCTAACTTTATTATGCCAGCTAATTAAGACACAGGCAGAATGAAAATCCTGCTGAACACAGTGGGACCCCACAGCAGGATTCAACAGACTGTACCAAGTCACATGGGGTTAGATTCCAGGGCTGGTGGTGACCCACATCCACATGCAGGTTGCTGGTCCTGGGCAGGGATGTCCTCAGGGATTTTATCTTCTTACAGTCTTTAGAGAATGTGAGCAGAAAAGGCAGAAGAAGAAAAAGGTTGGTTTTCCCTTTCTTGTCTGAGATGTCAGATTTCTATACCATTAAAAGGTTCAAAAGATTTGTAGGTTAGAGTGGTCAGCTTTGCTGTGCCGTTCCTTGGTCAACCACCAGCTGGAATTCTGTCATGGAAGGAAGATTTCCGCTTGTTTTGACCTACAAGTAATGAAAGAAACAATTTTTAATTCTTTTGTTCATACAGTAAAGTGGCTTTAAGTTGATATAGTGAAGTATCTCTAAGTTTCTTAGAAATGAAGTCAGGGTTTGCATTCTGTATGCTACAAGCTAAAAGGAAGAAGTCTGCATCAGTGTGAAGCCATGGCCATCTGAAGTTTGGGTTAGGAATTACATATATTGCACAGACTGGCTTTTGCATTATAATTACTGTTGCTGTCTTGCCAGTGAAAAGGAAGGTCACAATGAGAAAACCTTTTCCTTTCAGACACAAGGACAAGCAACAGAGCAGAGAAAGTAGCCAAAACACCCCAGGACTAATGCAAGCTGCAACATTTGCAATTAAGAGCCCCTAAATTTGATTTCTATCCATACACTGACCTTGGGTACCTATGCACTTCCCTGATGATCCAGATTTTGATACCTCTGGCTTTTGCTCTTTCATAAAGGTTTATTTCCTTGTAAACAGGTACTGTATTCATGAAAATAAGGAAGTAGGCTCTAAACACTGATGCTTAAAGAAAACCCAGCTCTTTCTACCTGTTGAACAGCAATTTGCATCTACACAGTCCATCTGCCCACAGAGATGTAAAATTTTGGATTGTGGCGATCAGCCAGTTGGTACATACAGCTGCCAACCAGAACAGGGTTTGTTTCAAAAAAGGTATTTTAGAGACTTCAAATTATGACTTAATTTCTACCAGTAATATGTTCCTGTCATGTAAGTTCACAATGAGAAAAAAAATAAATTAAAAAGTACATAGTCATTAATCAAATACCATTGTCATGAAGTAGTCCTTGTTTCATACAATCTTCTTTTAAGTTTGCTAATGTTTTCTGTTGTTGTAACATACCAGAATCCGGGCTATGTTTCCAATGTCCTGAGATGATATAATTATCCTCCACTGCTATATATGAGCTTAAATTCAGGATCAGCACTGTCATAAAACCAAGAAGCTGGTGGACTGCTTGTGGAAATATTATTGGAAAGCATATTTCTTCCACTTAAACCCCCAAAAGCTAAGTCCTTACATGCCTGAAGGGTTTTTTTGTTTGTTTGTTTGCTTGCTCAAATCAATATTCTTTGGTAATGTTTGCATTTTTATACCATCGAGAGATTCTCATCAGGCTTGAGATATACCAGTGCTGTACAGGGATTCTTGGAGAAAAGTTCTCTCTTACTTAGTCTATTAAAGTTTAGAGAAGAAATAGGTGCAATTTTTTTTTACTGGAAGGGCAGCCTAGACAGTGTGGTTCATGTGCTGAGCCTGTCACTGTTCAAAGAGCATTTGGTTGATGTCCTTAACAACATGCTTTAATTCTATTCTATTCTATTCTATTCTATTCTATTCTATTCTATTCTATTCTATTCTATTCTATTCTATTCTATTCTATTCTATTCTAATTCTGTCCTGTGAAAAGCAATGAAACATACACAAAACATTGAAGATAACAATTGAGCAAGCCAACTTTTTCACTACTTTTTAAATCTTTCAATTAAGTGCTTCTAAAGCAAAAGATAAATATCTTTTCTAGCATCTAGTCATGTCACCGATCTCTTAGTCTGAATATCCTAAGGATCACTGCATAAATGTTTCTGACAGTTCTGCTATAATTCTTTCTTCGGGTTGGTGGTTTTGTTGTTGTTATTGTTCTGTTTGGTTTCATTTTGCTTTATTTTTCTTTTTTTCTTCCCAGCATGTGTATCACAGAATAAGCTGCATTTATTTTTCAATGGAAAACACACCACTTTGCGTTATGTCAGAATATCTACAGTTGTAGGAGCAAAGGATTTCTGGCCACTTAGGAAAGCCTGATGTATTGAACCAGCATCATGTTACAATCGCCTTCTGATGATTTGAGAGGAAAAGAGGTCAATGAGAAGCATCAGTCAAAATTTTGAGGTCTGTAAAAGTTCATGGGAGCCTCAGAAGGTAAATTAAATTGCATGGCATTTAGCAAAAATATAAAAGAGAGGGAAGGAAAGGATGTAAATCTGGTATCCAGGGTGGAGCAGGATGATTCTCTGTTGGGGTTTATACATGCATGTAAATATTGCTATTTCAAATTGTATCAACTTATGTTTTTAATGTCTTTCAGTAAAGATTCTAAGAGATTGGTTTTTTCTAGTGTTTCTTTAAATAAACTATTGGTTTTTTTCCCATTCCTCCTATACCTTTGAAATATTAATTTTCAGACATTGCAGTGCTTTGGACAGGAGTTTTGGGATCCAGTGAAACTCTGCTGAGGCATGTCAGCTAGCTAGAGCACAGCACTCATTGGGGGACAACGTATGTTCCAAGCACAAACCAAACTTTAGCCCTCACTATGGAAAGTTTTCTTGAGAGCTGTTGTATGAGTCCACAGATGACACAGAAGAAAGGACCATATACATAATACAAGCTTCTCTTTAAGTTAGCTGTAATTCACTTCTCTTCCACATAAGTATTTCAGTGACTACCAGGTTGAGGGACAATTTGTTGAGGTGTTTGCCCATGACCACCATAAGTCCTGATCTGCAGATTCAGAGGTTTAATAAAACATTGCAAGCTAGAGCTACAGAGATACAAATGCAAAAGGCTACAGGAACATTTCTATTTCTTTAATACATGATGGCATTTATTCTTTGTAATGGAAACCTATCACATGAGAAGAACATGAATTTCAGACAAAACCTCAGTGAGCTTGACTTTTCTTGCTTTCCACTAAAGCATTAAAACTGGCCTGCTTTCCACTCACTAGACATTGGCAGGTAGATCCCATCATTGCTGGTATTCCCAAAATATTTCCTGGTGTGATGGTGAAGTCCTGACTCTGCTTATGCCACATAGCTATTCATATGAAAGTAGGAGCAGTCATGTGGATGTGAATTAGAACAAAGTATTGTTCAATAAAAATAAAAACAGGCTACTACAAGAGTCAAAGTAAAAATAGTAAGACCTAAAACCTGGTAGCTTAATTCAGGTTCAGGCTTGAGGAAACAAAAGTTGTGCTTGGATTTATTCAGACAAGAATTACTAGTATTTGTCATTTACTTGCTGGTTTACATTAGATATTGGCAGTATATCTCAAATTCCTATTGGGCAGGTATCCTCGGTGCAAAGCTGACAGCAGTTGAAATGCACTAGACATCTAAAAAGATCCATGACTGAAGAGAGATATTCCTTAAGCCTATAACAATGGTTTCTCCATTCAGACTTGGAATTGTTTTCATGAGTACCTCATTGTTTACAGGCAAAACATGAAAATTCAGCTGTGTATGTCCCACAACAAACATTTTGTTGGCAATTTGCAATAATCTATGCAAACATTAATACTTACATAAATAGGACCAGGGGTTTTATTTAGTATTAATTCTACCCGCCTGTCTCCCAGCCTGAGTCCCCCTGGCAAAGGCTGCTTGACCTGTCTGAGGTCATTTGCTTGAGAAAGCAGATTTCCCTGGGCTTTCCTCCCCTCTCTCCTCTGAAGAGATGAGAAAGGTCCTTGCTGGGAAATGGAAAGGCCATGTGGTCAGAGGTGGCCTTCAGAGGCTCCACAGACTAATGCCTGTCATCAGGCTGAAATTAATTTCTATGTAACAGAGCAAGAGACACTTCAGTAGAGATGTCAAAAATTACTTTCTCAGTCATGAAAACAGGTATTTTTTAAACTTCCCATTCATTTCTCACTGAGTCTCATTTTCCTTTAGAAGTCTCCCAAAATTTGTCCTTAGGAAAGTCAATTTGTCCTTGCTATCTAAAATCTTAAAGGCAGATTCAATCCTCTGTGAAGAGGGATCTCTTAATACACACTTGATGGGTTGCTGCCTTTGATATGATTGAGCCCAGTGCAAACCTTGACATGGACTCCTGAGTGTACAGGCTATCAGAAGGCAGTTGGTACATTTATGTGAGACAGAGAGTATTTTTAGTTAAAACTACAGGAAAAAATGGGCCCCATCAGTGAACATAGGAAAAGATAATACAAGCGTGACCTTCCTGGAAATGTTTACACCTGTAGTGAGTGCAGCCTTTACAGAAGAGTATTTTCTGTACCTCTCTGTAATACTAAGGTTTAAAAAAGTGTACTGAAATTCATGTTTATCTTTCCAGAATTTTTCAAGATTGAACACTGTAGTTGAGTCAAATAGTGACATCACATGGCATACTGTTAGACCTTGTGCTTACTCAAACACAGCTTGTCCTGGTTATAGTGAC
>VXBX01002890.1:0-56256 GCA_013400415.1 Scytalopus superciliaris
ATACAATTCAGGACAAAAAGTATTGGCATTACACTCACAAGAGACTTCAGAATTAAAGTTACTGACATTTTATCGACATTTGACATTCACTTACCCAGAGAAAGACTAAACCAACAACATGTCAAACAAAATACAAGGAATAATCAGCATGAATGGGTTCTATTAGTGCCTTATCATATAAAGAAAATGAAGATACAGAATGTGATATAGTTCAGTTCACTGTATTGTAAATTGAACTGTCTGCCTGCCCTGCAATCTGAGTAGAGTTACGAGGTAAAAGGTTTGGTTACTATTAGGAAAAAAAAAGGGATTAAATAATAAGGTACTCACCTCTTCTTTCAACAGCTTTTATGCACAGTCTTACAAACTGGGGGACTGTAGATTTTTCATGCTCACAAACCAAGTGCAAATGGGAGCCAAAAATTTGATCTACATTTGGAAAACAAGAAGAAAATACATTAAGGCATATTATTGGTAGTGGGAACTTTGTCTCTTCTCAGCTTGCCTATTAAGTTAAAACTCAGATATCAAAGATGGACAGGCAAAGTTGGAAGAAAATCCTTTGTGATTCCTAGTGGTCATTAGCTTCTACCATAGAACCAAATCCCCCAACATTTGCTGCTCATAGTGCTTGGATACTTCCCTCTGGATTCAAGTTTCAATTGACACTTGCACCATGACCTTGACCTTTCTAGGCCTTGGAGGTCTCTAGAGTTTGCTTGGACCTGCCATAAAAAAAGTGAGGGCCATTCTAGAGCTACAGTTCCCTAACTTGTTGAGTACAAAATCCTACTTGATATCAACCACTGGTCCAACCTAGAAACTCATCTTGTTGGGTGGCCTGTCTCTTCCACACATTTGGAAGTTTCACTTTTGCTTGGAGTACTGTAGGAGTGCAAGGGTTTCATTACTTTACATCATCAAGAATTAGTACAATTTCATCTGGTCTTTACAAAAGCTGGGGTTTTTTTAATCATCAAATTACCTGCCTAAAAAAAACAAAAGATACTAGATGTCTTTGGATGAGGATTGCATCTTACACCAAGTCTAACTTGTGATTGGTGTTACTTCCTTCATGAATAATAATTTAACTAGATAATGCTACGTTTTAGTTTTTATGATTTCAAAGTTTTGATCAACTTTGTATGGTGATCTTGAAACATATTTGTATGAGCAGGTTGAACTCTTCAGATTACTAATTAGCTCTCTCCATCTCATTTTCACTCTATATGTTTGAGAAATTATGAAAAGAGCAATCAGTAACAGGGACGATGTCAGCTAGAATCAAAATGAATCAAACAGATGAGAGGAACTACTCAATAGAAAGCAGTTAAATGCTGAAACAATAGGAGTGTACTGTCATCATTTACCCAGAGAGACATTCTCCATATAACATTTCAACAGAGTACTACAGTTTGTAAATTGGTGTAGAGTCTTTGAAAATAGATAGCTGAAGGGTGATAGCACAAGTCTGTGCTCTGCACAGCAAACCCCAGCAGCTCCTGCTCTCCTTGACAGCTCAAATGGCACTGGATGTTTCCTTTGTAGCCAGTCCCACCACCTTCCACCATAACCAGTGATTCTTCCTCCCAGCAGCACAACTTTTCCTCACTAACAGGCAAAACCCCCATTTGTTTATTTTCTTCTTTGCAAGAAGCTTTGCTTACCTATCATTAATCACCACTATTTCATACTCGTCTTAGATTTCAATTGCTTCTTCTTTCCTAATACCCCAGAGCAGGGAACAGAAACAAGGTGGGGTGCAGGGGATGGTTTGGACCCCTCAAGACATATCAGGGAAGTTTACTCCAGCACCTCCCAATGCGTGTGATCTGCATTCTGGGAGAGTACACCAAAGCCTGAATTAAGTTAGTCGGAGTTTGGGCTGCAGAAGGCATGAAGGACTGGGTTCACAAACTGCACCGAGGAAGGTTGTGTGCATGTGTGGCGTTAAGCATTAGCGAACAGTCTGTTACATGTTTTGGGGTTATGTTTCTGACAAAGCACAGTCTGGTTACATTTTCTTCATAAAACATTTATAGCTGCCTTCAGTGGCAATTATACATACAGAGATTTATGATTAAAATGTACTAGCACTTCCTCTTTTGACATCTTAATTGTTTTTCAAAATTTTAGCAAAGACCTGTCAAATTCTTTGCGTAATATGGAATGGTCTCCAATGTAAATTATGTTAAAAAAAATAAAAAAAAAAATCTTATTTGGTGGACAAAGACACTTGTAAACAATTTCAGATGCAAAACAGGCAAAGAACTGCACTGTGTTTAGATGGCAACATAAGAAGAACTGAAACAAATTAATGCATGGCTGTTAAGCAGTTTCTTTTCTGTGTTATAACCACTTTAAAACCAACTTCCAGGATTATTTCACAGTTACTCTTTCAATCCCCTACATGAATACAGAATACTTGGTATTTCTCTGAGGAAATTTTGAAAAGGCTGAAAACAATTTTGCTGTTCTCACCTAGTCCATTACTTTGTTTCTTGGTGCAGATTCTATATATTCAGCAAAAGTATTTAACCTAATTTTATATACCTTTCACTGTATGGATATGATCATGTTCTGCACCCTGCAGTTAAGGTTTAAATAATTTCTTTAGAAAACAGGCACTCACGATGGATGGGAGAGCAGCAAAACAGCATTAATCTTTCCTGGGCATCAAAATAGACTAGGGTGAAACAACAGCACAGAACTGCTTTGGAGGGTTTTTTCCCCTTCTAGAAATTCATGAGTATTTATAAGTAAATGATCCCATGAGTCATCCAAATACTCTCAGTTCTGGGTACTCCTGAACCACAAATTCTGTGACTCTCTCTAGTCAATTGATTTTTTGCTGGATATGTTTCCATACATAAACATGGGAATGGCAGTAGTTACACTGGCATATTTACACTTGTAGAAGTCACAGGGATAGCTGAGGAAAACTCAGTTAAGTTTTGTTTGTGCAGTATTTCAAAACCAAGAAATTATAGGAATAACAAATTGTTAACTTTTGTAAGCTAGATTTATGTGCAACTAAGATTAAAACATTATTTTCTTATTCTTTTATAGGTATGTATATATATGGCTTACAACTAGTTTACAGGAAAACTATCCAGGACAGTTTTTCAAAAAAATAAGAACTCCCAAAGGGATAAGGGAAGCAAAAAACCCCTTGTTTGATTTATTTGTGATAAGGCCCTCCAGAACTTCATTCTTTATGACTTAAAAAAAAAAGATGTACCACAACACTCCTAACCTCCTGTTATGACAGTTTATGTTTCCTATCCAGCTTATTTAACTCAAATGCCTGGGAAATAGACACAATTACCACCTTATGGAATGCTACTTAACTTTAAATGCTCCCCTCTGAATAGAAATCCACTTTATCTTCTCAGAGTTATTCCAGTTTCTCAGGAATTATTTCCTCTATAGGCTCCTGAAATGCTCTTGTTTCATCATTTAAAAATTTAAACTAACAATTGTTCGGAAATATCTTTTATTAGAACAAAGGCAATTCCCATGCAGTGTATTCTGTTCACAAGAGCTCGTACAAAGGAGCTGCATACTATGCCCATATACAGCTTTAATCATTCACCCTTTCAGCTGTTATCAATTTAAAACCAATGAAACTCCCACACTGAGTCCATTTGAGCAGTCAATTTTAATATCTTGGGGCATCTGTAGTTATTCTGAATTGGCTGCAAAAGCAGAACTAACAAGTTAAGCTCTAACCGTAAGTCTACATCAGGCTGGTAAACCATACATCAAACACTGACAGCTAGTCAATACTGTAGTATGAAAAACCAACAAGCATTTTTAAGAAGAGCAATATATTCATAATATGTTTGGTGATATGGTTTACATTACACATCCCTCCTATCTGCACATTAAAAATTTGGTTTGGAGATGGTGAGACATGTGACAGCTTTGCACATGGATGTAAAACGAGGTACCAGAAGAGAAGGGAAAGGACATTCACAAGTTGTACAATACAGAATGATGATTACAGCTGCAATGAATTGCTCATTCTGGGGAACTTCAAGTTTTCCCTGAGCCTGACAGAGCTACTTTTCTTTCCCCTTTTTTTTTTTTTTTTTTTTTTTGGGATAGCTCTTGCAGGCCGCAGCAAAGCCACTAATCCTGAGCTGCAGAAATCTCAACTATGGGAGACAATACTTCTGGAAAAGAAACAATTAAAACAAAATCACTAAAGCCACATCCTCACTGAGAGTGTCATTGTTTAACTGTTTTGGGTGTACATGGGTGAGATGTGGCCACACTTGGAAGGAACTCATACTTCAGTGTTTTTTATTAAAAATCCGGGAAGGGCATGGCTAATACTCCCATTTCTCAGGGAGAAGCTTAAATTCTGACATGAGAGGAGACGATGTAATACTACAATGCCCAAGTTATTAGAAACATGAATTATATCTATGAAATTCCATGTCTTTCAAGAACAGAATCAACTCTGCTACATCTGGATTTGAGCTGCTGGACTACCAGAGCTCTGTATCAACATCCAAGTTGTTTGTTTTCTGTATCTTTGAATGTTGGGAGGGAAAAGACGGAAGAAGAATGAAAAGGCAAAATAAGAGGAATGTACAGAGAGAGGAAAGGAACAGTAGGAAGCAGGGGAAGTGATGTGTTTGGGGCCATATTCTGAAAGATGACTTCTAGCTGCTCAGTCTCTAGAGTCAGACACATTAAGTCAGACATTAAAGTGATGCTGATGCCAGACTAGGGCTCCAAATAGTGCCACAACACTTTTACAAAAAGTGGGGCAGGTCCTCAGCTGACTGAAGTCAGCAAGGTTGTCAATGGAGCTCCCCTGATTTATGCACACTGGGAATCTTGCCAGTCCTTTTAAGTTGGAGATTTATTATATTTCGTTGATCTGTGGTGGTCATCAATTTAAAAAAAAAAAAAAATAATATTTGTGAACAGTTACTATTATGTGGCATATGAACTGTCAGATTCATTTCACATTCTCAGAAAAAGGCAAAATAGTACTATAGACATAGGTCTCAAGAAATTCTGGTGTTTTACTGGGGATAAGAGTTTGTTTGAATTCAAAGAGAGTGTGTTTCCTGTACTACTCAAAACAGGTCTCCAACAATGACATATTTACTCTCAGGCTCATGGTGTGACTCTTGGGGATGGTCTTGTGCAGGGCAAAGGGTTGGACTTGATGATCCTTGTGGGTCCTTTCCAACTCAGCATCTGGGATTCTGTGATTTCTGAGCATCATGTCAAAGGAACAAATCACTTTGTCCACAGGGTTTGCGTGAAGTACTTCCAAATGTCCATCTCAAAGAAAAAAATACCCTTGTGCCCCATTGTCCCCAAAAGTTAAAGGACACATTTCCTAACTTTCCCTAAGTTTTGATGGGCACCAGATCTCCTGCAAAATTCCTCAAAGAATTACAGAACACAGCAAAGGTAGGTCTTAATCTGCTCCTTTGGACTTCTCATGAGCATTTCACTCATTGCATTGAACTACTCCAAGGTCCACTGAAACATATGATGCAATAAAGACGTTTTCCCTTTCCTGGAAATGAAATGGTTGGTGATCTCTGTGCTGCGATCTGCACAACCACCAACATATGCTGAGCCCTGTTCTATAGGCTATCAAGCCAAATCACAGCTAGTTCCTTTCACTAGCAATTGAGTGGCTTTTATTTTCATCTTGAAACAGTTGTACCCATTCCAATTTTTATGCTGTTTTGGTTTTTGCCTTAACTTCACTCATGAAATAAATTCAATGAAGTTCCTACAGTGCCTAGCTTTTGGGGAAAGAAGATCCACCCTAAAAAAATAAAAACCAAATAATTTTCTTGCCAGCTGCATAGCTTCATTTTCCTCATTTCCCACACTGCCATTTGTGTTGTTCCTCATGCTTTTTTTACTGTTTACTGAGACTGTGTTTTGTGATAGCCTTCTACCAACACAACCACCATAGCTTTAAAATCACAGTTCCACAGGAGTTTGTTTTTGGTTTTTGTTTTTTTTTTTTTACTTTGTTGGACTAGAAAGGCTCAGAAATCAGGAAGTTAGCGGACCAATATCAAGTTGAAGGTTGGCAATTTATTTTGGGTAATATTAAATCATGACAAAGCTCAAACATAAAGATCAAAGTTCAATTATAGACTATAAAGTCACTTTAAAAGAGAAGATTTATATATTATTTTTCTAGCATATTAGTGCAGATTCTGTAAATTCTGAGAATATTTCAATCCCAAGGAACCAAAGACCTCTGCCCTAGAGTATAAATTTGACCAGTTATTCTCAAAATAACACTGTTAAAATGGCAGACAGGGAACATGCCTCTTATTTACTATTTCTAGGTTGTGTGTACATGTACATATATATCTGAGCACAAGTGTGCACAAAGATACAAACACATTATGTGAAGATCCTGTATTACACATCATCTCAAAAATGGTTCAAAATGTTTTCAGACCAAAGATATTGTGTGGAAGCATGAGTGAGGTGGAATGAGGACTGATGACCTTCATTAGAGCTCTTGCTGGAGCATGAAAAGCCCCAGTCACCAGCCCATTGCAATGAATGGAGCCGACGTGCTGTTCCCATTCTGGCTTCCTTTACTCATAGAAGTAGAAAACAAAAGGGACAACAATGACAAAAATAACTTTTTGTCATGTAAAGTGTCGGCACATCTTCATTTTCAGACCAACACGTAACTAACATTTACCCACTGGTCTGCTATACTCCCTTGTCTGATTGCTATCCTCATTATTAGTCTCATTTGTTAACTCCCTACTTTACTTTCTACATGGGTATTTCCTACATTCTACATCAGCAAAGTTTGGTTAAGAGTTAAATGACAATCACGTAATTCCTAGATTTCCTGATAACAGTGTTGGCAGAACAAAGTACCCCAGGAGATCAAACTGCTATTTAATTTTGAAGCCTGTATTCCCAAATTTGGTTAATGTGGAGAAATGTGTTGAGTCTCCTGGCCAAGCGTGCATGCATCAGCGACTAACAGAGCACAGAACTGTGTCTAAGTGAACTTACCACCTTAAAATGTATTTACTCATGACTATAATTTACGTGTTAAATTTATTGGAGTTTTGGTTCCAATGTGACATACAATGTAAAAAATCAATATAGATTTGAGAGCTTTATAGTGCCCCTGGCAAATATGAATAGCACTTGATGAAAAGTGAAGGTTTTCACAGCACCTACAGTGCCACTGCATTGGAGTAATTAACACCACACGCTTCAGAGATATTTATATCAATTCTTCACCAGCACACAGAACAGCTCTTTGTCAGGAATTTGGTACCAAGATGTCCTGCAAGGCTTTATACACACTTTTATTATGAGCCCCTATTTTAAGGGATTTACAATTCTGACAGAAGTATTTCCCTATGGGATAAAAGTTCGTAGGTATGTTCTCAGAGCTGGAGGAATTTTTTCTTGTAAAAATTGGTTAACATTTTTTCCCTAAGAAACGAGCAAATAAATAGTTCTGAGAGGTTTCTGCAACCATTTAAGTCACCTTTAGAAAAATAAATAGATGCATCTTATAATACAAAATTTGGCAAGCATTTCATTTGTCATCTGGGTGGCTGCATTTTGTGATTTAAAAATATTCTAATGTAAGCATAAAAATTAACATTTAAAAGTGGTCTCTGCATAAGCACTGCAACTGCATTTTCATAACATTTTAACAGATTAAGGGATAAACTGGTGAAGACAATGAAGGAACCTTATCAAATGAGCATTTCACATAGACTTACTGTAGATTGGAATTAAGCCATGCTAACGAATCCTGCCTCATTTGCATGGCCAAAACCTAATCCTAATGAAACTTCATGGTAGATAACTAACATGTTTTCTTCATGGCAACAATTAGTTTGGTAATAATACTGTGCCAGGTACTGATTCTGAATTACTGTGTCACAAATCACACATCGTTGTTATTCCTGGAAGAGCATCCCAGGTAGAACCAAGTTATGTTTATGAATCGAGAGCTTAATGCAACTGTAGCCAAAACCAAATTCATCTGGCTTTCCTAGAGAGATGTATTAGAGGGTGGATTTGAGTTATGCTAATGAGTCTGGATTTGTTAGCAGGGATCACATCTGATCCCTGTGTAACACTGCAGGAGATTCATCAGCCACACTTTATTAAACTAAAAAAACCCCAACCCTTAAATCCAGAAATTAAAAGACTATAAATTACTTCTCTATTACTGTAATAACCGAAACAAACTAACATGATGCATTCAAACCCCACACTCAACTCACAAAGTACTTCAAGGAGACCAAACTGATGTATTGAAATCAGATACTGTGACTGCGAATGTGTAAGGACAGCTCCTGAAAGTTTGGTGTGCAAGCGTGCACACCTCACACTCGCATATCGATGCATAAACATTTTTTCAAAGTTTCTGTGGCTTTTAGAAGCAAAAGTCCATCACTAAGGCATATCATGGCTTCATATAATGAAGATTTCCTTACAGTAAACAACACTGCACTGAGCATCTCTGCATGCATTTAAAACATAAGATCTTAATTCATCAAATCTTCTTCTCTTCAGACATGGGCCCAGCTGGTGTTTAACTCTTGTGGCTGCTTTAGCTTGCTGGGTGGGGTCAATCTCTTGGCTCAGGACAGACAAATTTAATACACACTAGCAACACCCCTTGCCATTTTTGACACACCACTGGAAAACTCACACTGCAGATTGACAGGGGCTGCTGGCAAAATGCCTCTTTCTAGCCAATTTGCATGTGCAGTTGTGGGTTTCACACATAATAATTTGGGAGTGAGTAAATTTTTCAAGCATTACTCCAGACAATATTTGAAAACATGGCGTTACTTGAATATTAGTGGTCGGAATGCTACTGCCTTCAACTACCAGTTTCTTACCAAAACACTTCTTGGATAAACTAACAAACATGTTTTATCAAAGAAACAATTTTTTAAGGATATGTGAAAGTGATGGCTGACCAACTTAACAAAAAATTGGAATAGGAAAAAACCCCACAGACTCAAAGCACTTCTTATTCGCTGACATGTATTTTAAATTGGTAAAAATGGATTTTGTTGGTGAGTTAGAAAAATAATGAGAGAAGACAGCAGAAAGTATTCCAACAAATTAGTCAGCACAGCATCTGAAGTTCCTATTTTAGGTTCTAAAATATAAACTATCTCAATACTTTTTCTTAAAAAGAAATGGAGTTGTGCAGCATGTTGATTTCCATTGTGCATGGTGTTAAATTGAGGGGCTTCTACCACTTGCATACCAAAGCAGAAGAATTGAAGCAGCAGTCAGATATCACAGAGATAGATGTAACCATACATTGATTTTTTATCTTTATAGTTCAGCAGTGTAAGGTTTATGAGATGCAGCAACAAAACCATATCTAAGAAATGCTTGTCTAATGCATTTATTCATCTGAGAGTCAGATAATCACTTGTGATTTTTTAATTTTTACTTCCCAGAAAAAGTACGAAAGACCAGACACACCTTTAATAAGTCCCTTTTCTTGCAATGTTTTCAAGGAGGGTCTTCGGGAGATGAACTTCTTTAATCTGCTCTTAACTCGGTTTCTGTCATTTGTGTCAGAGGCACTGTAGTTCAGCCTGAAAACTAGAGGAAATCAGAAGAAAAAGTTTCAGTGAAACAATATTTCTAAACTAATAGTAGTTTGCTCAAGTATCCTTAGAAAATAGTGGCCATAACCACCCTAGTAAAATCAAAATCATGCGGTAGGTCAGCAGTGGAGCTGGTTGGACACTACAAACCATCTGATTAATACTTTTGTGAATAAACATGTTGAGTTCACTCTGCTGGTTCTGCACAGAGCTCTATTATTTATTGCCCATAAGTATTTGGATGGCGACCAGTTTACTCATGAAACGTTCACGAATCCCACAAGTTTCACATGGATGATTTCTCTGCTCAAACTCTGGACTCTAAGTGTGCTATGCACTGTTAGCCGTGTACTACTTGTTATGAGAAAGGATGGATGGTTACACCACGAGTGAAGGACTGAATTCTCTTGCCAAGACGGATTAAGAGNCCTAATGATTATATTTTATTATATTTAAGCATTTACCAAGCTGAGAAACATTCTGAGCTCAATTTATTCCTGCTCTGTGTCAAAAAGACATAGAATCCAGCTGCAGAAAATCCCCTGGAGGAAGTTTCAAAGGCATAAATTTAACTTTTTCTCTGCTGAGGTGCTTACAGGGCACCATGGTAGATACCAAAATAGGCAGTATTAGTAGGGAGGATAAGCTTGGCATGCTCCAGAAGCAGCAGTGATGCCATGGTAAGACCTCTTCCAAAGTATTCCCTGAACAAGCAGGTTTTTAAAGATTTCTAACAAATCACCTGAGACTCACCATCCTTGAAAAACTTTTGTTCAGTGTCCTGAGCTTTCTCACCCTGCCCTTTCCCTGCTGAGCAGGATAATGCAGAGCTCTACACCCTCCTTGGCAAGGGCCTCCATCTGAGAGAGGGGTGGCTTCTTTCTTACAAATCAAGTAACCAATCAATCAATCAATCCACCAAAAGGTGAACTCACAGGTGTTGTCCCCTTGATAGGATTTCTAAATAGTACCCTGGATGATTTAGCTGCAGTGACAGAGATGCTCCCTAAACCTCCCATCCAGACTGAAACTCCCCTATAATGCAGCAGTCTCCATACAGAGGATCCAAGCAAAGAGAGAGAGCAAAATTAAAAGTATGATCATTATTATCAGTCTTTTTTTATCAAGGTGTTTTGCATTAGTTATAAGCAGAACCAGAACATTTAAAGGTGCACAATTATAAAACAATAGCAAGCTAAAATAATTGGTTAAGCAACAGCAACAACCCTGGGATATTGTGGTTTACATTACAAATCTGATTTTAACAGCCAAACTTATAAAATGGTTTACGCTTTGCTGTTGTCAAGGGAGAAAAACTTGCCAAATTGTTCATTTTAAGTAAATAGAACATAGCCAATTAAGGAAAGCAATATTTAAACACATGCCTATGATGATCAGAGCATAGTTTGCTTCTGATTTCACTACTGATTTTAACAGAAGAGTGCTCCATTTTCCCACAGCACTAAAATGACCCCACACATACTTCCACAAACTAGTAATCACACAGGACAAATAAAAGGACACTTTACTGGAAAATACATGACTTGGTACAATAATCCATCACTTATGAAAACTAGAATTCACATTTTTTAATGGTAGCATTCTTGGACTGATGTATCATAGAATATAAAGATTAGCATTCAATTGATGGTTGGTGCTTTTTTAACATTATAGTGGAGGACTTTTTGTTCAAAATTGAGCAATCCTTGGCAGGGACAAGCTAAAATTCCAAGTCGCTTGGCTGTGCTATAAAAAGAACAACAAATGGATGTTTCTAATTCTGCATCTTAATGGTACTTTGAAACAGTGAATTGTATTTAGTTTGGGGGTCTCTTTTGTTGCTCAGGGTCATTCCCTTCATAGTGATTTATACTTAGGTTGGCTTTTTCCTGACTCTCAGTGATGCTTCCCCAAATGATTTAAATTATGCAGGAGTGAAAATATCACTCAAGTCACTTAAGATCCCTGCCACTTTTCTCATTCTGTGAGACTCTGAAGTGTCTTATGCCCACTTGATCTTCATACTTAATTCTGAGTCTACACCAGCTTAGTTAAGATGTCTCAACTGAAGTGCACATGATCATAATGTGAACGGTAGGACAGCAGGGAAAGCTCCCTGTCTTTGGAAAGATGCATTAACCCAAATGGAAGTTTTATACCCGAAACAGCAATTATGGTGTTAAAACTACATCTAGAGGTAGGAATAATTATTGTCATGGATAACTTTGTACTATGTTGAGCTGTACAGCACATAGTTCAAAACAACAGCAAAGCTAATGTTGATGAATTTCTCATTTTATTCTATTAAACGCATGTGAGTCACCAGAGAAAAACTCCAACACTCCCAGAAACTCAAGAGTTCATATAGCATGTTCCAAAACCAAGCTTAGCCAGAAATATTCTTGTTGGGATTTCACTCAGAAATATTCTTTCTCTTGCCAAACCATTCTTCTCGCGATATTCCCACATTAAAAAGACTATGCCATTATATTTGGGAATAGAAAAAAAAATTACCAAATGTTACTTCCCAGAGAAAAAAAAAGGAGTTATAAAATTGAAAAAATGAAGTAAATATTTTTTCAATACCTTTTTTTTTTTTTTAAATTTCAAGTTCTTGATTTGGCCAGGAATATCATCCATGAAAGAGAGCTGGCAAAAGTCAAACAACATAAAAAAGTGGAAGGTAGTTTCATACAGAAGTCAAAATAGGATTCTTAAGGACTTAAGCATAAAATAATCGTAAATTTCTTCTGATAGTGCAAGGGTGTGCAAAGACACTTCTATCCAGCAGCAAAAATGTAACCTGACTGTCATCTGACTTTTGTGTTTGGCTGGTAATAAGCCGAAACCTTAGACTGAGAAATGCATTTCTGATTACTTTGGGCACTTTCTTAGGTCTCCATTCCATAGGTGGGAAAAGTATGAAGTGACAAATTAAAGGACTGTAAGAGCTTTTCCTCAATTCTCAAGGTAAATGAAAGCAAAACAGCTTATCACATTAGAGAGGTGTAATTTAGATTCTGTTAAAAAAGAAAATGCTATAAATGTGGTTTTAGGACTAAAAGAAAGAACACATCTTTGGCTCTTAATATTGGATAGCACTATAATATCATTGCTGCTAGGGGGGAGTTAGGGGAGATAACTATACGTGAAATTCTCTGGGGAAAAAAAAAATGCACCAAGAAAAAAACTGACCTGTCTTTCTTTGGCCTACATAAATCTTCAGAATGCTTATTCAAATATAGCCTTAATATTCCTAATAGCATATAAATAACAGATAGAAGAACCAATGAAATATGAAAAAGAGTTTTTACACAAGAAAACAGGTGGAAGGCAAGAATTAATGCAATAGCTCCAAAGGACACAGAAATAGTACCATCAGAGTCAATGAAAGTTTTGAGATGCACAGAAAATTATTTGTCAACATTCAATGCTCTTAATTGTATACATTATGCAAGGAGAGTAAACTTATTTTAGTTTAATCAGGATTAAGCAGTGGCTAACATGTTTGCAAGGAAAAGTTACAACAGCTTTGGCATGGCTACAACTAAAAGAACCAGGCAAGGCTCAAACCTCTTCAGGGCAAGGGCCAAAATGTCTACGAGATTACTTTCTGTGAATTTATTCATGTACCTAGACAACATATTTCTAGCAGACTGTTTTCCTGGGTGTGATGTTCTGGGAAGAGCCTGAATAAGTCAGAAAGCAGAATGTTTTAATATGTCCTGAATAGCTCCATACTTATTCAGCAAGACTTCGTAACTCACATAACACGATCTCACATTCCTTCCAATGACATTTATTTCACTCTTAATTTACAAAATATTTATACATAATCCCAAGAGTCTACCTATGATTAATTCCTGACAGGTACAGTATATCTGAAAATTTCCAATGTGTTGAAAGCATTGGTTTTTGAAGAACTATCCATTAATGACTTTCTGAACTGTGACAATGGATATTGACAGTGGTTGTCAGACTAAAGCACTATTGATTGTCTCACATCATGTGTATTGCAAAACCAATTTCTTTCAAGTACCTCTTCCTAACTGAAATACATTATTACAATGCCTATCAGTTTATTATAACACCCAAAATTATCGTATGCAATTTATTTGGATGGCAAGGGCAGCAGCAGAAATGACAAGCAGTGGTGGGAGTGGATGAGGCATTAAGAGGTTCAAATAGCTTTACATTTGTACCTAATCTTCCACTAACTTTGATGTCGAGGGGGGAAAAAATTCAACTAGTCTGGACCTTTTAAATTTTTTTTTAGAGCTCTTAAAGACTTTAAAATTCTGGGAAGTTCTTAGAAATGGAGATGACTTGAACTATAATGATAATACCCAGAAACCAAGATTTAATAATTTCCCAAGGAATATTAAAAGTGACAAATCCAACCATTCAAAATACAGAGTACACTGATCAAAATTTCTTAAAACACATATGTACAGGTCCTTGTGCTTAACTTTCATCTCTGATGTCCAAAACTAATAATTTCTTAAATTGCTTTAGATTCCTATCCAAAGTCCTCAGCAACACCTTGCAGGACTCAATCAAAGCCTGGATGGCAAAGGAGGAGGTACAATTAGGTCTCTGTGCCTTTGGAGAATGAAAGTCTAACATCAGTGATATCACATACTTGCAAAAATATTAATCAAAAGGAATTAATTAGTTAATTAATTTCAAATAATAGGCATGTTTAATTGCCGAGTGTCTCATCTTTATAAAGAAATATATCTTAATGTGCAGAGGTGATGGCTATGCCTACATTCCAAGAGACACTGTAATTTTAGAATATTGAATGACTCATTTGAATGACTGACTTTATGTTTTATTGGATACTGTTGGAACTCAGAATTCAGCATTTTTTCAGTGTTGTTTGGCCTGCAGCAGATGTGACACTGCTGTTAGTCCTTTAAGGAAGGAGCAGCATGTATTATTGCCTGTAAAAATGGGCAGGTTTTCAAGCAGCACCAAAGCTCTGAGAGTGACAAAACCAAGCCCTGCTTCCTTCCTTTCCATTGTGATGCTCTGAGATGGAGTCAATAAAATCTGCTCACTAAGGATAAAGAATTCACTTCATCTACTTTGCTGAGTTAAAGATTTTTGTCACTCATCCTCTTTTATCCCTTAGTGAAATTCCTGGGCAGGTCACCAAGTTGTAATTTTTTTTTTTTTATTTTATTTTATTTTTTTTTTTTTTAGTTAAAGAGTGGAATGCAGGTACATGGTCTGCTTAAAGACATTACAAAAATTACTGATGGGAAAAAAAAATGCAGGAATCAGGCATAATCATTATGCTTCTGACAATCTTCAAAATTACAGACTTTATAACTGCTGAGCATAGACCCAAGAACTGCAGCAACAGGTGACAGAACAGGTACCACCATCCAGGAGATTCTGAGAAGATTTTGTTTGATTTGGCACCAATGGACCTGAAGTCATTCAGGTTTATGGGCCAATAATAGATATTTGCTACAGCAAGTATATCTGCATTTACAGATGTTTATGAAGTAAGCTCAGAAATAAACAATAGGAAAAAGAAAATAGTGATTATATAGCACAAATAATTTTTCTGTAATATGACAGCCTAACAACTTAAGTGCTCAGTAGTGTCATTACACTTCGTGAAATTTGTGTGTATTAGCAGTAAAGATTCAATAAAATAACTGTATAATTCATATTTTGCATTATGCTCTTATGCATATAATTTTTTTTAAAATGTCCTACTCTAATAGTAAATGGAAATAAATGAATAGTGTGTTAAATATCAGTACACACATATATTGTGAAACAAAACTGGCACTCCCCACACAGCTTTTCTTAGGGGTATTTGTACCATAAATATTTAGAAATGTAAAGCCATATTTCTGAGTATGGATTGGATTTATAAAGGAAGATCACACCAAATATCTTGCTTTAATAAAATAAATGGGAGTTTTTAGAAAAGGAAAATGCAATAGGCCAAATCTATCTGGATTTCAGTCATGCATTTGATATGATTCCAAGTAGGAAATTATTAGTTAAACTAGGAAAGATGTAGAGAATTAAAACAATAACTGTAAAGTGACTAAATAAGGTATTAAAATGATCTTTGTTGAAAGGAGAACTACTGTAGTGAAGGGAAGTCAACCAGTGTAAGCCCTGAAATATTCTTGGAACTGGTCTTTGTGTTTTCATTAATGATTTCAGCAGAAAAAGTAGAAGCATTCAAAAAATTACATGGTGACTCAAAGTTGGGAAGCATCATCAGCTGATACAAGAATTCAGGGTATCATGCAAAAACTCAGTGAGTTTGAGACTGGAAGCTGGAGTAACCAGATTAGAACTAATATTACCTAATGCATGGTTAGAGAAGGACTGGAACTATAGAATCATAGATTTACTAAGGTTGGAAAAACCCTCTAAGATCATCAAGTCAAACTGTTCCCCCAGCTCTGCCAACCTCACCACTAACCCATGTCCCCAAGTGCCACATCTTTTGAACACTTCCAGGGATAGTGACTCAACCACTGCCCTGGGCAGCCTGTTCCAGCCTGATCAACAAATCCAAAACATTTAATTTTAATTAATACAAAATAATTCTCTCTGTGTGTTGAATCTTGGACACTCATGTGTTAAATGGAAATTCATGACAGAAGAGGTGCAGTCAGTGGCAGTGGGAAGCACCAGGAGAAAGGGGCTGCTGAACTTTCAGAAGCAGACAGGGAGTTGGCATGCTTGGCCGTCTAGAAAATGACTGAGAAGAGCTGTGATTGTTCTCTCTGAATTTGCTGGTGGGGGTGGGAAAAGGAGTAGGAGAGAAGAGGACAGCAGGGAGGGAGAAGAGCTGTTTTAACTGAAGAACAATGTTGGCATGAGAATAAATGAGTATAAACTGGCCATAATATGAAGTTCTGAAACACCCTTTTAAAGAAACCATGGTGGCAAATAAAACTAAAAGAACTTAAGATGAAGTTTAATAAATTTATGTATGAGGACACAGAACACAGTACCTTGTGACAGGAGGGACTGGACTAGATCACCCTGGACATGTCAAGCCTTTCTTTCCACAACTTTTTTTGGTATTGTCACAATATTAGAAACACTATTATACACACTTAACTTGAATATAATACCCACAATGCCAGAAATCAATGAGTTCATTTTATTCATACAGTATGAACAGTTTATGTTCATCTAATGTAAAACATGTGGGACTTGGATGAAATCTGCTGCAGTACACAAAGTCAGACTAGTCAGGCTCTAGGAAGAGGGAGTGCAGTTTCAGAAGGGGAAACTGGTCTCTCTGAGCTCATGTCAGGGATTAAGACCTTTGACTCAGCCTCTTTGAAAAAATATTCCCAGGAAAATACTCAATAACTTGGATGGTTTAATGCATAGGACTTAGTAGGGCTTGCCTTTCACTACCTGGGTGACCCAGTGTCTGCAACCATATAATCTTATCCCCCTCATGTAAAACATGATTGCTACTGAACAAAAAAATTGCAATATTTGCATAAAGTTTTTGAAGTTGACATGCATATATTAAAAAAATATTAAGTCAAAAATTATTTAAGCAGACTTAATAAAACAAACAAACAAACAACCCCAAAAAACCCAAACCCATGCAATTAAAGGTTGAGGAAGACAGAACAAGGTAATAAAGACTATTTCCAGATAAAGTAGAACAAAATATGCATTCAGGGTTTGGGTTTTTTTTTCTAAAATAAGGGGTTCTGTTGGCTTTCTTCTGTTGTGTAATATATGTAAATAACTTTCAAACCTTTAAACTTGCCTTGTGAGTTAATCTAAAATAGAAACACAACCTTTTCAACCAATAATATGGATAGCCATCAGTTACAGTAAGTGCTCAGACAAAAGGACCTGAAAATTATACAGTTCTTTTTTTTTTTTTTTTCCTACCAGGAGGACCAGACATTGTTGTGGCAAGAGAAAACCCTTCTGAGGGACTGGATACTGCCAGCCATGGGGGCACTCTTACCTTCAAAACCTACATATAAATCTGCCTTATACTTCTGGAAATTAATTATCTGTGGAAAACAAAGGAGATTTGGAATTGTTATATCAACTTTTTCTAGAGTTCCATATATTTAAATTTAGGCATGAGCTTGGATACCTTGTTGAGCCTCTTATTTGGATCCATCCTTTATGAAGGAGAAAGGCACACCCGTTATCTTTAAAGTAATAAAAAAATATCCAGCCAAAGATCTGAAATCCATTTGCTGTACTCTGTTTATATGTCAACCATACTTTATCAAATTATCTCTACCTCAATTATATCATTAGAGTAAGTATAACTGAACAAAAGATTACCCATGAGCTCATTTTTAAAAAGAGCAAGTTGTCAGATTTCAGAATTCTTTTTACTTCTTGCCTCAAGTGAAAGTTCTGGTAAGAATCTCCAATGTCTATATTCACATAAAAACCTTAGACAAAGTCACCTTTACTGCCATTTACTTTATTTTTCTATAGAACTTTTTTCCATTTGTTAAAACACTGATCTTCAAACTTTTGAGCAGTTGTAGCTTTTTGCTCAGGTAGTGTCAGAGTCCCACTCTGAGGACACTGGAAAGACTTCCCTTAAAGGTCCTTTAGGATGTGTATAGAATAAACATAAACCCACAAAGCAGACAAAAATCAGGCTGCAGCTTTTTTTGTTGGCCGATCCTAGAGAGGCTGTGGGAAGAGAAGTTGGCCTGTGAGATGTGTTGTGGATCATCCTCTCTCTTGGACTGAGATAGTGGAATTACAGAAGGAAAAGGAAAGTCCATAATGGAACCACTGCTATATTCAGTCATATGTTATGTTGTAATAGTTTATGTTTTAATTTGCTGACCTGAAAGCTCTGATTCCAGTGTTTTTAAAGAAGGGGTGGGATTATTTAGCATTGACTCTACCAGAAGATCATCTTCTAATAAAAGTCAGGTGATGCTGTTCAGTTGTGTAACAGCAGAGAGAAACTACACTTTGGCCTCTTGTCCTTGTGTTACTGAGTGTGTCTTTGGCCAGGATGATGTGGGAACAACACTTCTGGCTTGCTACAGCACCCACCAACTCTCCCTACAACATCATGGTGGCTCCTTCCCATCCCACAGGCAACTCAAGGGCAAGATGTGGGTTGGTACCATTAAGACGAGTCTGAAAAGGACACAAAGGTGTGGTCAGTTGAAGGCATGAGTGACTGAGACCCTAGAAATGAGCTAGACTGAGACCCTACACTGCCACTGCAAGGAGTTGCTGCAGCAGTAGCTGGGACCCCAGGTCTGCCTGGCCCTTGTGTAGGGGCTCACAGGGGCACACCTCCAGAGACATCACAGGGCATGCAGTGACATTTAGTACTTTATCCAGTCTCCAGAACAGCTGTGCTGGAACAAGCTGCTTGAGCAGGCAAATAATTACTAATTATCATGATATTTTCCTGAAATAAAATCAGGCTAGTCATCACAACAACTCTGAGACACTTCAATCAACTACATGTGGGGTTTGCCTGGGTGCACTGACTCTCTAACCAGCCATGGTCAAAATTCAGACTAGATGTTAAAAAGAACCAATAGAAGACCATTTTAGCTTTAAAATTAATGTTCCAGCTGACAAACTGCACAGGGGCTTAACCTACTTTAGAACATATTTAATAGCATAATTTAGTCTTGAAAAAGAAAAGCAAAATAACTAATGATGGACAAATTTAGAGGTCGAATCTAGTTCAGATAAACATTCAAAAGTTCAGATGTTTAACCAAATCTTATCTTGTCCATGAAAAGCCTCAAGCTGAAGGGCTCTATCAAATATAAGCAAAGCACAGAAGATTGTGGAAACTTTTCCTTACAGAAGGAAAACTATTATCAGGAACCAGCACCTTATTGCAGCACTCACGTGTAAAGCAGTCAAGCATCAAAGCAAAACATTTCAGAAAACTGCTTCATGGTAGTAGTAATATTTGGATGAAATCCAACACAGAGAAAAGAAAATAATATTAAGGGGAAAGATAATACAAATGCAATTAGACTATCAACCAATAAAACTTAATCTATGCTTGATAGTTGAAACCTTCCAAGCTTAGGGAGAATAAGGAAACTGGAGATCAGAGGACTCTGTCTTTTGAAGTCTTGCTGTCCAAATCCTGGGGACCATTATCCAGCTGAGTATTTTAAAGACATTATGAATATTCTGTCACAGAATTAGAAAGCTTTATTACTGTGAATGATCTGTAACTTGAGCAGGGACAGCTACATGAATTCCAAGTAAATTATTATTTGGAAAAGGTGAATTCTGCAAACTTAGTTCTCTGAACTAAAAGTGGCCAAATAAGAGAAGTGTTTTCAAAGAACATTCTCCTTGTCAGTTATTGATAACAGAAAGTAACATTCTAAGGGATCCTCTCCATTCCTACATTCAGCAAATACAAATGATTTTTTTTAAAGTCTATCAGATGAGATGAGACCACTGCTCTGCTTTGCCTGGCACAGTTTCTCATTCAACAGGCAGTATCTGCTCCAGTACCCCACAGGAAAATAAATTCAGATGCCAAAGCAAAAAGTTTCTTGAGCAAGATTTAAAATTTCAGTTCAGAAATTAGTAACGTGTAACTTAATTAAGAACAAAGTTTCAATAATAAATCAGGTATCCCACTGCTTGTAACTATGCCTTAATATAAGTGCTACCCTTGATCTATCGTATTGAATGATCTTCAGATAATACTGGATGACAATTCAGGTATTACAGTGTTTTCATTATTTACTCATTAACCTTTACTGATATTTTTTGATTTCCATTCAAAATATCAGCTGAAATGCTTTCATTGGAAGAAAGGAAGGTAGGAAAATCATAGCACCCTAAAATAATTATCTTTAATTTCACATAGATAAGAAAGAATCTGTACATATGTTTTCACATAAAAATATATACCAAACATATTTTTTGCATTAACAGAAATTTTTAACTTCTTGGAAACTTCTTGGAAACCATAACAATGAGGTAAATATTTTGTTTAAGTGAATGTACCTACAGCTTAGATGGAAGACAGTCAAAGAGGGATCTTGAGATCATCACCTGCATTACACAATTTTTAGTCAACTTGCTGGTCCTTCCAGCTACTGCTTCTCTAGAGAAATCATGCTGAGAAGTCCTCTGCAGGAGCCAGTTTACTACAGAGGTGTTATGGACAAGACAGCACCATGTTTATTTGCCTTAGGGTTACTCTGACCTTTAATTCTTACCCCAGAAGGCATTTTACCTTCAAGTAAGGTACAAATCAGACCCATTCACCACAATATTCTTAAAGAATGGGGTTGGAGGGATGCATAAAGCATCACTTTATGGTGCAGACACACATTAACAAAATACGCATTACAAGATGACCAGAGAAGAACACAAAAAAAGCCTTTTCTGAATAGGACAGAGCCAGTATGTCCTAGAAAGAGGGAGCACAAAGCAAAGCAGACTCAAACCACATGTTCCTGCACTTTGAATTAAGTCTTTCAGTGTAGATTCCCACCAAGCTAAAGGTTAACTTGCCCTGATTTATATTTCTGTGCCTAAAAGCCTACTGAATGGCAAATGATCCAATGTGCATTTGGCTGCACTCCTGTTCTGACCTGCCTACATCTGGCCACCTTCCCTTAGGCTCTGGGTCCTTGGATTGAAGTATAACCTTCTTCAGCAAGAGTGACTACAAAATGTACTGTCATTCTGTGATTGCAGCAGATATTAACTGTAAAGCTGTACATGGAGAGACACACTTTCTCTAGCAGGACTTCATACCTGCATGCTTTTAAAACTGTGTTCTGGACAAGGTGTTTTCATGAATGTCATGATAATTTCACGAAAATCCTTTCTCATCTCCAAGGTTTGGTTGTTTTTGTTTGTTTGTTTGTTTGTTTGCTTGGGTTTTGTTTGTTTGTTGAGTTTTTTTTATGTATTAGTACTATGGTGTTTTAAAATGTTTTCTTTTCATTTATTCTAAGTGTGCTGTTTGAAAAGAGTTGCTCAGTTTTATAAGAATGCTACTTTTCTGTTTGAATTGAACACCTTAAAAATTAATTACAAAAACTGTTATCACATATAGGAACACATTTCATATGCTATAAAAAGGCTTAAGGCAAATTTGCTCTGTGGTTTTCACAGAAAATACATTGGTTGGAAGAGATTAAAGGACAGCAGGTTCTCCGTGTCCTGGTTGTTTGCTTTTTATCTCTAAAAAATTGGCCATGAAAAAGATAAATACAACCCTGGACTATATCAAGTGAGCCATTTCCATATGGGGGAATGAATTCTGCTTCCCAAGCCTGTGGGAAGACCTAGCCTTGAATGTGCAAGGAGCAGGGACTGAAATGGGCAGAATCAGAAAAAGGCTATTTGAGATCATCAGGAAAAGGAGCAGCAGCCTCTGATAGGAAAGAGAGCCACAAATCTTGTCTGGCTGAGTCCACCAGCACAAGTAGAGGAAGGAGTAAGTCTCGTGTCTGTAACTCTGTTTGGGGTGGCCACACCTGAGAAAAAAAGAACTGCTGAAAATAAAGGGCAAGCTAAAAGCTGACACCAGAACACAATTGTACCACAAGTCCATTTAGGCTGAAAATTAGAGTGCTTTCAGCTTGAAAACTGAAGTTTTGGAACATTTTTCCAGTCTGAGCTGTGGGGCAAAAACATTACTACCGAATTTCATTAATTATGAAAGGAATCAAATGAGGTAGTTGTTTTCAAGAACTGGGGAATTGATTCATTGCTACAAAAAGTCTGTCTAAGGCAGATAATGCTATGTTACACTTTTCAATAACAATAACACAAGTGAATTCCTCTTGGGTGAATCCTGGGCGCACTTAAGACAATGGCCAATGGAATTAATTAAATGGAGCCAAATATCCTCAGTGGTGAGGGGAGCTGCTCATATGTCATAGCATTCTCTTCAGCATCAATATTTAAAGCCAGCTAGTTGGAACCTTTTACTTAATTGAGAAACAATACAGCATTTAACCCTTGAGTGATATTCCACCCTCTGGCTTTCAGAGGCAGGATGTCTGCACATCAGCAGGCAGCTGGTAGAGCACATAAGAGACCCTACAAAGCACGTTGCTTTTTAAAGCATTTATATGCCCTGTCCAGAAGACAGTATCATTAAACTGGTCTTTAAATATTTGGGGTTGGATGTTACAATTTAAATTAAATGCATTCTCTAAGGTGAAAAATGCAAATATTTAAGTGACTTCACCATGGGGAAAAAAGTCAGTTTGGGCAGAAGGTAATCCTGTCTACAGCCCAATGTACAATCTCTCTAACTGAGCTCAATTTAGATTTTTATAACCTAAAAACCTTGTTTCTGTCACATTTCTCCCAAAGTACCATAAGGATTGCATCTAGATAAGTTAGAAATAATAGTGAAGCCTCAGAATACAGTTTAGTGTAAGAATCAATTTTTATCTGGTTACAACCTTCCAATCAGGATGCTTATTTCAATAAATACCATGACAGGTTCAAAATTAAGCTCACAGGACTGACAGAAAGCTGGGCTGGCTCTTCTTTCCTGAATAACAAAGCTCAGCAAGTCCTGCTCACTTGTTCTAGTTCTGACCTCTCTCCAAAGACAGCAGTCTAAAATATTCCCTGTTGCAGTGAAAACGCCTCCATCTATTTAGGTGTTATCTGTTGTCAGCATGTATTCCTTTCCTGTGGAGGCAAAGTATGGTGATGTACAAAACTGGAGATATACTGATGACACAGGTGATGGAGGGTCGAGCAGATGTAACTGTCTGCATTGTGTGCTGCTTTAAACTATAAAAATAATGACATTTTGCACATTCTACATCAAACTTTAGTTTTCCTGCCTAATGTAAACAAAGAGCTACTTAGTAAGGGTTTAAGAGACAGCGCCAAAGTAGTGGAACACATGGATAGCTGGGCTTAAAAGTGGTAGAGGCAGAGTAGAAACCTTTTCCTCATTACAGGAGCCCACCTCGCTTTTAGTGCATGGAAAGGGCATGACTGCTTGACTCCAATAATTCCTAAAATGGTCTTGATTTCTTTCTAATTGCTTTTTCTGAGGCAAGTAGTGTGTTTGAAATAAAAATTACACGTCTTTCCAAAATAATTTTCTTAGGGACTACATTGGTTTCCACAGTTCAGTAGGAAAAAACTTAAAGCAATTGTGACTATCCAGTCTCTCCTTGTCTCCATATCAAATTCATCTAGAGTGCATATGTAGGAGTTTATTTTGTTAAGAAAAATATATGGTGTCTCTCTTCTTTGGAACAAAGAAGAAATATGGATTTGTAACCTTTTTCTTTTTTTCTTTAAACTTAAGTCCTTCAATAGTGTTTTGAACAAACCTAAAGAGATTTTAAGACAGACATTTTGTATTATAACATTCCCTTGGGTCATGTGTATGATCGTCTTTACTAAAGCTCCTTTCAGTCCCAGTTGAATAAATATGCATTTTATTTCACTAATCTTGAAACAACAGGAATAAAGTTTACCCAGGTCTTTTATACCTCAGAGAACAAAACAAATACTACAAATCTTTAGAGAGAAAGGATATACAAAAGGGCTTGAGGTGAATGTTTCAAAGCAAATACTCTTTAAATGATGTGCAAATTATTTCAGCACTTGAACATGATTTATGAAAGGGGATTAGTCCACTGAAACAAGAACCGAGTTTAAACTGTTGGGTTTCAAAGTCAAGGATGAGAAGTGTTAGCTGGAAAAGGCAGAAGAAACTGGATAGTAATCTATAGTGGGGATTTCTGATTGATTTTCTTTAACTAACTCAATCCTACATTAGCTATCACTGTCATTCATACTTAAGTGTGGTGGGCAGCATAAAATACCTTCTTTTATGATATAATTCCCCATAAAAATGAAGTATGCAATGGTGATAATTAAGCAATAATGAGGTAATTAATAACTCAGTGACTAGCTCTCTATTTACTAGTATGCCCCATAAATGAGCATGAGGAGTATGAAACAATTAAAGATTATCCAAGCTCAAACAGATAACTTTTCCAGAGAGTTGTGTGTCAGTGAGCAGACCAATGAGTCACAGGTCACATCTATAATAATACATTATATTATATTGTAATATTCCCACATACTCTTCATGTAATGGGCTAGAGCTACTCTTAAGTACTATAAAAATGATCACTTTTATGTAATTGTAAAGATTAATAAGTGAGCTAACTTCTCATGGTTCTATAATGACCCTGCTGTTCTGGTAGGTAAAGGAAAATTTAATGATCCTGCTCAGATATGATTAATATCTAACTTTTTCCTGACTAAAAATCTGGACTTGGTTCAATAAAAATGAATTAAGTGAACATGCACGGATTTCCCTGCCAAATGTTTATATGGAAGTTGGTTATGCCCAATTTAAAAATATGCTTTTTCAACCCAAATAGTAAACTTTGGAAGGATTTTGGAGAGTGAAGTGGAAATAAAACAAAGAATTAAGGGAACATTTTATTATAATTGATGGAAACAGGATATTCAAATTCAGGAAAAATGTATTTTTGTTTTAGGACTGGTCACAGCCAGTTGTGATTTTGGGTGCAACATAATCTTCTATTATCAGCAGAAGTGATACAATTTGTGTCTGAATTTGGCATGTTTTGTTTCCAAAATGCCAATATTATTACTCCGTGTTGCTGAATCAGTATTTTCCTAAGCTTTACAATAAGAGCATACCTATACTTATTGTTGCAGAGAAACATGAGAGTAAAAATATGTAAAAAAATATGTTTAGTCCCTATAGTCCAAATAAGTGATTCCACCCTGCAGAAACCACATGTTGCATTTCCTTTTTGTGCTTTTTCTTCCCAGTCCCTGAACTGCATTCTTGTTGATGCAATAAAAATAAATTCCATGAACATAACAAGCTGCAGAGTGACAAAATTAACATTGCAGTAGGAAACTGCATTTTTGCACCTAGTTTTCATTTTACTTTCTGTTTTAATTGTTGCCATTGGTAATGCTGCACTAATATACATTACCGCTTTATGTTTCTTGGCTTTATTAAAAGTAATAAAGCTGACCTATACATAATGCTAACATTGTCATGTAATAATAGTCCCTAAATAGCAACCATTTGGCTTTGAACTCCACATCTAACTGAAATAAATGGGCCGGGAAGGGGAAAGAATTCAGACCTCATCAGAGCTAACAAAGAATTGGAGCGATTTTCAACTTCTGCAGCTCTAATTAGAATCATAGAATCATAAAGACCTTTAAGATCAGCAAGTCTAACTATCAACCCAGTACCATCATCATATTCACCACTAAGCTACGTCCTCAAGTGCCATATCCACATCTTTTTTGAACACTTCCAGGAATGGTGACTCCACCACTGCTCTAGGCAGCCTTTCCACAGAAATGACCCTGTTGGGGTGAAGGACTCCATTACCTACCACAGAATCCAGCCCTTGACAAGTTTGGCTGGGTCAGTAAAACCTGTCTTCTACACCCCAAGATATGGTGTCATCCTAAGATATGTTCTCCCAACCTACTCTCCCCTTCATATATTAGAGAGGAAGAGAGAAAATTCCCACAGGCTCCTCTCAGCGCTGCCTGTAATTAGGTCGCTTTTTTCTAGGATCTCTAAACAATGCTTTCAACAAAATAAGTTCCTGGCTTTTTTCCCCTTCTGTTATTACTCTGCCAAAGCCATGCAAATCCATGTGTTTGTGCCCTGGTGTCGATCCCTTCCTTCTGCAGAGAAACAACAGCCTCAGCCAGGTGGTCTTTGCCACAGAAACACCCCCTTGAGTAAAGGGACAAACTTTAAACCCCCAAGCGAGTCCTGGGAAGAAGTTTTACCCAGGGAAGGAGCAAGTTCCACATGGAGCCAGGAAGGTTTAAAGCTCCACCAAATTCTCCATTTCTTCCATCACATGCATTAAATGACCAAAATAGGTTTCTGCTGCTGTTTTTTTTTTTTCCCCCCACACACTCCTTGTACAGTCTTAGTTATCTAACAAGCTGCATTCAAAGGATTCTGGACCATTTAGTCATCACTTAGAGATAAACGCATGCCATACTCAAGTTTCAAAATTAAGCCTTCTGAAGTAAGAAAAAGTGAATGAAACAAAAAAAGCAATTTTGGACAATTTTAAAGCACATGTCATCCATAGCTAAATACTAAGAACTGTAAGTTCCTGACTTTAACTGTGTCTGTTAAGAAACCAAAGCAGATTTCAAAGCCCAGATGACTTTGTAGCAAATACCTCTGAAGGCAAATCGAAATTATGATCCAGAGATGGATTTTTTTTTTGGTGTTGACTAAAATGTTAGGAGGCATATTCCCAAACACTGCTTTGAGGCCATTCCTCAGGGAAATGTGAAAGGCTGTGGCATCCCAAGGGCAAAGCATCATCCTTTGGGACTAAAAGACTCACTCTCTGTTGAAAGTCCAGAAGGAATTTAGGTAAGGAAAATATCATTATTTGAGTTGGCTGGTGGCCAGGATGCTGGGGCTAAGACCCCGATCCTTATGAAGAGCAGAAAGGAATCCCAAGCCTGCTGTTTAATATGCATGACATGTCGGCTTTGCTGTCAACTATTCCTTCCACCCCCTGCTTTTGTCCACTTTTCCCACCTGTTGTAACTTGTCTTTATTCACGCTGAGAGCTGGAATTGTCTTACTTTGGTGTCACACTGTGCCTGGCACAATGATGGCTGGATCCCCTACTAGTCTTATTGAGACACTAAAATGATCATGAGTAGCAAAGTACTGCACAACTCATAAAGACATTCTTGTTTGCACAGACACATACATATATTTAAATCTTGATGTTCTTGTTGTGGCACCTCAAGCTAGAATTCAAACATGGGGGAGATTTTCCAGGCTCCTTTGCAGGGCTGCATGACTAACCACTGAGTTTTAAGTTAAGTGTTCTTGAAGATAAGGAAAAAATATGCGAGTAGAAACAATAAAAATAATGCAATTCAATCTTATCAATTCAGGCAGTTCCAGCTTTTATGTGGCAAACAAGGAGATCAAATTGCATTTATCTAATATCACAGATTTTTTTTAAATGTCTAAAATATTTCATTATTTTGCTTTGGCAACCTAAAGCTGAGGAACAGATTACTGTTCCCACTACATAAGGAAATAACTGACAACAATTAGTATTTATTCTTGTTGCTTTTGTAATAAAAATAGAATTCCATCACTTTCAAGGAAACCTAAAATATTAATAAGAATGTGATGAACTGAGTAAATGTGACGCCATAAGGAAATGATGGAGAACAGGTTGGAAATATAGTGCTTTGGGAATGGATTGCATTATCAAGCTTGTGATTGTGCATTTTGACAACAGCAGCCCTCAGATTGATACGGTAGCCAAAGGGCACTCTTCCTACTGTGGAGCTGTTTGTTTCCATGCAGGAAAGGGGGAGTAGAAGGGGAATTGATCCCCTGCAACAATCGATAGTGACTCCAGCCCAGGCTCTTCCACAAGAGGTCACTCCTGAGTGACAGAATTCCCAGATGATGGCCAAATATGGCCCACATGATGCAAACCACAACACGAGCATGGGCATGAAAAGAAATACTCTTAGTGGAGAGTGTGGGGTTGGAGGTTGATTTCATTACTCACAACACAACTGTCCTGACAGGTCCTCTAATTCATAGACACTCTAAGGTCCTCTGTTTTTCGGAGAGATGAACGATTTCTGGAAACCGTGCGATGCACAAAACTGTTACCTACATCCCAGATCCTTTCTCTACTTCCCATGCACCACTGACAGCATTTTTGCTTTCAGTCTCACCCAGGTGCCTGGTTTCATGTGGTATAAAATTAATGTGGCAGACCACCTGCCAGCAGACCCAATTGTAATTGGGACTAATTAAGAGGGTTTTTTTGGCAAACTTGGGAGAAAAAAATCAAACAACAAAAACTATGGTCTCAATGATAACTGAATTATTTGGAAATGATGAAGTCTGACACTAATTTTTAAAATTATCTGTTTAGAACAACACTTGTTTGCATTAAAAGGAGTGGTGCTGCAAGGCAGTTTCCTTGTACCAAATGTGTACTTCTTCTAATGGGGAAGGCTGCTGGGATGAAAAACACATTCTTTCTGACCCAGCATCAGCTGCATAAATTAAATCAGTGAAATAGTTGGCATCACAAAATAAAGAGTCATCTCTCTCCATGTATTTGAGAACAAGCTCATGGTTTTACATATTTTGGTAATGTTCCCCAAGGCCATCCTTGGTTTCTTCTTAGCTCAAGAAAACTTCAATTGGAACATGAGTTGAAACCAAACTGGATGAGAAGCCACTGAAAAGCTGCGTGACCAAGAGGATGGCCACTCTGTGAACTTTGGAAATTGAGCCTGGCAGTTTAAGCCCAATTTTCAATGAAATCAGTGTCTACAGCTCAAAGAGCATAACAGAGAATTACCATTTGTGCTTGTAGCGTAAGGAGAAGCAATTAGGATTAGACATAAAAACCAAATTCCTGCTACTAAGTCTCTAGGGGCAGTCTCCCCAGTTTAAAATTAGAGTAAATTACTGAAGTGTTTCTCTTAGAATATACCTGTCTTTTATAGACTTGTGCTGCTAAAAAACAAAAAATAATAAAAAAGCAAAGATGCAGCAGTACTAAATCTAAAACTGGTCATTTTTTTCCAGCCCTTAAAATGTAGAGGAGGTAAATACAAATGAGTCTGAACTGTCTGAATATTCCATTAAAGGTTATCAGGGCTGGGTTGGGGGTGGGCTTCTAAGACATCAGTTGCTCATCTTCTATGTTAAGTTGCAGGAGTCTTAAGCCATTGTTATAAAAATCTTCTTTGTTTGGATTTGGCATTTGCAATAGTCAATAATGTAAGAGCACTATAAAATTATAAAATTGTTAAACTTTGTAAGAACTTTATAAACACACTTGCAGATATTGCACATATCTTTGTGCTCTGCAGTCAAACTGGACAATGAAACGACCACCTGTTAACTGCTAACAATGTGTCATTACCAGTTCTCATGCCTTTTTAAAGCAATTTTGGCTCTAGCTGCCGATAATTCTGGCTACGATACTTGTGTGAACATTAAGGGCACAGAAAGCCAAAGGCAGAAAACTGACAATACAGTTTGTGCTTAGACTACTAATAAGTAAGTGAATAATATGATTTTTCTAATTCCACATAATTGCTTGATCTCAAGGGGCCAAAAAAAAAAAGTTCTGAATACATATTTTAGAAGCAATCCAATCTACGGTATTTAAATGCAAGCTTCGATTCAGTGAGATTTCACAGCAGATATTTTCACATTTTTTTAATAGTTTAAATAGCCTTTAACAAAACGGAGGTTATTCAGGATTCTCTAAGGTTTGAAAAGAAACATAGACTAAGTCTCTGTCACTGCTCATAGTCACTTTTTCTGTTTTGTCTGACAAATTATCATTTAAAGATATGTGAGAAGTCTAAATAAATAAATAAAAATTCCCCAAATGCTGAGACAGTTTATGGGCATTTTGCTATTAGCCACAATAAGAGCAGAATCAGACCCTCAGAACTCACTATGTTCTCAGTCTTATTTTTCTTCCTCGGAGAAATGCAACATAACACCCAGGAGAAAGATATTGGGACAATTTTTCACAAGCTACGTTCAGGCTACTTTATATTTTATAACACAAAGAAAAAGAAAATCTTAAAAAAAGAAAAAGAAAAAGAAAATGAAACAGACCTCCAAGATAATAGGAAAACAACAACAGAAATCTGTGGTCTGCAAAAAGAGACTATTTAATGAGTCTCTATTTGTGTGTAGATGCACACACGTGTGCATATATTTATGATTGTGTGGATAATTATCATTAAAAATAGCCATGTTGTGCCTTTTTAATGCAACCCTTCTCTTAACATCTCAGGCCGTGATCCTGCACTGAAATGTGTACATGCAAATTCCTGCACAGCCCTTTGATACCTATAGGCATCTTGTACCAGCCTGCCAGTCTAAAGCTGTCACGGCACTGCCATGGGGAGCAGGATGTGAATCTCCCACCAAACAAAGAAGGAAAACAAAAATTCAGCAGAGAGGGTGAAATTAAAAAAATGCTGAGTGAGTGATTCAGGGTCAGCAGCAGCAGCAGCTCCTGCGGCTGCTGCCCACGATGTCATGAGCATCTCGGCACAAGCTGGAAAAGGAAAGTCTTTTCAGTGGAGTAAAGCACAGCCCTGCTACTTTTAGATCACTTTCTTTGCTAATCACACTGACAAAACCCAACGTCAAACCCTGGAATTTATCTCCTATAAAATTATAGATACATCACTGATTGTCGGCTGCAAAGGATATGTCAATTCTTTCAGCAATTCAGTGTATAAATACACAACAGACAAAATTACTCTGGCAATTTGAGGTATTTTACTAAAATGGAAACAAAGCAACTGCAACAGACCATTAACACAGGGCTTATGTTGCTTATTTTTAAAAATAAATGGCTTAAATAAATGTCTTTGCTCCTAAACAAATTTGTTTTGCTTAGGAGAGAGTGTCACCCTTTAAAAGTGTGGAGCTAGTAACTGTCTTTACTTAAATGCAAGTTATGTATATCAGCGCAGAACATATTCAGCTTTAAAATTCTCAGTGATCTTCCTTACATTCTGCATGTAATAAAAATTATCTTAGTCTGTAATGGCATAGTTATTTAAAAAGGAAAAAGAGGGGAAAAAAAGGAAAGAGAAATGAGGAAAGAAAAAAGCCTTACTTAAAGATTTTCTGTGTTCAGGCTTTGGCTCTTTGGATTCAGTGTCTAAGCTATTCAGTAATTCGATGCTGGAGGATCTTCTGAGTTTGAACTCCAAATTTCTCGATGTAATTCTCTGTTCTTTTGGCTGGGAAAAGAATATATATATATATACATATGTGTATGCTTTTAATAAAATTATTATTTGTAAGAATGAAGGAAGCGATTCCAGAATGCCAGTACAGAAGCTCACAGACACACACAGAGCAAGTGTGCAGGGAGTATATAATTTAAGGAAAGTGTAATGCAAAATTTGTCATATGGCAGAGCTTTTATGGCCCTGACAGACTGATCTTAATTTCTGAGATAAATTCCCCTTTAAGTGAGGAAAACAAAAGTCCTGTTTCTTTAGGCTTTAGAGACCAAAATTATTTCCACATTGCAGGCTACTTCCAAATGCTGGCAAAGAGGAAGGGTGTTTAAATTGCCTTTCTGATTTAGATAGCTACAGCAAATATTCTTGCAAGCACAATTGTTTCTAATGTAATTGCAAATTTGGGGTTGAATTCTGCTGGTTTAAGCTTGGGAAGTAGTGGGGGGGCTTCTCCCTTGTTCTAATTCACTGGCAGACAAAATGAAAATTAATGGGGAAAAGAAACAAAAAAAGAATCAACAAAAGGAGCTGCTGTTTCGGCTAAACCCACATCTCTACATATGGCATTTGGTCAGGTGAGATTTAGCCATCCCAACAGCCTGGAAAGCTGCTAGGCTTTCCACACTAGTTCAAAGTTTTAGAACTGAAATAAATGACAGGGGTGAAGTAGTCATGGAGCTCTGTGTGGTGACATCCTGTCCTGCACACATGACAGAGGAGAACCTTGGCCAGGACCAGCCCTGCCCCAACCATGAGCTAGCTGTGCCCCACCAGCTGCTGCTTCTGTGGCCCTCATGGCACAATATCACTATAGCTACACTAAAAAAAATATATATAATCAAGTCTATTAGATGTTTAGTTGAATAATATACCAAAAAAAATTTTTTTCTGAGTCTCCATGGAAAACTCCACCCCAAAATCTTCAGTCGGATATCAATATCCTCACACACCCAATGAAATGCACAATATGAAGACATACATCATCAGATCAAACTTTCCTTGGCTGATTATAGCCTCAGGGTAATAGAATGTTTGTAGCTCTTTAAGGAAACAGTAGCTGTGTTCAGATTAACCCTTTCAAAGAGGCTGCAAATTCCACTGCAGCAAAACCTCTAAAAAATGCAAGAAATGGGGATATTTTTCTCTCACCAGATTCTGTAGTGAACAAGGAAAGCCAGTGCTCTCTAAAAACAAAAAAATAATTGTTCTTGGATCAGGCAGAGATAGGAGGAAGACATTTGGAATTTGTACTGAGAGTGGCAAAAAAGAAAGAAAAAGCTACAGCTGAAGCTGTTTTGGTAATTAAAAACTGTTTTAATAAAACGCAATCCTGCTTACTTCTAGTAGAAAACCCCCAGCCTTCCTGGGAGAATAACAGCAATCAGTTACAAAGGAATATTATTTGCTAGTGTTATTCTTGTGAATAAGTAATACAAAAATTCATAAAAGGCTCAAATGTATTAATAGTTCTATTGAAGATTATATACTGTAGGCTGCATAAACAGAAAATGCAGAAATTCATTAGTTATTAAGTGCTTGTGTGCTTTTACAACCCTCAGCAAGCCAATGTCCTCGTTATTTCAGAGAAATAAATGTAGCGTTCTGTTTCGAGACAAGAATCAAATGACATTTTTGTGCAACAGCGTTGTTTATCTGACATTTTTTACTAGATTTGCACACATATTTTTATGTCCTTCAGAGAAGGGAATGTCTAGCTTGCTGCTGACTGCCTAAAACCTGTAGAGATGCCTGAGCAAACGAAGTTGAAATTGCTACATCTTAATTAATAAAGGTAACAGCCAAAACAAATACATACCAATCTGTCAATTGCATTTTTGATAGCGTGGAACCAATCCAATATGAGAAAGTCGATATCCGACTGGAGGAGAAACTCATTTCCTGACACAGTTGTGATCTGGGGAGAGCATGGACACACACAGGTAAGTAAAGCACACACCAGACAGACGCTTTTCCTCTTTTCCCTCCAATTTCCCCCAAATGTTTTTTCTTTGTACCAAGAATTATCTGCTGGTATGCCGAGTTACTGAGGAGTTTTGAACCTCTGTCTGAAAACTGTTTTGAATATGTCACAACAAATGAGATATTGTCTCAGCAATGCAACCACCGAACACAAATAGTGCAAAAATAACGGGAATGTGACAAAAGTTAAGAAAAGCCAGGAAACTCAGCATGATGAGACACAGTTCAAATGAAATCAGAGCACCCTGAAAAGAAATGAATGCAATATGAGAATTATTTCCTGTCATTTGCAGTTTCCATTTCCATTTTAGTATTACTACTTTTATGTCTCATAACTCCATTCTCAAATTTTCACATTTATTATATACCTGTAACTCCAGAGTCCACTTCCAAGCATTTTGGTAAAATTAATAATTTCACATTAAAAAAAAAAAGAAAATACCATCAAAGATGGCTGCAGCAGAGTAATTAGGAGCCCATTTATCATGAAAAAAAAAATCCCCAGTTTGTCTGAATAGAAGTCGATTTACATTTTTGACCCACTCACTGGGAATATTTATCAAAAGAATATTCAATCCCCTGATAATGCTGTTTCACTGCCTAACCTAATATTTGGTGGAAATATGCATGTGTGTGCTGTTGGTCTGAACTTCTGTAAACCACTGGGATAATAATGATACATCACTTTTTATTTTACATCTATCTATCTGTCTATCTATCTATCTATCTATCTATCTATCTATCTATTTCACCAGAGGAAATCTCCAGATACTTCACACAACAAGTTGAAAGAACCATTTTACAGATGGCAGAACTGAGGCACAGATCTGGGCAGTGCTTTGCCCCAGGATTATTCAGTGGTCCTGGTGCACACACAGAGTATAAGTAGGACACAACAGCCCTCTGTGTTTGCAGACAGGTGAATGGAGAGCTACATCCCCACCACATTTTGGAAGGGACAGGAGCTCATCCTGCCAACTCTCCAAATCAGCTCAGCTCCTGCCAGCACTGAAAACAAAGTTTTTTCTTATTTTGTTATTAGAATTGCTTCTGCAACATGTAAGATCCACATTTGGGAACTGTACACTTGGGTTTCAGTGTTTTGGGGATTCAGGTTTAGTCTGCATGTTGGGATGTTCGCTGGAACATGGTATTATTCACCAAAATCTATTCAGGTTTTTTTCCAGGGAATGACTGAACATAGTGGACAATTGAGATTTCCTTCCGACCAAAGTTTGAAGAAAAGCAGAGCAAAGCCATTAAGACCTGGCATGGCCTATTTATGTAAATCCATCAACATGAAGTGCTACTGTTCGCTGCATCTCCCCTGCGTCAAGAGTTTTTATTGAAGAAAAACAGAAACAGAAGATCCTCACTAGCCTGAGTACTGCTTGCATCTTCCTTAAAATTGAAATACTACCAAGAAAAAAAACAAAAAAACCCCCAAAACAACAGCTTAATGTCTCATTAATTGTCCTATAACCCTCCCTTTATTAAGGAAATGCCTGCAAGGAAGGTTTCCAAAGTCATCAGCATTAAGGAAAATCCTGTCAGTGCAGCTTCAGCGGAGACATCCTGTGAGAGCACTGTGGAGAATGTGGGAATGGTCCCCTGGCTCGGGCTCGGGGGCTGCCTGGCTGCAGATGTTCATCCCGTCCTGTCCGCACCCATCAGGAGCAAACTCCAGCCACCCCACTGCTCTCCGTGCACATGGGACAGTTATTTGTCGGGGGGATTTTAATTCCCTTATTAGTCAACAGCCGTAATGTTAAACACTGCTCACACACCCACCCTTCCCTTTATTAAAAGGATCTAAAAAGCCAAAATTCAACTTAAGGTGAGCAGTAGAAAGGCTGACCTCCAGTTCTGTGCCCGGCTCACACGGCAAGGTTTGAGTTCAAAATGATGATATGATATCACAATTTATTAATGTATACATGCAGATATGAATTAGACTAAACAAAGGCAACAATTCAATCTAATGCCTCTCTCCCAGTATAAACAAATCATTATTAAAATTATAAAATGGAATAACATTTTCAAAGTAAGAGCAACATATGTAATTAGATTTACTGTATTTTGAAGGCTTAAAAAGGACACAGCATAGTTCAGCCTTCCGTTCAGTAAATTCAGGCTTTATTAAAATACAAGTATTCAGCACTGCATAAATATTTGCACTGTATGATATGCAAAAGAGATACTCCATTGCTAACAAGACCAAAGCAAAATACATGTTGAAAGTTTCTTTGTCTGAATGTGTTATTTTGATAATCATATATTATCAGTGTTTTATGAGCAAATCTGTAAAAACAGATCATAGAATGGAGGGATGAGAATTCATTTAAAATATACTTTCTGTAAGATATAGTTCAAGTCCTTTTCTTTCTTTCCTCAGACTAATCTTCAGAGTAACTAGACAGTTTCAAGAAGACTGCTACTGCTCTCTACAGTTTAAATGCATCCACTCCTTAATTACAGTCAGTAATTGACTTTGTTCTGCTCCATTCCAGTCATTCACAGGCAAGCAGTTCCAAAGGCTTTGGCTGGTAAATCCCATTTAATGTGCAGGTTTTCTATCCCACTTTTATATATTACCTCCTCAGGATTTCTGATAAATGGCTCTTGGAAGGGATTGCTAAACCATATTTGCACTTTGAACAATCAAATTTTCAACACCCTTGGGAAAAGACATCAGTAAAGAATGCTGGTTTTGACTAAACCTTGGGATTGAACAATTTATGATCACAGCCCTAAATGATGTATAACTAACAACAAGCAGAAATTGTTCAATATTAAGGCCTGTTAACATACCGTCCCTGTGTCAGGCACTGCTGAAATAAACAGAGGGACCAGGGAAACAAATGAAAGACAAATCTGGGAAAAAAAAGAAAATGAAATGCTCCATCTAGAGCTGCCAGACTCCATTGTGCCAGGTACTTCACTTATTTAAATACCTCCCAAAATCCCTCTCATTGTGCCATCATTTTTGCAAAGGCTACAGTCTGGAATTAGCATTACCTTACCAGGCAAAATCATGCTGCTGCTGTCAGCAATAAATACCCACGAGGGGTGACAACTGACATCAACCCTCTGGTTTGCCATGCCCTTCAGGTTGGTTATAGGAGAGCCAGGGTGCCTGTATTTTTTTTGNATACAGCACCTTAGAAAAATTATTTAAAAGGCTGAATATGTTCACATAGTAGTTTTCCACTGAGCTGTAGTACAGTCCTGCTGCTAAGCATTGATCCTCTGACAATATGGGCTCACCACAGGTAAATGTGTGTTAAATTCAATGCACTGCTGGGCTGCCAACACCGTGTGGGAAGTGGTGAGAGGGGCAGGTGTGAAACACTTTTTCTGATATTCTATTTATGGCTTATTAAAGGGTTTCTCTTGTCACCTTATAAAGCTGCAAATGGAGGGTTGAGCTTCTTTTGCATGTCACCCTAATGATGTACCAAGGTGGCGTTCAACAAGATCCTATTTTATTAAACAGAAAGATATCCTTACAATTCTAAGAAATACAGAACACTGTGTCTAATTAATATCTTTACCATTTAATGTTACATAAATATACTTTAGATACTACCCAAGATCAACAGTTCTTAAAAATCCTACAAATGATATATTTTTCCTGTGCCAGGTTGTGCACTGGGACATACTACAGTGTCAAGCACGGCTGTGTTCCTCTGAGACTTCCAAGCCTTTACAGATCACCTAGATCACCTTTTGAAACACGTCTCAGAGACTGTTCCAATTCAGAGTATACTTATATACACCAATGGAAAACAGGAGATAAACCCCAGAAAAGTGCCATGGGATAAGCCCATGGTCTTCTGTCCATAGTTTTTCTGCAAAGTTGGGTCTGGGTACTGCTGCACTGCTGTGAAAAATGTCTCCTTCATGGTATCCCTCTGTTTCATTACCAGTGTACATTTCTATAGATACATTCTTACATTTATTTTAGCTGCAGAACAGGAATGGAGGCAATTTTAGCAATCCTACTGATAGGCACTCTATGGAGATATGGGAAAGGGCCATAAATTCACACAGCAAAACAAAAATTCAAACCCGTCTTACTGATTCACCAACTTCAAAGTGTATTTATGCATCTCTGGTGGTTAGAACTATTATTTGCAGCGATGAACTATTTTCAGACAATACCAAGAACAAACCTTAACACAGGAAGTGAAGAATCCTGTGGGGAAGGAGAAATGCAGCAAAAAACCTTAGTCTGTACCCTGCAGCAAGCAAAAGGGAGTAGAGTGAGCAGCTTGGGAAGTGTGTGGCTCATGTATAGCTCATGTACGGTCACCAAAAAACCATCTCACAGTTCTTATTTCAGACAAATACTGAAACAAGTCATTGTTCAACTCCCTCTGAAACTGGGACATCAAGAAAAATTGCTGGACTATTGGGGTGAAGCTTCATATAACCTACCCCAATGGTTCAGTGTTGGATTATTGGATGCTTTTGGAGCATAGAAACTTCAGCAGTTGCTAATCCAGTTCAAGATTCAGTGCAGAAAACCAAAATTTTGATGCCACCTGGGACTCACACAGCTTGTGGTGAACACTAAGTGATTTAAACTTGGATTGACAGATACCTCTGCGTGCAGAAATTCAATAAAATGTGTTCCTCTTGTTGCACTGTGCATTGGGATTGCTGCCCTTGATATGTGTCGGAAAAAAAGGAAATGTGAGTCGCTGGAGCATTTCTAGCTCCAAAGCTAACACTCTTCCCCCTTCCCACTGCTGCCTTCATCTCACCTTGCTCTCTCACAAAGTGGTGATTTTTTTCCTGATCATGTTAATCAACCTGATTTCCCATAATGAAGAGGAATCTGGGCTTTTCCCTCTATTTTCCTGAGAGATTTTTGCAGGATGGGATCTATCCACCCAGCCCATGTTACACAGGACATGCCACTCTCTCCATCGGCATGGCAGCCACCAGGGCTGGGATGGGGTGGTTGTGAAAGGAGTCAAAAAGAAAGGAAAAAAATTAAGAAAGAGAAAGGAAAGAAGACTAGGAATTTTCTCTCTCTAAACATTAACTCAAAAAATCATTAGAATATAACTTGAGAATAAACACGTAAAACATAGATACTCATGTGTCCGCACACCCAGTAGAAGTAGAATTAATTAAAGTTGGGAGACACTACATTCCTTAGTGGTTTAATTAGCTGGATTTGAATTAAATGGGGACAGAGCTAGGCAAGTTTTTAAAAACATGTCCAAAGTCTAACTGCATTTCTGGAAGTTGATCTTAAATTCTTTCTCACAGATTATCCAGTCTCTTGGCCATGTTTATGCTGAATGAGTGAGCAGCCGAAAGGATAAATAAAATATCTCTCTGTGCTGTACCGTGAGCTGAGTCTAATAGGAAAAAAATGGAAATAAAAGGAAAAAAAAGGATCAGTATTGAGCTGCATTATATTTGTACGGCATCATGTATCCATTCTATGATCCAGTCTATCAAACAGAGGTAGTCATGGTTATGCTGATAGTAAAATTACTTAAAGGACTCTAAGATTTTTATGACTACCAAAGAAATTTCATTATCAAGCAGATTGTCTGTCTCATATTACAGTCTGGCTTCACCCATCTAGCAGTCCTTTGGATGTCGAGCAAAGTTAACATTGAAGTGATGGGGAAATATCAGCTTGAGAGAAAAGGTCTTCAACCAATCTTTCAAAAAAAATGATATTTGTTAAAAAATTTGGTGAGAAAGTATCTGCCTTGTGTTCCCAATGTTGCTAGATGTTAAGTAAATATATGCTGATTGCAAAAAAGTTGCTTTGGCAACTCTCTTATTAAAATGCATTTGTAACCCCCATCTGTCATGAAAGTTTTGAAAAGTTTGTTTACTTTGGAGAGCCGCCTTATCCAGGGTTACCCCGGCATACAATGATAGCAGTCTTCAGAAGTTGTGTGAGGAACAAGCCACTAGGGATCCATTTTTGTTTTAATTGGCACACACAAACACTTTTCTGGTCTGTCAAAAAGATCAAGCTAATATGCATGGCGGGTGTTATATTCTCAGCTTTTGGGAGTAGTAAAGCTCCCTTTATTTAAGTAATTTAAATGATAGACTGCAAAAACTTTGCAAGTCAGAAAAATGTTTTATACTTTCTTTGGGAATATTTGTTTTAGGCAACAGAAAATGTTCTACATATCTAAAGATGTTGAACCTTATGTTTTAATTACCCTGGTTTTTTCTGACTCTGTAAAAGTGACTGTGAAAACCAAGGATTGCAAAGAGGCAACAAACAGATCCTGTGTTTTCACAACTTCTGCAATATTAGACATTGTAAGACCAAGTGCTGCCAGATGTTTTTAAGATATTTGCTCAATTGTGTTGCCTTGTGGTATGACTGATTTGCCCATCCATTCTCTGAGACCCTTTCTGGGGCTCATCTCATCAAAACAACCTGCTTATATACAATATGTTGTTTTTTAGAGAAATTAAACTAGTGCTGACATTATACACATCAATTACTCTGAAACGAATTCAACATTCTCAAACTTGGGGGTCAAACTGACAAGAAACAATAAATTTTTAAATAAAACTATATTGCACCAGTGGAGAACAAATAATATTTTTCATGGTGAATTCCTGGGACTAAGTCCTTCAACATAATTTAGTAATAAATTAATGAATTCTGGGACTGTTAAGAAGAAGAAAAAAATCCTTAAGCCTAGTTTCCCTTCTGCTGTGCCATGAACTCATAGTATACACTGGTTTCTGTTGAATTACATTAATACTAACAAGGAGAGAATAAGATTCTCTATCTGCATTAAGAGACAAAACTTTTCCTTTCTTTACTGGCCATGAAAAATCTCAGTTACAGAAGAACTGATTTTTATTGCTTTTATGAAAGAAACTGAACCAACAGCAGATCATAATTGAAGCTGATTAGGCCCTGAGACACTAAAATTTCTCCTTTGATTTGAAGAGGAGCTCAGGGTGGGTGTCCACAGAGCTTCTCTGGAGGGGGAAAAGTCCAGGGGAACTGGGATGCTGTCACTGATTTCCCTTTTCCACCCACCAGTCCAGGTCTTATTTCTTGCTGCCATCAGAGGTGTGTGAGAGAAAAGCACATGCTTTGTTGTGTGAGCAAATAAGACGGTAAGGAAGAGCAAGTACTCCCTGCTAAACATTCAGGGAACACACTGGGAAGTGTTTCCTGCTGATCTGCTATGCTGGTATTATGTCCTTTGCAAGACAGTTGGAATACTGGGATTGGCCTTTGAAAAACAGGGTTTTCCTTCAGAGGGTAAAGAGCAGAAAGGGAAACGTGAGACAGGCAACAGATGACCATCCTGGATGTGAGCCACTTGTGTTCAGCCTGCATGTCCCCCCTGCCCATGCTACCCTCTGCTCCAGCCCCATGGATGTGCTGCCCTCGCCTCGGAGCAGCACAGAAGGACTTCTGACAGCCTTTAAGCCAAAGTCAGGGGAGATGGGAGTCAACAGACTTAGGGAGTGAAAAAGAAGTACCCCCAAAACTGGCAACAGCAGAGAAGCAGAAGATAATAATTAAGACACAATTCAGTCATGTCTGTGCATAGTGGGAAGTCGGGGAATAGACAATTGCACATTTTGTCCGCAGATGAAGACTAGAGGCGATGTATGAATACCTACTGCAAGCTACTTTTCTCCTTGGGGTAATATTTTACTGTTATTGCCTTTGCAATCTGAAGCCATATATTACATAGCCACACACACAGATATTGGCAATGGTTTCTCAGAGAAGTCCTGTCTTTCTTCGTTTTACCAGCTGGACAATACCTAGTGATGAATGGTCCTCCTGTCCAATTTTATATGCATTTTATAACACTTTATGATGTATGTGAGTGAGACTCAACATGATAAGTCCTTGTAACAAACAAAAATATCAAAGGAAGAATGAATGCTCTGCTTTCAGAGCAAGCAAAGATATATATTTAAAATATATATGTGCTATGTGTAACGCTTTCATTTTGTTGACTCTTATTTTAGCCAGAAATTTATTCATCAGCAGCAGAGCATTTCACAGCTACATTATTTGCAGGAAGAAGGCAGTACTGGCTCTTAGTATTTCATGTATGGACACATGTCTCCTATTAATAAGTGCTGAGATTGCACAATAAGAAAAAAAGAGATGTTGCTATAAGTATCATTATACTTGTAGTAACGTATTTGGCCATGATTATAAGTGTTTATAAAACTTTCAAGAATCGTTCCTTGTCTACTTACACTAATGAGAACACCTGTTAAGTTTAGAGCTGCCCAGGCTTATTTGCATTGAATTCAGGTTTTTGCATACTGTACATCACTTTTTGAAACAATTAAATGTTTACAGAGAAATATAGCTAAAAGAAGAACAGCAGCTTGAATGCCCTCCAGCCCAAGTCAATGCTAATCCTGGTTTGTGTGAAAAGCAGAAACCTGCTGAATTATAATACTGACACAAATTCAGTGAGCAGTGAACAAAGGTGTACCTGCAAATCCTCTGATAGCAGATGTTTCTTGTGGGGATTGGTACCCGCTGTTGAGTAAAGCATCTCTTAGACATGAAACAGCAGTACTGAATGAGATTTTCATTGTTATATTTACTGTTTTATTTTCATTTTGATAGTTTCTTTTTCTTCCGCCCCCTCCCCAGTTACTCAGAACTTCTCGGTGTACTGAGCATGTAGAACATGTGGTCATTCTCCAATATAGCTGTATATGTTATTTTACTAACTTGCCAAAAGCCAGTGCAACACCACAAGATTCCTCCTACTGCTTGAGATCCAAGATATCTCTGCAGTAAAGGTTTTTGTGGCCTGGGGCAAAGAGGCAGGAGGTCCCTTTCTATAAAAACCGGTCTGCTGAAGGTAAGTGCAATATCCTGCTGTGACAGGCCATGCCAGCTATTGTTTAATAACAATGTAAAACATCAAAGTTGGTCCATGATCTGAACACATACTCTGCCAGCTGTGTCAAGTTCCTAAGTGGTGCAGGCAGGAAAAGATACTGGTTATTATCTTCCTTTGCATGCAGGGAGCAAACAATGCATAACATCTTGGGTTTGCCTGTTTCCATCCTTATTTGTATGTAAATATTAGGAAAAGCTAAGCAGGATGAAAAATGTTTTGAACAGGGCTATTACATCCATTTAAGAAAACAAACATTTTCAACTACAACAGCTGAAAAGAGTTCTGTTTTAAAAAATTAGTGCTTTAATGAAAATCATGCTATTGAGATTCAGGACAAAGATGAATACATTTTGTCACCTATCTGAGCTCTAGTTGCCAAGGAGTCACAACCTTGTGAGAAAACTTTCATTGGTAATATCATTCTTAACTGTGCATAGAAGAATATGGATATTTCAAATCACAGAATCTCAGAATGGTTTGGGTTGGAAGGGACCTTAAAGATCATCTTGTTCCACACCCCTGCCGTGGGCAGGGACACCTTCCACCAGACCAGATTGCTCCAAGCCCCATCCAGCTTGGCCTTGGACACTTCCAGGGATGGGGTGTCAGTGCAGTTCCCAAACCATTCTTAGACAGTTTTGATATTTATTTCATTGGTGATTGAAGTTATTTTAAGTAATAAGCAGGACCACAATATAGATAGTATGGAGACAGAGTTTGATTCAAAGAATAATACCTTCTAATTTTTGAAAATATAAATTCTTGTAATCTGAAAAAAAACCCCAAACCTGGAACTTTGTATGTCTCCAGATTGTTGTGATAGTCTCAAGCATTGGAGGATCCTTGGATTTTTATTTAGTCATTTTGGAACTACACTGACAGCACTGGAACTGCACTGGCCTTTAAATTTATCAGCTGCTCTATGTGGCAGTTTAGTAATGACAGAAGGTTACTCATAATGTTATTTAAAAATAACTCATAACCAAAGTATCAAATTATCTTTTCACAATAGGTGTCTAAGGAGAGTTTCTCTAGGGAGGTAGAATACAGCTCACAACTCAGGAAATTTCTTACACTAACTGAATTGATCAGCAAGTGGTCATTGGGTGAAAAACTTGAAAAACTACAGAAACATTTGTATGTAGCTCAGAAACAAGAGAACATACTTGGATCAAGTCTGCAATTTTAAGAAATACAGTGAAATTAGGAAAAAATATAAGAAACACATCTTCTCTCTAGAACTCAGAGTTTCTGGGATATACAAAATGCAGAACAATAAAAGCAAATACATTATTTAACAAAATATCTATAGTTTTTGCAAGTATCTGATTTTTTTTAATGATGTAGGCTTTTCTTGTGTATTAGAACATGATGTACACTTTGACATCTGTCAGTCAAGCTTCTGGCTATCACACTGGACAATCTGGAGGGATGCACCACAATGTGATGTGGCATGCAGAAAATTTGAAAAACTCCATTTTTCCAAAATAAAAATCACATCTTCTAGTTTTAAATAGACAAAATGATTGCAAAATATTTGGCCATCAAGACTGTAAAGATTGAGGTTGGATAATCAATAACGTTTGTGGTTGAATTACCCACTGATAACAAGTAATTTCCTGCTATTCGTGAGGGGAATTGGGAAGTGGATTTTGGGAATTTGGCAGACACTCTCTCTCTTTTCTAAATATGCTGTGTCTGAAAACCTGATATTCATTTCTATTGCAAGCCTTGGGATAATGCAGTACAGGCCAATGCAGGTTTGGGGTGACAGCTCGTTCAGGAACTCCAGGATCTAAATATAAGGGAAACCAAAAATACACAAAATTATGGAGCCAAGGAATGGCCGGGTATTTGGGGGTTGAGTCCTCCGTGCCATAAGCATAAGACTGTATTTATCTGAATCCCTTCAACACCATTATTGTTTCTTCATTTATTGTCACTAATAAATGTACAGTACACATGGCAAGGAAGTGGAGTGGTTTAAAACACATTATGGACTCCTTGTTCGAGGGTATCATCTTTGCATGTTAATTCGAGCACTGTGGATGATGTGCCAAGAGTCTCATGGTCATACAGCAACCCAAAGTGCAGATACACAAGGGTTGTAACCCAGGCATCACCCCACAGACCCCTGACCCACACATTCCTTGCCCTCCTCACCATGTTGCTAGAAATCCTGAGTACATTATCACTCTCAGCAAAGTCAATGGCACATGACAACTGAAAAGCAGCATCCCATCAGTAACAGATACTACACTGAAAGGCAAAAGAGAAAGTCTTAAGGAAACTGGAATTTCAGGCTTGAGTTTCTGACAGTGTTATGTTACCCTGTCTAATGACCTAATCCTTGCACCGTTCTCCTACTACTAAGATATTTAAGAAAGCTCTCAGATTCTTGATTCTGACAAAGAAAACTCGTAAGTTACTTCCCAGTGATTTGGGGTACTAATTCATGAGACCAGAGCTAGAAGAGCTGACTCTACTAGTCATGTCTATGAGCAAAGACAAGCAAGTTTGAACTATAAACAGAACCAATTACATTACCATTTCCCAACACTTTCAAGAATCAGACTTGAAGCTTTTATTTGTTTCGCAAAAAAAATGTGATCTGCTATGCTAATAAGTCTAAAAATTGATTAAAAGGAAAACATTCAAAGCAGAACCTGGCAGCACAGCTTCTTATGTGCTTCCCTTTCATCTGCCGGAACACATAGCCCTGATTCAGCAAGGTACTTCATTAAGCAATAGGCAACGTGCAGAATCTGAGTGCTTGAGCTGTTTTCAGTCACAAGAGTGAAATGAGCCAATCAGCCTGAGCAAAAAATAGCAGAAAAGTTATATTTATTCACAGAGTGAATATTTCAGGGAACAAAAGATATGTTAGTGACAGTCAGTAAGAGCTGCATGTAAATTAACAGCAGAACCACAAGAAATAAAGTTAGCTGTCACTTGTAAGCCTAACAGGAAAAGAAAGCTATACCTTTCAGCACAACTGAGAGAAAAGAATACCTCATCAAGGAATTCGAGAGGGAGAAAACAAAAAATAACTACAAAATAACCCCTGCCACCTATTGGTTCCTTCACTATTAGAATCAAAGCGACACTACTAAGCTTGTATATTTACTTGGAGACCATATTATCAGAAATTTTTTTTTTTTTTCCTAACGTTGGCTATATTAGTAAAAACACAGTCAGGATACCTTGAAAATAATGAGAGGAAAATAATAGCTAAGTAAGAAATTGTATCTAGCTTTCAGCTAAACTCTTATATTGCCAACAATCTCCATAACTCACTCTTTTTTCTGAGAACAGACGAACTGATTCTCTATCACAGCCAAGCTCATAATGTCTGAGATTAACTAGAAGTCCCTCACTTAGAGGATGACCTTATGAAGTATTAAGTCATAAATTAGATACTGCCAGAACTTGAGAATTAAAAGAAAAAAAAAATTGCTGAGAGTTTTTAGGTGTTTAGAAATTCAATTACATTGTTTCATCTCCCGTTGAAACGCAAACCCACGGGCTAAAAGAACAAAAACACGACATATCTAAAAAAACTAGTGAGACATATTAAAATAGGTGAATATTTATCAAACCCCTTGCTTAACAAAGGAAGGGGACTGATATCCATGTTATTTGGAAAGCTGCTTTTATCGACAGAGAGAACAGGATCTGAGTTTCACGCTTAACTCCGAACGATAACTCATCCCCAGTTTTTGCTGCCTTTACTCGATGACAGGTCATTCACCTCACTACTGTCATGCGTTACAGAAATTAGCAACCAAGCAAATGAATCAAGATCAGTCACTACGATTGAACTTGCTCATTTGCCTCTATGCTCTATTTCCTACCAGAAACCCATTTGCTGCATCACAGGACCAACTTCACAGCTGACACGGAGCAAGAGAGCCGGAGAACCCTGTGAATTTTCCCAATGTATCAGACTTACAGAAACACCTGTGCTAAATAACTTTGTGCTGAGCTACTGTGAAAAGCTGCAGTGTTAAGTAGCAATCACAGTTTCTGATTTTTCACTGAGCTGGTTACTCTTCTGCCAGAGTCCTCCGAGCTGTCATGCAGAGCGTGAATGGTCCCCATTTTAATCTAGTTGCCTTTCTCATTATTTAAATCATTAAATTTCTAAATTTCTTTATTTATCTTGAAGTATCATTATATCAATACAATGGGAGTTGAGCAGCAGTTGATCAAGTTTAAAAAGATGTTTTTAAATGCCTTTAATTTCTGAATTGAAACCGTTCATTCACTGACTACTATAAGAAGATAAGAGTGGTTTAAGAAAATCTGAGACATTTGATTTGATAGAGATTTAGAAGTATTATTTCTCTTCTTTAAAAATATCCCAAATACATCATATAAGAATAAAATTACTGTAAAATTAAATAAACTAGAAAGTTGCTGTCAACCCATCCCTTATTAAGGACTGAAGCATTTATGTGAGGAAAAGCTCTGATTTCCATTTTACAAGGAAAGAATGCCTTTAAATCTACACAAGAACTTAAAAAAGATGCATTTGCATGGATACAGAGCTCATTACAGGCTTTAAGTGTGTTAATGATTAGATGGAAAACTTGTTCAAACAAATTATTGCCTCTGGTAGTGAAAATCAGAGCGATAGTAAAGCTCTGCAAGCAGGTAGGGAAAGTTACAATTAGGTTTATTCAAGGAGTTGCCCTTCCCAGAGTGGTAAATTGAAAGAGTCCCAGGTCTGGGAGAAAATATGAAATACCTGCACATGCCTTCATACCTGGGGGGAAGAAGCAGGTAAATCCACATGCTGTTACTCATGGCAACATCAAAAAACCTTTTACATCTTTAACTCCTTCACATGTGTTTCCTTCCTACACAAACCACTCTGCAGTTCTTGAGTCCAGGAAAGTGGGAATTGAGTTGCTGCTAATAAGGATTTATCTGTAGTGATGTTTCCATCAACATGAGTGGAGACTGGAGAGAGGTGTAGATGCTCCACTCAAGCTGGAGTGAACCTAAACCAACATTTGCTTAGCCAAACCTTTGGAAACTGGGAGAGGAAATAAACCAAAAGTTGTTAAAAATTTACTACTGTTGGTTTTAAGCAAAATTTTAAGTATTTTCTGATTTTCCCCAGACTCCAGGCAGGCATACACAGCTCATGGTATTTAAATGAAGCTCCCACAACATTTTGTGGCAACACGGTATTTTATGGGAGCGAATGCAAAACACAGCAGCAGCACCACTGTAAACTTTGAAACATTTCAAAGGATATCAAGCCCAAACTATGCTGCCAATATAGTTTTAAGTACAACGTAGCGAGCTAAATTATGCAAGCAACCATTTCTCACGCGAGTAGTTCCAATGATTTCAGACAAGGGTGATATCTGTGATGAAGGCTTGCAGAAGAGGATGCTCAGAAAGTATAAAAGAGAGCATTTTCCAGTGCAAAGAAGGTAACAACACCCAGACTCATGTTTAGGTAGGTTTGCCTGCGCTCTAGCGATTCGCCTTTCCTATGTGAACTGTGTTTCAAATCTATAATTCATATAAAGCGAGAATTTCAGTGTTTTTCTTTCACTAAAGAGCCTATTGTGAATGGCCCCAGGACAACTCCCCCAGCCAGGTAATTTAAACTGCAGAAAAGATAGGCAGAGACATTATTTTCAACAAGGTCCCAAGGTGGCTTTCAATTCAGAAAAACAATTGACTGATGTTTCTCTGTTTGCTGCCAGGAAGCTCTATGTAGTATTTCTAGAGCTTTTTCTCTACTCTACCCAACATGTGGGCTCAGTGTCAAGCTGTGAGTTTGTAAATCTTTTTCAGCACTTACCAGAGCTCAACATGAATTATGGTATTGCCAAATCTGCTTTATGCAGCTTTTTTACACAAGAAGAAATGTACGATTTTATGGTCAAAAAGAAACATCTACATGCCTGCAATGGGAAAATGCAGTCAGCTGGGATTGAACCCCAGTAAAAATATTTCCCCCTGATTTTGATTCTTTACCACCTTCAAACTTTGGAAACTTCTGAGCTGTCAAGCTTTTCTTGGTGCACATGGTATTTCTCTGTACCTTTATTAGCTATATTAGCTAAGATTTTATTAACTAAGACTTTATTATCTAAGATTTTATTAACTTAATGCCCATTTGAAAAATCCCTGCTACTTCAGAGGAATGATTTGCCCTAGAATGTGTGCTAATTTTTAATAAAATACCTTCCTATTTGTTGAGGAATAGTTAGCACAGGAGATAAATCAGCCGTTTTGTTGAGGGCTAATAAACTTTGTGCGTGTGCATGTGTGTGCGTGTGTGAGTGACTTAATACCATTATAATAATATTATATGGCAGGCAAAAATATAATGAAAATGATAATTTGCCAAAAAGATTTAAAAAACACTGAGGTGTTACCTATCAAAAGTTCTCCTTCTGTCTATGATACAGCACAGATTGCAATCGTGACAGTAAATCTGGTGCTATTGTTAATGCCATGGCACTTTGGTTTTTGGCTTGCTTCAGTCCAATCTGTGACATGCTTGTGAATATCTTTCTTCTGTTCTGTCTGTATGGCATATGGATTTCTGGGATACAACGTCAGACCTATCCACATAACAAGTGTTCAGAGCACCTTATCATTTTAAAAAGCCAATTACTCAAAAAGACAAATGTGAAATGTTTCACATTTAATGATGAGCAAATCTGCAAAACAAATGCAATTTTGCTTCATTTGAAAAAGTTTAGTTTAACTGTAAATATTGCAATGGAGTCCCTAGCAATACACACCATGGGTAGGGACAGGCTCATTTTATGCATATTGTACATCATCACTGTCACTTAAATCTGCAAGATTTTCCATGCTAAGTTGTTTTAAATAAATAGAAAGAAATGAGATACAAAAGAGTGAAATATATGCTTCTGAATAGACTGTAAAAATGTCACTGCTAGTACTGAGCATTGGACACTTAAAAAAAAAATATTTTGAAAGTCTCTCCCAAAAAAACGAAAACTGCATATGTCTACAGAGGTAAAGGTCAGTAATGAAACAATTAACAGCAAAAATACCAATCCATTTTTTAGAAATATTTGTCAATATATAAAGAATGTTTTGTACTACACAGAAGTGCTCAATTAATCCTGGTTTAGTGGCCGTATGTCAGATTCCCAGACTGAAAGGATGTCAGCTGAAGCACTTAAATACACACAGGTTCAAAAGCAAGATTTTGTAAGGACTTCAGAACGGTAGAAATTTGCTACTTTCTGCTGCAGTACTAATAGAGTTCATGATTCAATTAAATTCTTAAAAAATTCTTTAACTACTGCAGTCAAAATACAGAACAGTGGATTCTTTTTTAAATGAAAGGCTATAGGTATATATTTATATCTTCAAGTCTGAAAAAATTATAGACACACATAGACCAGCCACTGCTACAGAAAATGTCATGATTGTCAGTTATCTAAATTGTAGGTGATGGGTAACAGGGAAGGAATTAAAATGGTTATTGTTAAGGTAGGAGCATATTGGGCTAAAAGGCAAGGAGAACAGTGATATTAGTGGGAGTATTTGACTCAGCAAGGCAAATGGATTTATGGGCAATATTTAAAATACATGGGAAACATATAAACAGATTTTAATATTGGAGATTTTTGTGACTAATTTGATTTTTAAACCCCTTGCACTAAACTGAGAACACTGGTAACAAAATACTCCAGAACATGGGAAACTGAATGCAGCTGGCACTGGTAATTTTAGAAGAAACTAATCTTGATATTTATAACATCATGTAGCAAGCGGAACAGTTTTACCATGCTGGGAATGTTGAAATACAAAAAAGTTCACCTTTCAGCTATTGTGTTTTAGCTCTATTCCACTAGAAAAAAGAATCAGAAATCAGCTGTTGCAATGCAAATATTAAGAAAGTTTATTATGATATATAGCCATGGAGATACCTTTTTTTAAACTGCCTGTACATGTATTGTATTTTATATTAAATTTTTGTAATCCAGCTCAGAGACTTAATATATACAGCTGAAAAATCAGTTCATAAATTATATTTAGAAAGCCAGAAAATATGCTGAGCTACAACATTAGATAAGAACCTTGTTTTAAATACATTCCTTTTAGTAATTTTTTTTTTTTTAGCCTTCAATTTAGGGTTTGATGTTTTTACCTGTAGAATGTCAGATATAATGAACTAATAACTAAAACATATAAAAGGATATTTTACCCTTAATCTTGGAAACAGCTGTAATAATAATTCCCCAAATACTTTTTTGCCATTGCTGCACAACAATAAGCATGTGTACATATAAACCTGCAATTCAGCTCACAATTTCATTATGGTATTTAGTTTCTACAATTTTGGATTGTAAGGGGAAAATAAACATTCACAAAACATAACAGACCCAAACCATTTCATAAATTAAGCTGTATAACATATTTAAATCCTAGTGATTTACATCAGAGGGTAATTTTTACCAGTACCTTTAATGTTCAGGAGTAATGAAGATAGAGGGATAAGATGTTTTAAAACATAGGACTTTACTAAATGCAGAGATTTTAATTTGCAGGGGACTGTGCAAGCTTTTAGCCTGCTTTTATAGTACGTGTTTTTGTTTTTCTGCTTCTCCCTTGCACACCCACTCACCAACTTCAGTGCTGCGCCGCAGATTTGAATGAAGTGAAAAGCTCAATGGGTAATTGTCAAAATACTTTCATTTCTCCCACTTTCACAGAAGAACCAAATAAAGGCAGGAGAGTCTCCCGCTTCCCACAAACACCCAGAAATCGGCAGCATTCCACCTGGAGCTACCAAAGAGCACAGCTGAGCCTCCCAGATCACATCTCCTTTTTTTTTAATCCCAGAAATACACCTTGAAAGCAAACGCGTTTCTCTCGAGTTTCGGGAGCTGATGTCAAAATTGCCCACCACCTAGTTCATGCAAAAATCTGTTTATACATGTTCTCTCCCTCTCTTCTGGTATTACAGAAAAGAAATGTCAGTAATAATCAAGCGAGGGTGCTGAATTAAAATCTGAAATCGCTAACAAACCGATCTGTACAAAAGTGTCAGTGTTAAGATTTCCAGACTGGGGGTTGTGCGACAGAACGAGGAGCTCAGACAGAAGAAAACAGCTCTCCACTCCAGTACTTTCACCCCGTTAATCTCACATGTGCTTTGCCACGGATTTCTTGCTATTTTATTTTTAACCTCTGCTACCTTGTGGGAAGTGGGCTATTCCAAGGGTGCTCGCAAGCAAAGCTCTGATTTTGCAGATGGATGTAAAGCACTGTTAAATGAGAGGTTTAAGAAGGACTTTTTCAATTTACTTTGAGCTTAATCTGAAGTGGTTTAATCACAGCTTGTACACATCTTCTTAAAAATTGTTCTAAGGCGGGGAAGAAGTAATAATCATGTAGGAAATCATCGTGACAGATGCTGGCTCCCATGTTCCCATTTACACTTTTAACATCACTAATGAAAACCTATCTGGGCAATACCTGTGTCAGAGAGGTGTCAGGTGGTCATTTGGCACAAGAGAATAGGAAGAAATCAGAGCAGCATTTTGAAAATGACTCAATTTTTTTTCCCCTCCTTTTTTTTTNTTATTCTAAAATTTCTTTCAGTTACATTTCAAAACACTACAGTTGGGATCTCCTTGCCAACCTGAGATGGCATAAGCCTGGGTAACAGAACAAAATGTGAGAAGGTCCTTCTGTCTTTAACGCCTGTTCACCAATGAATCAGCCTCCAATTAATCTGTTTCTTCAGTAGGAGTTTAATAAAAGTCAAGCACACACATGTTCAGTCTTGTTTAGTATTAAAGCTGTGTTAACATTATCTGCCTAGCCAGGTCAAAAATCTTATAGAATTAAATGCCAGAAACCATTTCAGAATTTTAAGGGCTTTACAATTTTCTGTAAGTAATTGATTATGCAAGGCAGGATAGTTTAAATTTAAAACAGGATAGTGATGAGTGTGATGTCACTTTTCATTACATATTTCATAAAAGTTTGTTTCATGGCCAAACTACACATAAAACCTGACTTATTAGATTTGCTATTTTGCATTTTTGCGAACCAGAAAAAAAGAATTAATAAATCAACAACCCAGATTTCCTTTCCGCATCATGAAGTAGAAACTGAGTAGGTTGTGCACATCCCAAATTTCCACACTGTCTGTCAGGGCTATCTGCTAAAATCACAGACTAGATTTTGTCCTACTCGGCTGTTCCTCTAATTTGGCTTGGACAAGAAATGTATTATAATACCAGGACTATACTGTATTACCCCCTGGGTAAAGTGAACCTACCAGACCATACAAAGAGTTAAATAATCACAGTCTTGAGTTAGAACATGCCTATAACTAGTCTAGGCAAAGAATTTGCTTGGTAATAAGTGAGGAAAGTCCGATCTCCAAATAAAAACAGTCTCTTTCTATTGACTAAAGTTCTGCTTATCACCATTCAAACATGCCTATGACTTCTGATTGACAAAAAGAAAAGGTTGAGGAAGAAATAAAAACAGGAAAAAAAACCCCAACATATTAATGTTGCTGTGAAAGGGTGGAGCACATCACCAACTCTGTCCTTAAAATCTACTCTACATATCCCAGTTACAGCACTGAAGACACTTATTCCAAAGAAAGTTACAAGCAATTTAGTTCCTGCTGCCACCAAATGTTCAGCTGAAAATGTGGTTCCAGGCATTGTGTGGCATGCTCAGTCCCCTCTCAGGCACCCTCTGCTACTGAGAGGAGAGAGGTGGTCTTAACTTTTCCGCTGCTCCATCTCCCTTTTCACCGCTTCCCTTCCCATGGCTGAGAAACAGCTGTACTGCAGAGCTCTCTATCCATCTCTACTCCATTCTCCTCAATGGAGTATCAAATGGAGGATCAAATAAGCAGAGGCATATTTTAATGACATAATGTAATGCATAACATAGATGATAATGTATAGCCCCATGGAGCCTCAGCACCCGGGTCCCTCAGCCTGTGCTAATAACCACCTCCAAGCAGGAATTAAAAAAAAATCTAAGAAGAAAAATTCAAAGGTCTTTGGTCGAGATACCATCATTTCCAGGTATAAGGACAAAGAGAAAGAAGAAAAGTTGAGCTTGTATGTTTAAACAGGGTAGTTCATAACATCAAGTTAAGCATCTTCATAAGTTTTAAAGCATAGTAAACATACAGGAAAAAAAAAGGCTAAAAAGGGAATCACGAGGGACATGAGAGAAGGGGAAACAAAAAACAAAAAAAGCCATTAAAAATAGAGCCACAGAAAAGTAGGGATGCTTATAGCAGTGGAGGACAGCCAGCATTAGATAAACAAAACCAATTTTGGAAGTGGCACAGTAAAAATAGGTCAGTACTACATATAAGTAGAAATTAATATGATGGAAATGATTTAACAAGCCAATATACTGTACTCTGTACAGTGCCATGATCATTAAACTGGTGAATGGGTGCTAATGTGGTAGAAGGAAAGCAATGCATAAAAAGTCAAATCAATACGGCAAGAACAGACCAGCAGGAGAGCAGAAATAAAGACAATCGAAAACAACAGTGCTCTTAGTACAGCTGCCCTATAAAATAAAACTGATCAATATACAGGTAGAGGAACAAGCAGTGTGTCACAGTGCACTGAAATACAGGCAGATATCAGTTTAACAAAAATATATATTAAACTCAGTTTGTTCTGTCAGTGGGGTCGAACTGGCTGAGCAATTCACAGGATGGAAGAACAGAGCACTGCACCACTAAAGCAAACAATAACATAAAAACATCAGACAAATATAAAAATAAAGGGAAGCAGCCCTGCTAGCTCTTTTAGCCTGGCAAGCTTACACTCAGCAACTTTAAAATGTACAAGTTTCTGTTACTTTTTAATAAAAACATGATTAGACTAATAATTTTCAGTTCCCATGACATGGACATCTGGTAGTCGTGACTAATAGAAAAAAGGCAGATGTCAAAGAACTTTAATTATGACCTCAAATGACTCTTAATATTCTGTTATTTGGTTTGTACTAACAGAAATTGAAGTACAACAGTTCTGAGATGTGAGCAAATGAGAACTATTGGACATACTGCTTTTATACTGGCTTTATTCATATTTGCACCTAAAATTAGTTCCTCTATACTTACATTGGCAACTGTTAAAACCTTTCCTTTGAGATCTCCAGATTAAAAGCATATTGTAATTTTTTCTATCCCTACATTCTTCTTTACTCATTGAGTTGCATTGCAATAAACCATTTTTCTAGTGTGTTTTTGATGTAAATAAATTTTAAATGAAAATTTTGTAACTAAACCACTTGGCTTTCAATAGAGACCATGAAAATATAAAATAATTATTATTAAAAAAAATACATGAACTGAATGTTGTGTCTGCTGTCTGCTTGACACAAGGACATCTGGAGAGCTGGGCAGTGCATTCACTGGGGTGGTATGTGAACTTTACTTAAGGATTAGAACAAAAATGGCAACCTCATAAATGTCTACACCATCCTTCAGAGAATAGCAGGCAACCTCCCAGACTACAGCAATGGAAAGTTGTGGTTACAGAGCACATTTTGAGAAGAGGGGAAAACTGTCCCTTTTGGGCTGTAACTCTGAATTTCAGGCTGGAAACATTCCTTTTTTTCTTATTTAAGGGTGTAAAAAAAATCTAGTTAATGTTTTGAACATCTATACAAGCCTGAGTGTAAGTATTACCCACCCACAAGGGTGACTTGGTGATGTGGTGGCATGACCAAGGAAAGCCAGTAGTGCCACCACCCTTGGGACCTGCATGTCTCACAATTCTGATATCTCCCTCTTTTGACAAAATTCAAACAAATTTCTATCAGGAGTGCTATCAGCATGCTCTAATTCCTTAATTTGAGGGACCCAAGGTGCTAGAGGGATGAGCAGCTCCATGGAGTAATGATGCTCAGTGCAGTCTCCATCAGCACTGGTGATGGAGGGGTTAGTTCTGAATTAAAGGAGTTGACCCAACCACAGTCAGGATATAAATAAAACAAGCGGTGCCTCACAGGCTTGAGTTCTGGCAGCAAATCTTTGCACCAACTCTTCCAGGGTCTCAGCAGCCACCTCTGCCTAAATTACCTCCTGACAAGTCCCCATAAAAGATATATCCATTAAGGACGGTTCCTCCACAGCGGGAAGTCTCTGGGATGGCACAAATCCACACCTTACACAAGTATCACTCGGGTACGACTCAAAAAAGGTAACATATTTCACTACAGTTAATTATCCCGGTTTATCCCAAGAAACCAGGTTTTAGGCTGTAATCTGTGAGGAAATCTGCTGTTCTAGTCCTAAATCCTCCCCTCAGCCTGGTGATTATCAGCTACATTTTTGTACAGGAGGGAATTAATGCCACATACAGCCTAAGCAGCTTTGAAGTCAAAAAGGCCCAGACCTGTAATAACTTTTGTGCCGTGCTATTGATTGCGGGGGGAAGTGAGGTGCCTGAGGTCAGCGGTGGTTCTGGGGGTTTTCTGTGCCCTCCTTCCCTCCAGCCCCACTGCAAACTCCACTATTAACCCTGGGCAGGGGATTCCAGGTACCTGCCAGCACAGGACCAGAGGCAGCAAGCTGGAATTACAATGCAACCTGATTTTCCCATCCAGCACCAATCAATACAGCTTTAGAGTTTGATAGTAAAGCCCCTTTGCAGCAAATCATTGTGTTTGTGTTGAAAGGACAGGCACAAAACAGGGTGAATATTTTTTTTCCTGAGACTTCATGTGTGACAATTCCAGAAATATTTATATCTATTTTGATAATTACACAGTGTCATTTAGGTTTTATATATATATTCATGTGGGCATGTGTATTGTGCATTTTGCATGTCAGAAAACATGGACAAGGTTTGGTTCGACTTGGTAAGGTGAACTGGGAGGGAGGGGGAAAGAGGAAA